>JAULUF010000015.1:757500-827500 GCA_031834385.1 Semotilus atromaculatus | reverse complement strand
TGATCAAAAGTTATACAGTAAAAACATTTATAATGTTAGAAAAGATTATATTTTAAATAAATGCTGTTCTTTTGAACTTTCTATTCATCAAAGAATCCTGAAATAAAAATGTAAAAAACTGTTTTCAACATGGATAATAATCATAAATGTTTCTTGAGCATCATATTATAATAATTTCATATTATAATAATTTAAAAAATGTGACACTGAAGACTGGAGTAATGATGCTGTAAATTCAGCTTTGATCACAGGAATAAATTACACTTCACTATATATTCACATAGAAAACAGCTGTTTTAAATTGTAATAATATTTCACAATATTACTGTTTTTTATTTATTTTTTTTATCAAATAATTGCAGCCTTGGTGAGCAGAAGAGACTTCATTTAAAAACATAAAAAATCTTACTGACCCCGAACTTTTGACCGGTAGTGTATATATATACATACTAAATATGCATTAACTGAAACGTGTGTGTGTGTGTGTTTAGTATCAGGGAAGTGGCAGAGTCTCATCACACTATCGAGCAGGAATTGGCTCATGCGGTGAACGCCAGCTCTAAAGCCATGGACCGCGTGTACGCCAACAAAAGCAGCGGAGTGAGTGGCGTCTGACACCTGTCAATCACAGCCTGCAGATTATGACTCTCGTTTGGTTCAGATTCAGACGAGTGTATACTTATAACATGCTGCTTATGAAGTGACGTGTGTGTGTGTGTGTGTGTGTAGGGTTTGACCTGTAGCGTTGTGATGGAGATGGTCAGTAACGTCAAAGCTCTGCACAGTGAGACCGAACTGCTGCTCGCGGGGAAGATGTGCCTGGTGAGTGAATCATGACATCAAATATAAATATTAGAGTAAAAAAATAACCTTCAAATTTTTTTAAACACAAGTTAGAGTGGCATCCCCTAATCTTCCAGGTCATAAAAAAATTTATATAATTGACATCCAGTTAATATAGTCAGTAAACTTGATTTGAACTCTTCCTCTGTTTGTCTGTGTCTCCAGCAGCATTAAATAATGAAAAATTTTAAACGTAAATTAGAAATGTTTCAGGACAAAAAACTTGAAAAAGTAATCTGATTAGGTAACTCAAGTTACTTGTAATTATTATACACAACACTGTCTATTAGGGCTGTCACTTTACGTTCGAAAATCGATTGCACAATCGATCGGACCAACCAACACAAGTTTTGAAAACGAAAATAGGGAATCGATTTTAATGGACTTATATATATATATATATATATATATATATATATATATTAGGGCTGTCAAATGATTAATCACGATTAATCGCATCCAAAATAAAAGTTTGTGTTTACATAATAAATGTGTGTGTACTGTGTAAAATTATTTTGTATATATAAGTACACACACGTGCATTTATATCTTTAAGAAAAATGTGCTATTTATATATAAAATATTTATATATAATATAAATTATATATAAATCTATATATAGTATATACATGCAAATATTTCTTAAATATATACAAGCATGTGTATGTATTTATATATATATAAAATAATTATACACAGTACAAACACATTTATTATGTAAACACAAACTTTTATTTTGGATGCGATTAATCGTGATTAATCATTTGACAGCCCTAATATATATATATTAATTTCTTATTCAAACAAAATCCTGTCATCCGGCAATCTCAAGCTCCCTTCCTCATTCATTCTCATCTTTTAACCAAAAATGTGTTTTAGGTGGACCAGGGGTCGGCAACCTTTACCACGCAATGAGCCATTCGGACCCGTTTCCCACAGTAACGAAAACGCTGGGAGCCACAAAACCCAATGAAATAACACTGCATAAGTTTAATTATTAATTTATTTATTGTCTTTATTATGTATAAACAAACTATAATGTGTTGCATTTATTAAATCAATGAACGACTGCAGAGAAAACGAAATTACATTTCTGCATGCAACAAAAACATTTTGAACTCCGAAAAAAAGACGTTGGCTTGAAGGTTACTTTCAAGTAAAATAAAATAAAATACTCAATGTCTAAATTTGTATCACCGGTGTGTGATCATAAGTGCGAAAATGTTAAAAACGAACGAATTAAAATAAAATAAATTTTAATCAATTAATTACTCATTCATTATTTTCAAAAGCCACAGGGAGCCGCATCAGAGAGATGAAAGAGCCGGATGCGGCTCCGGAGCCGCGGGTTGTCGACCCCTGAGGTGGACAGATCAACACAGTACACAGAACATGTAGGATGTTGGAAAATAACAATGTCTTTTTTGTTAACAAAATGCTTTTTAATATTCGCTGAGTCGCTATTACTTCAATGCAAGTGAACAAGCGCACCGTTATTTGTTGCGTAGTGGCGTGTGTGTTTGAGCAAGCCAGAAATGAGCAGATTCTGCGCAGTACGCTGTATTTAATATATCATAAGGACTCACGAGGTCTAATTTCACTAAATCCGTGCAAATTTGGCTACACAAACTTTACCAGCAAAGAGAGTAAACATAGAAACACGCCAAATTGGCTCGTGATTTGACAGCGTTACTGTTGTTAATTTCAATCCCTGAATGTTGCGCTCCTGTTTGTCATTCTGCACGAAACTTCACGCCAATAAATCATCAGAAATATTTCTGACTTGTGTACGTCTCAAGCGCCGTCTTTACGCTCGTCCTAATGCCTGTTAGTTGTCCGTGGATATCCCTATATTTGGTGTTGAAAATGGAAACGTCTTTAGACACGGAAAATCGATTTTACAACAACGCTTATGTCTCAAAAATCAGGACTTTTTCCAGCCCTACTGTCTATGATAGTCACTGAACTCAAGAGATAATTTTTTACGCTGATTGCATCTGTTCCTCTGTGTGTGTGTGTGTGTGTCTCCAGCAGTTGGATCCTCCTCAGAGAGATCAGCTCAGTGGAGCGTTGGCGTCTGTCACTCAGGAGTTACGCAGACTGACAGACATCAGCTGGCTCAGTCAGCTCATCGACCCGGGCGACGACGAGGTGCCTTGATCAGTCACACACACATGTTTTAGGGTGTTTGAGTGTCTGTAGTCTAGGGCTGCATGATACTGGGGGGAAAATGATATTTAGGGCCCTATCACACATTTGGAGCAATGCAGCGCCAGGCGCGACGCAAGTGTGTTTCGCTAGTTTCAGCCCGACGCAGTTATCATTTTTACGCCTGCGCCACGTTGTTTAAATAGCAAATGCATTTGCGCCCATGGGCCGCTGGTCTGAAAACAAGGTGTGTGTTCAGGCGCATTAATGGCACGTTGCTATTTTGATGAACTGAAATAGACTGAGCAGTATTTTTTGTGTTATGTGTTAGTAATGTGTGCCTATATGCGGGTCCACAACACACGTACACTGTTTATTACACACACACCCTGCTTATTACACACACACTCTGCTTATTACACAGACACACACACACACACACTCTGCTTATTACACACACACACACACACACACACACTCTGCTTATTACACACAAACTTGCCAAATATTAAAAATAAAAGGATTACAATGTAAAAGATTATTATTGTGAACATAAAGATATGTTGGAATCCGGCTTGTCCCGTAGATGGTCCCGCTTTTCTCTGGATCTTTAGATGGTCTCTGAAGACGCGTCCAGACTTTCCACTATCAAATCCCGTCATGTAAATAGCGAATCCGCAACTGGCTTTTAAAGGGAATGGGAGATGAGACTCTGATTGGGCATTACGCACAAAACACACCCATTACTCATTAAGAGACTAGAGACTAAACACTCTATACTAAATAGTGCTGAACTATATTTTTTTCTATTTATTTTAAAAATAATTCACACTGTTTTGACCGGTTGAGTATGACTAATAATAATAACTGATTTTATTGTGATATTAAAATATTTAACAAAATAAAATATATATTGTAATAACACTGTTGGTTTGTATAATTTAAAAAAAGAGTAATAAAAGTAATTTGATTTTATTGTAAAATAAATTTGTCTTAAATTCTCTATTTTCAACCAGTAACCCATCATGCTTTTATTTTGACGGGTTGCCGGCGGATAAAACCATGAGCTGCCGTCGTTCATTTACACGCATGAAGCTCATAATAGTAGCGCATATATTTATTTAATTAAATCACAGCTTGCATTTGATAATCGCACTAAGCCATATCTCGATATTATTGCGATACAATCACACATGCTGTGTTAGACTACACTGGGAAGGGTCACAGCACTTACATATTGTTGTGCTACTGTTCGTTTCACTGCTTCACCGTTTCACTCCTCATTTGTAAGTCGATAAAAGCATCTGCTAAATGATTAAATGTAAATTTGTGTTTTGAAATATTGTGCAGCCCTACTGTCTTCCAGTGTATGAATGTGTGATGAATGTGTGTTTGTGTCCAGGGTCAGCTGTCTGATTTCTCCAAGCGGAGTCGCAGTGCAAAGTTTCGGCTTGTGCCCAAATTCAAGAAAGACAAAAACAACAAAAATAAAGAGACGTGCGCCGCCCTCAACATGCCAGGTATGGCCTGAGTGTCCACTAGGGCTGGGTATCCATTCACAAGCTCTTAATTCGATTCACAAGCTCTTAATTCAATTCACAAGCTCTTAATTCAATTCACAAGCTTTTAATTCAATTCACAAGCTCTTAATTCAATTCACAAGCTCTTAATTCGATTCAATTCACAAGCTTTTAATTCAATTCACAAGCTCTTAATTCAATTCACAAGCTCTTAATTCGATTCAATTCACAAGCTCTTAATTCAATTCACAAGCTCTTAATTCGATTCAATTCACAAGCTTTTAATTCAATTCACAAGCTCTTAATTCAATTCACAAGCTCTTAATTCGATTCGATTCACAAGCTCTTAATTCAGTTCACAAGCTCTTAATTCAATTCACAAGCTCTTAATTCGATTCAATTCACAAGCTCTTAATTCGATTCACAAGCTCTTAATTCGATTCGATTCACAAGCTCTTAATTCGATTCGATTCACAAGCTCTTAATTCGATTCACAAGCTCTTAATTCGATTCGGTTTTCAATTCTAAATTCTATTGTCGATTTCGATTCGACTCAATGAATATAGATTTAATATAAGGCCGATTTGTGGCCTTTGAGAATCGATTTTGAATCGACCACATTTTTTTGCCCAGCCCTAGTGCCCCCCTCTCTCAGCTCATCCAGTGTGTGTGTGTGTGTGTGTGTGTGTGTGTGTGTGTGTTCTCTGAGCAGTGAACACCTGGGGTGTGGAGGAGGTGGGCGTCTGGCTGGAGATGCTCTGTCTGTCCGAGTATAAGGAGATCTTCATCAGACACGATATCAGAGGGCCAGAACTGCTTCAGCTGGAGAGGAGAGACCTGAAGGTTGGACCAGACTCACTTGTGCTCTAACCCACGACATCTACATCCAAATACACCAATAATGAACACTAGATGAAACTAACTAAGTGTAACGGTTGCTCTGTAGATGAGGGCACGAAGATGAAAGGTTTCAAAGATAATTTAATAGTATTCCTAGATACATCAGACAAGCAGGAACTTAATAACGAGGTGCTAATCAAACACAGCTGAACTAAACAAACTCGTGTGCTGCGTCCCAATTCACATACTGCCCGTCCTAAATAGTATTCGAAAAAAGAATTAGTACGTCCCAAATCGTAGTATGTTGAAATGAGTGTTCCAAAGATACCCGGATGGTCTACTATTTCCGGTCAGAATCCGAAGTGTAGATCGATGCGCACTCTAACGGCTGATATTGCCCACAACCCATCGCGCGCTGGACGAGGATTTGATTAGAACTACAAACACGAGTGAAAAGTGTTAAAAAACTACAGACATGGAGGACGCGCGAGTCCGGCGGTTATGTAGAGAGCTTTAGATAAAGGGGTTTGAGTGATTAATTACCAGTATCTAACCTGATGAAAATGTATTTATTCAATGTTGTCTACATTATATTACATCTGCAGCAGCATTGTGAACTTTTGTAAAGATACGTTTAACCATTAACTTTTAAATGCATCATTACATTCAAATTGCACACACACGAGGAAAGTCTCCGCATGAAAGACTGGCCGATCAACGTGCTACAACACTTCTCTCCTAAACGGTAGGAAGTTAAATTAGATTGAATGGAGGATTAAACTGTGACAAGATGATTGACAGGGCAGTTTACAGTGACAAGATGATTGACAGGGCAGTTTTACGGTGACAGGATGATTGACAGGCCAGTTTACGGTGACAGGATGATTGACAGGGCAGTTTACAGTGACAAGATGATTGACAGGGAAGTTTACGGTGACAGGATGATTGACAGAGCAGTTTACGGTGACAGGATGATTGACAGAGCAGTTTACGGTGACAAGATGATTGACAGGGCAGTTTACAGTGACAAGATGATTGACAGGGCAGTTTACGGTGACAGGATGATTGACAGGGCAGTTTACGGTGACAGGATGATTGACAGGGCAGTTTACGGTGACAGGATGATTGACAGGGCAGTTTACAGT
The DNA here is from genome assembly GCA_031834385.1 of Semotilus atromaculatus. Lineage (NCBI taxonomy): Eukaryota > Metazoa > Chordata > Actinopteri > Cypriniformes > Leuciscidae > Semotilus > Semotilus atromaculatus. Next base: position 821,004 of record JAULUF010000015.1, on the reverse strand, counting down.
GACAAGATGATTGACAGGGCAGTTTACGGTGACAGGATGATTGACAGAGCAGTTTACGGTGACAGGATGATTGACAGAGCAGTTTACGGTGACAAGATGATTGACAGGGCAGTTTACAGTGACAAGATGATTGACAGGGCAGTTTACGGTGACAGGATGATTGACAGGGCAGTTTACGGTGACAGGATGATTGACAGAGCAGTTTATGGTGACAAGATGATTGACAGGGCAGTTTACGGTGACAGGATGATTGACAGAGCAGTTTACGGTGACAGGATGATTGACAGGGCAGTTTACAGTGACAAGATGATTGACAGGGCAGTTTTACGGTGACAGGATGATTGACAGAGCAGTTTACGGTGACAGGATGATTGACAGGGCAGTTTACGGTGACAAGATGATTGACAGGGCAGTTTACGGTGACAGGATGATTGACAGGGCAGTTTACGGTGACAGGATGATTGACAGAGCAGTTTACGGTGACAAGATGATTGACAGGGCAGTTTAGTTAAATAACTAATTAATAAATAAATATACTTGGTTAAAATAAATATATAAATAATTTATGTAAAAATTATTTGATTAAATAAATAGAATTAAATTTAAATAAATAAATGAATGAATGAATATCAGATCTCACCAGGGTTATTATCATTAACTAAAACTAAAACCCTTAAAAATTCAATACTTAAAATCAAATAAACATTAACTGAAATAAAGTCAAATATAACGTAAATATATTTTATTTCAGCTTGTTGCCAAGTCATTCACTAAAACTAAATAAACTGAAACTTTAGAAGTATTTTAAGAGAACGAAACTAATTACAAATGCAGTAAAATTACTAAATGAAATTAATGTTGAAAAATGTATTCAAAATATTAACAAAAACTATAAATAGTATATTTGTTTTATTAAAATAACACGGCATCTAATGGTTCAGTACTATAGTGAGTAATGATATAATGTAATAGACTCTAAAAGAAATTAAAAAAATATTTTACACGTATTTATAATATTATTTTTTCACATTGTTAATGGGGTACTTATAAATAAAAATTTATAGCTTGCTTTAAAATCAGTTTTTTTTTGTTGTATGTTTGTTTTGTAGATATTTTTAATCTATTCTGTCAATGCATGGAAGTTGTTTTTAAGTTCTAAAAAATGCAATAAAAAAATCTTAGTATTGGATTTATATTGATTATAACGGTGGATGCCATGACCCTTTGATCACAGTTATAATCAGTATAAATCAATATAAAAAACAATATTTTGTGTACAACTCAAATGTGTTCTATTTCAGTCATGAATTACAGACTTAAAGCATCTGATGTTTGTGTGTCAGGACCTGGGCGTGACTAAAGTGGGCCATATGAAGCGGATCCTGCAGGGAATCAGGGATTTGAGTCGAAACAGCACAGCCAGCGAAGCCTAGACTCTCCTCAGCCAATCAGATGCCTCGCTCAGACGTGATGTAGCCTCACCCGGCCAATCAGACGCTCAGTCACGACTGGAACCAGCCATACTCCGCCCACCTCGACTCGACCAATCACAGTGTGCCTTCCGTTCTCCACCTCTGTGACATCATCGCTTTGGGGAACACTGGTTTACTACCTACGAGACGGAGATTTTATTAAGAGTGTCATCAAAGTGTCGTACCGAGAGTTGGAACGAGAGTTTACAGACGGTCCAAATGATGAAAAATCATCCAGACTCAACTTTCACTTGATATATCAACTTTTGACTAACTTTCTCCAACTCTGAAACAACTTCTTATTTCTGCTGATGTCATCAAGGCCTTCGTTTGGTGGGTTTCGTGTGGTCTTGACGCTTTTAAAACGAAGACAGCTGCCTTCTTAGGGCATGAGAGACTCTCAAATGATTTCAAGCGCGTTTGATCCTCCGATGAGCATAAAATAGACAACGCATGTAAAATATAATATAATTAGTGCTGGGTAACGATTAAACGCATCCAAAATAAAAGTTTGTTTACATAATATATATGTGTGTGTGTGCTGTGCATAATTATTTTGTATATATAAATACACACACATATGCATGTATATATTTAAGAAATATTTGCATTTATATATAATTTATATTATATATAAATAACACAATTTTCTTAAATATATACATGTATATGTGTGTATCTGTATATAAAAAATAATTATACACAGCACACACACTTTGTATGCAAACACAAACTTTTATTTTGGATGCGATTAATCGTTGCCCATCACTAATTATAATTTATTTTTACATTTATGCATCTAAAAGATGCTTTTATCATAAGCGGCTTACAATGCATTTAAGGTATACATTAAATTTATGTTTTTTAATTATTAACATGCAGTTTGAGCTACAGGAATACAAAACAGTCTATTTTCATTGATTTGTTCCTATATTGAATGAATCATATTCTCCACTTCATCATACATGGATTTGGCTTAAAGAAAGTCAGGAGTGCCTTAAAACACTGTGTGTACAGCCATTTTGAGAGCAGAAATGAATCAACACACAGGCGAGAAGCATCTATCTTTAACATGTGTTGACAATCACCAGACCCGACCAATCAAACTCTCTGCTTAGCCCTGATGTTCACATATCAGCCTGAAATCTCTATATGATCCAGGGATGATCTGGAAATGCCCACCAGAAACGGTTTCAGACTAAATGCACACGTTTAATAGAGCACACACAAACGCCACAGTGAAGTTAAGTGCTCGACTGTAGATTTACATTCATTACCCTCACCCTTCCATCGCGTTTTGTAACAAATCCTTCCCTCGCGGGTCAAAATAAATGAATAAAAAAAAAAAAATTATACTTAATTTTTTAAGCTTATTTTATTTCATTTTGGTAATATTTTTTCTATTTTTTTAATAAAATTTTTCTTTGCTTTTTATTATTTATTTTACCTATAAATTACAAGATTTAATCAATAAATAGTCATTTAAGCACATTCTTTCAACTTAAATTCAAAATAACTCCCAATTTCATGCATAAAAATGTCAATTCAGCTCAAAATATCTAACATTATGTCTCTTTGTGACCTCTTGTGGAAAAAAAAAAGATATATAACATGATATTTCATGACTCTAGATGGGCTTATAGCTCTATATGGAGCTAATGAGCTGTTCCTCTGGGTCCTAAAGTCAGTTTCTCTTCAGGATGCATTCAGATACACATGTAGACATTTATAAATTATTTATTTGGTAAAGTTTTAGCATTTTTAAGTTTTTCTGTGTACTGACGCCTTCCAATCATTCCTAAGGTAGTAAAATTGACCCGATTTGTTACTTCTTTTTTTTTTTTTAACCACAAAACTCCTCGAATCCATTACATTTTTTATGTGTGTTCGTGGTTCAAGTTCTAAGATGAATTTTTAAAAAAATCACCCAAGGGAAGGGTTAAAAGATCTATCTTACATGTAGGCTTTAAAAGAACGAGTATTTCACAGACTCCCTCGCCGGTCGCGATATTTTTTTCCTCAGGATGGTACGGGAAGACTCATGAATATTCATTAGGGAACTCATCCCTGATTGGTCTGATGACCTACCCCTAACCCCGCCCCTAAACCTACCCATCACTGTGGTTACGACCAATCAGGGATGAGTTCCCTGAATATTCGTGAGTCTCCCCCATGATGCCCTGTCGTAATCGCCGTAATTACGAGACTTCAGCTTGTTAAAAGCGTTCACGTCCTCGTAGAGCTCGTAATTACAACTTGTAAACTGGGAATTTCCTGAGAGATCCAACTTGCATTATGTGACCTCTGTACCACCTGATTCATTGATGGTGTCGCCATCTTCGAAATTATGTAAATTGGGACAGAGGGTTTGTCCTAACTAGCCCCGCCCACGGTGAAATCTCATTGGTCGGTGCTTCTCACAGGGGGAACGAGCATTAAAGTAAGCCGAAACAACTTAAAATCAAAGTATTTCATGTTTTATTTCACCCTCTCGACAACTGTTTTTCTTTGAAGAATCAGGAATCTTGAGAAACATGATGGTCATCTACTTTAAAAAGGTGATTTCTAGACCTAGAAGAGTCATGGAAATTAACTGGAAATGGTATAACTCTATGGGCATTTTAGTTATACCACTTTATTGGAGGTAAATCATGAAAAACGGAAGAGTTTGAGAAGCAGTGCTGCCTTCACTTTATATTGGAATAATTCCTGACTTTACAACTTGTTTTGTTAAACTCGCGAAGTTCAAGGTTGAGGAAACTGAACTTCAGTTAAAAATCTACTAGTTTAACATGTTTCTGTCTTTATTACTGTCAAGGTGTGAGTTAGTCATGAAGGATTTTTGTGTGACGGTCTGGAAACTCTTTGGTTACGACCTGATCATGTTTATGCCATGCAAACCCTTCGCTGTCACACACAGTCGCCTTGAAATGTTGATGAAATGTTTTCTATAGTGTCTTTAAATGCTTTTTTACAAACTCTTCTGGGATAAAACATCGACAAACACCGTCTTTAAACCCTTTAATGGTTTTGCACACTTCATGTGTGTGTGCGAGAATGCGGGAGTCCACATGTTGTCTTGTTACATATAGACAAGAAGTGTGTGTGTGTGTGTGTGTGTGAGTGAGAGTGTGTGTGTGTGTGTGAGTGAGTGAGATAGAGAGTGTGTGTGTGTGTGTGTGTGTGTGTGTGTGCGTGTGCGCGTGTGCGCGTGAGTGTGTGTGTGTTCATGTTTTTCTATCCCGGTGGGGACTTCAACCTGAATGCACACAGACTCATGGTACTCACAGACTCATGTGTCACAGTGGGGACCTAAATAGAGGTCCTCATGGGTAAACAAGCTTATAAATCATACAGAATTAGTTTTTTGGGAAATGTAAAAATGCAGAAAGTTGTGTGTGATGGGCACGTTTAGGGGTCGGGTTAGTGTAAGGGGACAGAATATACAGTTTGTACAGTATAAAAACCATTAAGTCTATGGAGAGTCCCCACAAAGATAGTAAACCAGACGTGTGTGTGTGTGTGTGCGCGACTGCGCGTGTGTGTGTGTGAGAGAGAGAGAGAGAGAGAGATAGAGTGTGTGTGTGCGTCCACGAGTGAGTGAGAGAGTGTGTGTGTGTGTGTGTGTGTGTTTTCTCTCCTCCAGATACAGTCTTAAAGTCAGACTCATATGTCATTTTAGACTCCGGAGCGTCCAATCTCTCCGACTGTTAAATATTTATTTTATTGTTAAGTTATAACTTACATCCATGTGACGTTGTCCATCTTTTTATTTTTATTTTTTATTTTTTTTATATAGCCATTGCTAAGAATGTAAAAAACTTCTTACTGTACAGTAAAAACCGTCAGTGTAAAACAAGGTGTGTGTAACGCTAAACTGCTGTCTTTTGTGTCATCTATCACAGTTTTTTTTACCAAACATGCAGAATAATAAATTACATTTAAGTATCATTATACTGTACATATATTTTTATTTATAAAAATAATTGTGAGTAATTTATTATAAAGTAGATTATATAGTGTCAGAATACTGCACATATATTTTTATTTTATATTTATGATAATTTTTAATACATAATAGTAATTCAATAAATGACACATAGTGTCAATGTGCTGTTTTTATTTATATGTAATTTATTTTAAATAAAGTTGTAGTCTCATATATTATATTTTTAATATATAAATACATTGTGTAGTCATTAGTCACTTTTATTTATAACAAATTAAATCATTTTAATAGTAATTTAATTGAAATAATAAAGTGCATTGTATAGTCTCATTATACTGCACACACATTTTTATTATATTTATTGTAAATATATAATAAATATATAAGTTTAAGTTGTTGCATGAAGCGTTTTCAATGTTCCAATTATAATCTAAATAAAAAAAATGCATGTCACACGAAAGACTAACAATATATACACACACACACGTAACGGTGTTTCTTAAAGGGGCTATATGGAACTTTTCCCCCAAAATAAACGTAACAATAGCCTTTTTATTTTACCATTTATGACTCAAACATCTCCTGGTGAGCATACTGACACCTTGTCCGCTCACAGTGGGTGCACCTATAAGCCTGTATCCTATTTTTCCTATTTTCTGTCGGGTCGGATTTTTCCCGCGCTGTCTGCGGATGTGACGTCAAGCGCGTTCAAGTTAAACGTTTCAGATCACTCTGCCACCACCGCTAGTCAGCAAGTAGCCTACACTCGCAAGCAGTGCAATGGATTTGGTAAGGTAACACGTGATAAAACTGTTCATTTAAATAGCACTGTGTTGTTTTCAGTTCACTTGTAAATGCTGTTAGATCGAGCGCGCGAGTTCACTTGTAAATGCTGTTAGATCGAGCGCGCGCTGCGAGAACGAGCAAGAAAGGAAGAGCAGTTCTGTTTTTTGGCCACAGGTGTCAGTCGCGAGTTTAAATTTCAGAAAAACGCATATAGCCGCTTTAATCAGGATACAAAACAATTGGTAACTGTAATATAAACTGTAAATAATAATAAAAATAAAAAAAGTAATCAGAATACAGTTACATTTTGAAAAAAAAATAATAATAAAAAAGGAATACTAACAGAATTACAATGGTTTCATTTAAAGCTAAATATTTGTTGACATGCGAACGATTTTAAAGCTAAAGCTAAATATTTGTTCACATGCAACGCGAGCGCTGATTGGTTATATTTCCTGGTTCTGTTGCCAGATAACTACGGAGCGTTCGTAGTGGTGGAAATTTATTTTAGGATGGGAGAATTTTTTTCTCAAAATCTTTTGCGTTCCCTCGCAAAGTCCGCATTTCTTTATATTTGAGTGAGTCCAAGTTCAAACACTATGAAACGCTCCATTAACGTACGGAGCTCTGAAACACTGTCTGCGGGACATTAAACAGGAAGTGTCTGTCCGAGCTCAGAAGTTTTGGGAGGGAACGCAAATATATTTGCGTGGGAATGCAAATAACTTTGCGAGGGAACGCAAAGTTTATCGGGGGGAACGCAAAAGTTTTGCGAGATTTGGGGAAAAAAATTCTCCTATTCTTAGGGTCTCCGTAGTACGACAGTCCTGTCTACAATTATTATAAACGCAGGTTGATATGCAGCTAAGTTATTAATTACGATGCTTCCCGCGGGGGGAAGCGTTTTCATGTAGGCTTTGGAAATTTCACTTAAAATTAATTTTCATTTAAAATTCCCTAGTTTGTACGATCGCCGTTTTGTGTAAGTTTTCTAACGGAAAATGACCTGGAAAATGTAGAAATGAACACGAGAGTCCCCATAAAAAGGTTAACGCCCCCAAGGACAGTCATGAAAGATCATCGCCTTGATCAACATGTGTTTTGAAATAGACTAACATGTAGATGGTGTGTAGACTTTTTAATGTTGTGTAAACAATAATTATTTTTTTCCCTTGTAGCCTACATGTTAAAGAAATAAAAATAAAGAATAAAACCATCTGTAATACAAGACTGTCGCCACTAGATGTCTGCATAGCCTTTTATATCCTTCTGAGACCCAGAGAAAAAAGTTTTTTTAATTTAGTTTTTTGCTCTCCATGTCATCACATTGTAGGGCATAAGAAACAAATGGTAAAAAAAAAAAAACATTTTTGAAAAATGTCCTATGTCCTCTGTAGTGGACACCAAGACTCAGTTGTTTAAAAAATAAAATGACATATGTATAGACATAAACAATGGGATTTTTTTTTCAATCACCAATAAAATTGGAGGTTTCAGGATGTTTTTTAACCAAAATTTGTATAAAGATGATTCTCAACTATGTTATGAAAAATATAACGGAATTATGATACACCTTTTTACTTTATGCAATATGGCATAAATTATGGTAAAATGGCCATAAATTAATATTCACATTCAATGCAATGTATCTATACACTTATCCAATTTGCACATTAATGTGTTCTTGGAGCAACATTTAATGAAAAAAGAAGTGTAATAATTGTAGTAGTAATTAGCAACATTTTGATAATAATATCTAATATTTCACAGGAATATTGATGTATAATTTATTTCCATATTCACGTGATAAACACGCTGTAAGTCCTGCTGTCCTCTACAGTGGACATGTATGACATCAATGTCCTGTTCTGTAACAGAAAGACATTTTTGATTTGAAACCCCATAACTTTTTCCTGAGATGTTGGTTTATGAAATACAATTTGAAAAGTAGTCCGATTTAAATTATTATTACAATATATTATCATATTTCCATAAGAGTGCTACATTTGGTCACTAAATTAATGTCAGACTTTTTTAAAGACCAAGGAGAGGTTGTTTTCATGGTGAAACCTCCAAACATTTCTGAAAAGCCCTGAATGTGCTCTTTACAGGACACCCGTGGGACATGTGACATGTGTGGTGTCAGAGAAATTCACTAAAATATGATGCCCACTACAGTGGACAAAAGTCTATTCATGGGTCCCAGGAGTACGGGGCTAGTTGGTGAAACAAGACACGATTGCTTAATTTTAATAGCCTAGTTTTTATTTTAAATTCACATTAAATAAAAGTAGGCCTAATTTGGTGACATTGCTGTTTATACCTGACTTCACTTCATGACCTTGAAATAATCCAAAAGTAATCAGATTACATTAGGTTACTTTTATGTTGTGGTGCTTGGATTACGTTACTGAATACTTTTTTTATGAAGTAATTTGTAACTGTAACGGAATACATTTGAAGTTGAGAGTACTTCAGCAACTTTTTTTGGAGTGTGCTACTACTAACGTACCACTAGTTACTTTTTATTGCGCAAGAACGTCTTTAGTTTAAATGCGTTTTAAAAAATAAAAAATGTTTTGCGTTGGCCGGGAATCGAACCCGGGTCAACTGCTTGGAAGGCAGCTATGCTCACCACTATACCACCAACGCTTTACGATCTTGTTGAAGTAGCCACAATCTTTAAACAAAAATGTAGTAGGTAACTTTATTCCTGCATCATAAAGTACGTTTGAGTTGCTTTGTAAATATAACAACAGCTATCCGCATATATTACGATCTGTTTACTGGTATTAAGCATGATTTTGTATTAATTTTCAAATTCATTCAGTTAGCATTAGCCTGCTAGCTTCTGCATTCAAAACACACTCACTTTCAAACAGCGCCTGTCCTTTTAGTCTGCTGATTTGCTCCCTTTTACTCTCTAAAAAGCAAACAACAGATCTTTGTGATTATCGGTGTCGTTATATTTATTTGTTTTAGAGTTTATCTGCTGGTATACGTGTGTCATTTGATCAGAGAATCGAGTATCTCGTGGATAATCAGAAGCTAAAAAGCTTTTTTCACCTCAGACTCCCTATTCACCTCTGGGTCAGAAATGGACTTATTTGATGATCTTCCAGAACCTACAAATGATCCAGGTAGGTTAATTCACACAAATAATATAATAATACGAATATTGTGAGCATTATAGCCTAGGTGTTAAAGTGAGTGATTTGGACAGTTAAATGTAGAAATCAGACAGTTAAATGCTGATTGCACGAGCCTGGCTTCAGTATTACAAGCAACACAGTATTCTTCAATAATAAAGTGCTAATTTTATTATTAAAAGGTTAAATTAATGTGCATATCTTACAGCCTATATTCGTGTAGACATGTGCTCACCTGACACTGTGTCAGGTGAGCACATGTCTACACGAATATATAAGATAAGCACATAAATATTACTGCTACTGCTAATATGTTTAGATGTGAGTGCATGTAATGTATGTCAACTTACTTCACTAGTGAGACTCAAAAATCCTGTTTTGGTTTGCAGCTCACTACATTTAGGAAAAATAGCCATCTATTAATACAGATGGATGGCTTGGAAGTGATTCGACACATCTATTTCTCTGTGAGATTTGGTTTAATCATGAAGTTTTGTTGAACGATTTCAGTTAAAGCCAAACAGCAGGATGAGGAACGAGGGGAGAAGAGGAAGAGAGACGTCAGCTCAGAGGAGACAGAAGTGGAAGACCAGAATCAAGAGGAAAAGAAAGTTTGTAAAGGTTTTCAGCTTTCGCACACATTGTGTTGCTGACAGAGAGTGTGTTCAGGATGTGTGTGTGTGTGTGTGTGTGTGTACTAAGAGAGAGAAGAGCGGTGATGATCTCCATCTCTTTCTGTGTCCCAGCAGATCTCCCCAAACTCCAGGGTTTTGTCTCTGCGAGACGCGGCGAGAGAGAAGAGATGCAAGATGCTCACGTTCTGCTTCCAGACCTGAGCGTCACTAATCTACCGTCACAAGTGTGAGTGACTGCACACATCTATCTATCTATCTATCTATCCATCCATCCATCCATCCATCCATCCATTATACTTTTGCCAGTATAATTACATCATAGTGTGTGTGTGTGTGTGTGTGTGTGCAGCTCTCGGCTCGCATACTTCGCAGTGTTTGATGGACACGGTGGAGCTCGAGCGTCGCAATTTGCTGCTGACAATCTTCACCACACGCTGGTCAGCAAGTTTCCCAGAGGTAAACGCCTGATCCTCGTCACACTCAAGGCTACAATAATGAACCTCAGTACCCATAATGCATCTTGATTCTCAGGTGATGTGGAGAGTTTGGAGAAGCTGGTGAGGAAGTGTTTGCTGGACACCTTCCGTCAAACTGACGAAGATTTCTTGAAGAAAGCGTCTAGCCAGTGAGTTCTGCTTCGGATCCTGCGGCATATGAGATTAATCTGAGCCTGAGAGCAAGAAAACACTGTGTGTGTGTGTATGTATGTGTGTGTGTGTGTGTGTATGTATGTGTGTGTGTGTGTGTGATGGGTAGGTTTAGGGGTCGGGTTAGTGTGTGTGTGTGTGTGTGTGATGGGTAGGTTTAGGTGTAGGGTTAGTGTGTGTGTGATGGGTAGGTTTAGGGGTCGGGTTAGTCTGTGTGTGTGGGTTTAGGGGTCGGGTTAGTGTGTGTGTGTGTGTGTGTGTGTGTGTGTGTGTGTGTGTGTGTGTGTGTGATGGGTAGGTTTAGGGGTCGGGTTAGTGTAAGAGGATAAAATATACAGTTTGTTCAGTATAAAAACCATTAAGTCTATGGAATGTCCCCATTTAGATAGCTAAGTAAACGTGTGTGTGTGTGTGTGTGTGTGTGTGTGTTCGCAGGAAGCCCGCATGGAAGGATGGGTCCACGGCCACATGTTTGCTGGCGGTTGATGATGTTCTGTATGTGGCAAACCTGGGAGACAGTAGAGTAAGTCTCAACACAAAAACTGAAATTATTTCTATTCAAATTTGATGCATATTACAGGTTCTTTTCCCGCTAGGAACAATTTCTCAGTAATTAAGTCACTTTTTTAAAACTCTTGATACAGTGAACACATCATCAGTGTAAACTGTGGTTCATTTTCCATTGCTTTGGAACAAAAACTAGACTTTTTCGGATTCATGAAAATATTTGTATTTTCAAAATGTTAAGTTGGTATGAAATAAGTGTACACCTGCTCCCCATCACATGTAAATGGTGTGTAAAACATTTTTTTTTATTTTATTTTTTTATTTGAGCTGTTCACAATCATGTTTGTTACAGAAGTCTTAAGATTACACAATAATGGAAGCTCAAAAGGGGTAGGCTGAAGCAAGGAAGCTTATGTGCGCCTACCCCTAAGTTCAATACTCTCAGTACTCATAAGAAGATTTACACCTGATGTTAGCAAAAACAAAAACAAAACAAGAAAACAAAACAGAAACAACAACAACAACAAAAAAACAGAAACCATCATAACTGACACAACTGACGTGACCAGTCTCCATATTGTTTGTTTCTTTCAAATATTGTTATTATTATTATTGTAATTTTTGGTTATAATTATAATTTTGATCCAATCTATTATGCCAGTATTAGATTCAAAAGTATCATCAATTAACAGTAATGTGTAAAAATAATATATATTCAATTTGAACGTTCTGTGAACTTAACTGCATTTTAGTTTCATTCGTAGTATCTCATTTTGAAGAATATTACTGAATATAAAAATGCAGCAACCATTTTTATATTCAGTAATATTCTTCAAAATGAGATACTACGAATGATTGGAATTCATGACGTTTACGAAGCGTTTGTAGAAAGGTCAGTTTATATTCCTAGCACTCCAGCTCATAACCTGACCTACATAACTGCCCCGCAGGGCTCTGCTTCAATCATCTCTCTCTCAAACTTCACCTTGGCATCAGAGAACCAGATCAATGAACTTGTCAGCAAATCAAAAACATCTACTTCACAATTAGACCCTATCCCTACCAGTCTTCTTAAAGTATGCCTGCCTTCCATCGCACCACTACTCACTACATTAGTAAATTCCTCCCTCTCCACAGGCATTGTACCGTCCACCCTTAAGACTGCTGCTGTCACTCCGGTCCTCAAAAAGCCCAATGCGGATCCTGATGACTTGAATAGCTACCGTCCCATCTCCAATCTACCTTTTGTCTCCAAGATACTGGAGCGGGTTGTGGCACATCAACTACATCACCATCTCATCTACAATGATCTGTATGAACATTTCCAGTCTGGTTTCCGTGCTAAACATAGCACGGAAACAGCATTGGTCAAAATTACCAATGATCTACTCTGTGCTGCTGACTCTGGTCTATTGTCCATCCTGATCTTACTTGACTTGAGCGCTGCTTTTGATACCATCTCACATCCTCTCCTCATTGAACGACTGACAAGCATTGGTATCATGGGGGATGCACTATCCTGGTTCTGTTCATACCTCACAGATCATCAGCAGTTCGTACAACTCAAACATTTTAAATCCGCCTGTGCCTCAGGGTGTCCCCCAGGGGTCAGTGTTGGGTCCACTCCTCTTCATTATATATCTACTTCCCCTGGGCATGATCATGAGACACCACAAAATTCATTTTCACTGCTATGCTGACGACACCCAGCTTTATATTTCAACTAAACCTTCTTCTCCCATTCCACCAACTACACTCAGCAACTGTCTTCATGACATTAAAATTTGGATGAACACAAACTTTTTAAAAATTAATGCCAATAAGACTGAAGTCCTGCTTATCGGCTCCAAATCTACTCTCTCTAAACAGCAAAATCTCAATCTAACCATAGATGAGACCACGGTCCCTCTGTCAACTCAGGTCAAAAGCCTTGGTGTCATTCTGGACAGTTCCCTTTCATTTAAATCTCAGATTAAATCACTTACCCGGGCCTCGTTCTTTCATCTCCGGAATATCTCCAGGCTGAGACCCTCATTGACACAAGCCAGCACTGAAACATTAATTCATGCACTTGTCACGTCTCGACTGGATTATTGCAATTCCCTACTCATCGGTCTTCCTTCTAAGCTGTTAAATAGACTCCAACTTATTCAGAATTCTGCCGCTCGAGTCCTCACTGGTTCCAGACCATCTGATCATATCACACCTATCCTTATCACCCTACACTGGCTCCCTGTGCACTACCGTATTGACTTTAAGACTCTCGTCATCACCTACAAAGCACTCCATAATCTTGCACCCAGCTATATTTATGATCTCCTATCAGGATATGTTCCTACACGCTCCCTTCGCTCTTCCTCAACTGGCCTACTTGTCACCCCCAAATTCCGTCTCTCCACCATGGGGGCCAGGGCCTTCAGTTGCGCTGCGCCAAGACTCTGGAATGCCCTCCCCTCCTACATTCGAGAGGCTGACACAGTCAATTCATTTAAAAAAATGTTAAAGACCTATCTCTTTAAGAAAGCTTTTAATCTTTAAAACATTTTTCTACATTGCCATAGTTACCCTCCTGACACTCTTTATAGTGTTTTCTTTGGGCGTTCTAAGCATTTTGCTGATTTGTCATATTTGTAACATGTATTAGCCTACTATGAATTTAAATGTATCTGACTGTATTTCCTTTTTTAAAGTCCTCCGAAACATGTAAGATGTCCTTGGGTATTTAGAAAGGCGTCGGCCAAATAAAATGTATTATTATTATTATTATTATTATTATATACCGGTGTGTGTGTATATATATATATATATATATATATTTTAGTCCATATATTTATGGAAATGTCATGAATGAAGCCCTATGTACAGGCTAATCTGCATGTTTACAAATGTTTTTTAAATCTGTTAAACTTTAGTTTAAAACCGAACATAATACCAAACTCAATAATACCAAAATTTGCTACATTTCTACAGTAATACCATTTTGAAATAATTTCCAAATCTAAAAAAAACAACAGGGAAACTTGGGAATAATTTTGCACTGGAATGTGAACCGTAGAGTTTTTCATGTTTTTAGCTCATTGTTTGATGAGTGATGGTGTGTGTGAAGTGTTTTAGTGCACTTTGGATGTGAAATGAACTGTGGGAAGAGTTTTGAAAAGCTGGCTGTATTGAGAAATGTGTCCTAGCGATCGTAAAAACCAATCTGTAAACCCCAGTAGTTCTGATTTGGGGGAAAATAATGGCACAATGCAAAACATGTTAATTGTGTGTGTGTGTGTGTGTGTGTGTTAGGCAGTGCTGTGTCGTTTGGAGCAGGCTGAGGATTCTGGGAAGAGGAAGTGTGTGACTCTGGCTCTCAGTAAGGAACACAATCCCATTATATATGAGGAGCGCATGAGGATCCAGAGAGCAGGCGGGACGGTCAGGTGTGTGTGTGTGTGTGTGTGTGAGAGGGAGTGCGTCTGTGTGTGATTGTCTGTGAGTGTGTGCGTCTTTGAGTGTGTGCGTGTGTGTGTGTATGAGAAAGTGAGTAAGTGAGTAGGAGAGGGTGTGTGTGCACCTGTAGAGCTTCTGGGATACGGGTTGCAGTCATTTTATCTGTGTGTGTGTGTGTGTTTAAGTGAGTGAGGGAGAGTGTGTGTGTGTGTGTGTGTGTGTGTGCACCTGTAGAGCTTTTGGGATACGGTTGCAGTCATTTTAACTGTGTGTGTGTGTGTGTGTTTAAGTGAGTGAGGGAGAGTGTGTGTGTGTGTGTGTGTGTGTGTGAGAGTGCACCTGTAGAGCTTCTGGGATACGGGTTGCAGTCATTTTAACTGTGTGTGTGTGTGTTTAAGTGAGTGAGGGAGAGTGTGTGTGTGTGTGTGTGTGTGTGTGCACCTGTAGAGCTTTTGGGATACGGGTTGGAGTCGTAACTGTGTGTGAGTGAGAGAATGTGTGAGAGAGAGAGTGTGTGTGCACCTGTAGAGCTTCTGGGATACGGGTTGGAGTCGTAACTGTGTGTGAGTGAGAGAATGTGTGAGAGAGAGAGTGTGTGTGCACCTGTAGAGCTTCTGGGATACGGGTTGGAGTCGTTGTAACTGTGTGTGTGTGTGTGTGTGAGTGAGAGAGAGTGTGAGTGTGTGTGTGTGTGTGTGTGTGTGTGTGTGTGTGTGTGTGTGTGTGTGCACCTGTAGAGCTTCTGGGATACGGGTTGGAGTCGTAACTGTGTGTGAGTGAGAGAATGTGTGAGAGAGAGAGTGTGTGTGCACCTGTAGAGCTTCTGGGATACGGGTTGGAGTCGTTGTAACTGTGTGTGTGTGTGTGAGTGAGAGAGAGTGTGTGTGTGTTTGCACCTGTAGAGCTTCTGAGATGCGGGTTGCAGTTGTTGTAACGGTGTGTGTGTGTGTGTGTGTGTGTGTGTGTGTGTGTGTGAGAGAGAGAGAGTGTGTGTGTGTGCACCTGTAGAGCTTCTGGGATATGGGTTGCAGTTGTTGTAACAGTGTGTGTGTGTGTGTGAGAGAGTGAGAGAGAGAGAGAGAGAGAGAGAGAGAGAGAGTGTGTGTGTGTGTGTGTGTGTGTGTGTGTGTGTGTGTGTGTGTGCACCTGTAGAGCTTCTGGGATACGGGTTGCAGTTGTTGTAACGGTGTGTGTGTGTGCAGGGACGGCCGTGTGCTGGGAGTTCTGGAAGTGTCTCGTTCTCTCGGTGACGGTCAGTATAAACGCTGTGGTGTGATTTCCACTCCAGACCTGCGGCGCTGTCAAATCAGCCGATGCGACAAGTGGGTTTAACACACACTCTTACACACTCACAGCGTTTACTTGAGTTATTCTCACCGTTATGCGGCTCCAAACCTGTAGGACTTTCTGTCCTCTGTGAAACACAAAAGGATTTTGATGTTTTTTGTGTGTTTTTTATTATTCAGATTTGTTCTCCTGGCATGCGACGGGCTTTTTAAAGTGTTTTCTGCAGATGAAGCCGTTCAGTTTGTCCTCGACGTTCTAGAGGTGTGTATTTTAATTTGCTCGCCCTCATATTTGTTAGTCTTTGCTTTGTGTCAGTGTTATTATAATAAACTAAAACGGTAAGTAAACATTTTCTGCACTTGAAATAAAATGAAAGTTAACTGGAATAATATAAAGTATTTAAAAAACTTAAACTTGTTTTATTTCAGCTAGTTGCCAAGGACACACACATATACATATATATATATATATACATATATATATATAAAATTTTCTTTCTTTTTTTTAAAGACGAGAACACACAACAACATTACTAAATCTTTAACTAAAATTCAAATGAAAACAGAAGATATGGAAAAATAAAAAGATTCAGAATATTAATAAATGCATTATTATTTTTTCTCAATGCTACTATAATTACTGCTGTTTGCATTGTGTTAAAAAGTTTTTATTTATTTTAGAACGAGACTGTGGAGCAGAAGGAGGGGCAGAGTGAAGGGGCGGGGCCTTTTGAGGCTGCTTGTCAGCGATTGGCCAGTGAGGCAGTGAGGCGGGGCAGTGCAGACAACGTCACTGTCATTCTCGTCTCTATTGAGTTCTGAAAGCATTTTGTACACACACACACACACACTCACACTCACTCACACACACACTTCCATTCAGACTCTTATGTGTATCTGTTACACACACACACACACACACACACTTCCATTCAGACTCTAATGTGTATCTGTTAAATGCACAGATACACATGAATGCATGAATTCAGTAGTAATATGTGCTGAAATGACAATGTGGTTTATTATAGAGATGTTTGAATCTCAATTTTTTTTCTCTGTAAAGCAGGGCTTTTGAAAACACTGTGTCAAATTTTAGAATTTGTGCTGTTTGGCATCAAATTCTAAATAATAAACTTTTATACAGTCTCACAATACCTGTGTCCTCTCTGAACTCCCGTGTAGGAGCCAGTATGTTTGCCAATGGATAGTTTCATCATAGCATGATGTCATTTGTGTGTATTTAAAGATACATTGTGCATAGATGGTATAAAACAGCAGCCATATCAAACCGGATACGGATGTACTCTTAAAAGAGCTATATAATTTAGTCACCAATAACCAAACCACATATTTAGGATTGTGTAAGTAAATAATTGTTTTGGTACACGTAAGAATAATTTTATTACAGTCTACGGTAAGAACCTAAACTGAGATTTTGTTTTGTCTTTAGTTATTTTTTCTTCTATTTTTATTATTATTTCTATTATTATGTTTTATTTTATTTAACTTTTTTATTTTATAATCCATGCTTTTATTTTGAAAATGGCTGACAGGACATCCTCGTCACGCATGACTTCCGCAACCGGAAAAACGACTCGCATAAACATGAACAAACACCTCAGCAGTTGTCAACACACACACACATCTCGATACTAGATCTATACATCGCGACAACAACTTCAATAAAGTGCTTGAATTAATCGCGCGCATCACTGTGATCTAAGCGCGTTTTCTGCGGTGTGTGTGATGCAGTGCGGTCGCGTGCGTTATTTCTATCCAGCATCTGACAGGCAGTGAATGTAAAGATCAGTGTGTGATGTACGAGATAACGGCTCATGCATGAGACAGTGATGATGCAGTCTGTGCATCAGGCCTCGTGCAGGAATCATTCGTGTCTGGATTATGTATTTGGGTTAAAAGTCTAATAGTGCACGAGAGAGTTAGAAACTGTTAGAGACGGCAGCATGGACACTTTCCTGGACTTTGAGGATTGCATCAGAGACTCTCCTGCATTCAGGTATGAGCATCTCTCTCAGTCAGGACACACAGTATCATTCGGCAAATGTGCATGTGGTTCATTAGTTCCACATGCAATGTATCTAAACGACATTGTCTTATTGTTAGTAAACTCATTATTTGATCATTTTAGTAAACTCATTATTTGATCATTTTAAAACAAGAAGTCTATTTAAAATTGATTTATAAATTAAAAAAGCTCATGGACCTGTCATTTGTAAAATACCCATGCTTTGGGGCGTGGTAGTGTGTCTTCTGTGTATGACTTATGCAGGTGTGTGTGTGTGTGTGTGTGTTTGCAGGCAGTCCCTGGATAAATGCGAGATTGATGTTGCAGAACTGGAGAGTCGTGTGGAGAAAGTAAGATGTGCCAGCCAGCATAAATACATTTTTGGAGCATATATAGTTTTTTCCTCATAATGTGGTCGGGTGAACGTTTTTTTTTGTGACGAAAACATTAGTAAGCTATTTTAAGCTTTATTTTATATTTTAAATTAGTTTGTTTTTATATTATATTGTATCAAAGTCGTGTGTGTGTGTGTGTGTGTATAATATATAGGGGTGTGTTTATTCATAATGGGGGGATAGAGAGAGAGCCAATCAGCAGTAGGGGGCGTGTCCACTCATGATGTGGACGAGAGTGAGCCAATCAGCAGTAGGGGGCGTGTCCACTAATGATGGGGACGAGAGTGAGCCAATCAGCAGTAGGGGGCGTGTCCACTCATGATGGGGACGAGAGTGAGCCAATCAGCAGTAGGGGGTGTATCCACTTATGATGGGGGTGGTGCCTGATTTGCATATCGTGTTCTTGAATGAGGAGGCGGAGCCATCAAAATTTTTGTTTTGGTGATTTAAAATGCGTACTGCACCTTTAAAAGTTTTTTTGAACCGGGGAGGAATTTTTTACTTAGGGACTGTTCGTTATTTATATAAGGGGCCACCGGAGGGGTTTTGAGATCTGTAGTCAAAAAAGACTTGACCCTCCCTTCCCCAGTAATAATTTTTTCTATGACCCTCCAAAATGATTGTGAAAAAAGGCATGACCCTCCCCGATAATTTATTGATTAGCCATTGGGTTTTTTTTCGGGGTTTTAGGGTTTCGGTGCTGATGCTGCGGTGACACGCTCATGTAACATAAAGGTGGCGCTGCCAATAAAGCACAAGCTGTCACAAAGAACCGGTAAAATGATTATGAATATGCCAAATATAGCAAGGAGACATTTTAATTGTTTATTAATAAACAAGGGTTTTCTGTGTCAGTCTGTCGGCTGCAAAGATGAAGTTGACGATGCTGATCGCGATCTTCGCAGTGAACGCGCCAGAGAGAAATGCAGATTTCATACGGAGAGAGCAGTCTATTTTCTTTCCTTTTGAAATGTTCTGTTTAAAAGTAGACATCAAGCTTTCTATATATTTCTCAAGTCTATGAGGCAAGTATTAGGCTATAGCCTACGCTGAGTTTCGGTTCATGTATAATGAGACGATCGAGAGTCCAGTTCACAGCGCCGGCGCCTCCGTGATCTATTTTCTACATTTAATTACTTCTTATTTATTAAATCCGGGCAATTGGTTGATGAAACATTGATTAAAATTAAGATACAATTAATAAAAAACGAAATTCACTTTAAAAAAAGGCTTTGTTCTTTCTGTTTGAGGTCTCTGTGAACGTTTTAAAGTCGCTTTCAGAGCGGTCATGTCCGTAACGGAGAACTGTCACAACAACATTGTTTTTTTCCTCATAAATGCGAACATGAAAAATAAAATAAAAATAATATTTTATGTTCTGTGGAGGCCGAGCCTTCTTCATCAGTTTAGTAGGCTATTACTTTTGTTTTGCGCAGTGTAATAGAATTAGGCTACTAAAAATATTTTTCCACCTAAAAGTTAAAGATTGTTTGTGTCATGTCACATGTGTAGCCTACTTTGCTCATATTAAATATAAAACGCATGTGTAGACTGATAATTTTCTAATGTCTAGACTCCTTTATTAAGCGGAGACGTTTCAGTATTAAATGCATTTTCTGAGAATTTATATTTCAAGTTTTGACTGCAAATGTCACATCCACAACGCTGGAATTGCCCAATTTTAAAGAATTTATCCTCAACTATTTTTTTTTGGGTGTAACATTAGGTCTACGTATTTTATTATGTTAACTTCAAATAATAGCCTAATAGTAATTTTTAAATGTAACCCACGTCTTACACATCACACTCCACTGTTATGGTGGCAATTTCAGTAGATTTACTCACTAACATTGTTGTGGAAACACAATAAGAATGGAAACTAAAATAATATAATGGTAGTAGCCTATCGTGCTACAGCGCACATTCTATCATCTGCAGTTCTGGCGCCTCAGTCCCAATACTGTAAAACTCGACGTATTTTTACATCACATGTTAATGCAGCGGTAGAGTTACTCACAGGACACTGCACTTATTCGCAATCACAAAACTTCATTATTTGCTCGTGCTTTAAAGCTTTGCCGGGTAAACATTTCATTGGCGTTCTGTTCTGACATGATGCATGCACTTTTTCTGAGCGCGTACTGAAGCGCGCGCGCACTGTCAAACAGCGCCAAACTGGATTTGTGTTGGGTCAGAACCATCTGATAGCAATGGGGGGCCGAGACCGAGAGATCTACATGGAAAAACTTTGAAATTTTATTGTTTTCATGAATACAAAAGTTGGGTGACCCTCCCCCTAGACGACAAAATGTTGGATGACCCTCCCCTCAACAAATTATAAAAAGACATGAACCTCCCCTATTTTCCTCCGGTGGCCCTTTCCATAAATACCGAACGGTCCCTTATGTAAAGAAATTGTTTCATAATCTTAGCCCATTGTATATTTAGTGTACAAATATACTCTCTCTCTCTCCCTCTCTCTCTCTCCGTAGGTGATGAAGTTGTGTGGTCAGATGGTGGATGCGGGTCAGAACTACACCTCCTGCAATCAGCTGTTCCTCTCCGGACTGGCCGAGTTCACCGCGTATCATAAGAACGACGGTGTTATTCTGGTGAGTACAGATGTCTGATGGGTCACGACCTTTGGCCAGGCTCGTGCTGACCTCTCGTTGCTTGTGTCTCTGTAGAACTGCCTGCGTCAGTTCAACCAAGGCCTTCAAGAAATGATCCAGTTTCAGACGGTGAGTCGTCTTATTTTATATTTCTCAGCCCTTATGTACATGTTTTGAGAGATTGCACGGGTGCAGCAGATCCTCACGAGCGGCTTCTAGTGGAATTTGTCAAATTTAATTTTGTAAAACTCAATGTCCTCTCAATGAAAGGTGTAAAAATATGGAATTCATTACCTGATTATTTAAAATCTGCTGCACGTTTTAATATATATTTTAAAAAGCCTTGGTTAATTCAGCAAAAAAACTGTACTCATATTTAGTTTTAGTTTTTGTCTCTTTGGATTTGTTTGCTGTTGTAATTGTAATTTATAAAAGCCCTTCTACGGACAAGTGTTGCAAATTAGCTTTAGCTGCAATCGCAATGATACACAGTTTTATCTATGATTATTGCATCTGTCCCTATACAAATAAAACATTAAATACATTTCCAGTAAAATCTGATGGGCTTTTTTCAAAGCTTATATACATGCACATTTGTAGACAATCCCTTTGCACTTGAGCATATATTTGATTATAAATGTGTTTTCATGCAGATGCTGTTTGATCAGACTCAGAGAGCAATTACCCAGCAGCTCTCAAACCTGCTTTCACAGTACGTAACCTCTCTCTCTCTCTCACACACAAACACACACACACACACACACACACACACACACACACACTGAAGCATGATTGACGCTCGCGGTGTTATTCATCCTCTGCGGTCTCACTACTCAAAGGTCTTCAACACAACCCGTCAAAATAAAAGTTCGGTTCAACTTGATAATATATTACTGTTGTACAATAGAATTTAGATATCTCAATTTAATAATAATACTAACACTAATAATAATACATTATTATAAAAAATTTATTCTTTAAGGAATAATCACACTTTTGTCGTAATTTTAACAGTATAAAGCTCAGTTGTGCCGTATGTTGTTTTACAAAAATGTTTAATTTCATATAAAAGATCAATTAAATTAATGTTTTATGTCTTTATTTGATTACTAGAAAAAAAACACTGGATTGCAAAAAAAATATGTATCACTAAATTTATAAATTTTTTATTAATATTCAAGCATCACAGACAATGGCAGACAGCGACCAAGGCAGGACTTCATAGAATTTTTTTTTTATCACTAAAAGTTATAAATTTTTAAATAAAATGTATTTTTATTAATATTCAAGTATCACAGACAATGTCAGACAGCAACCAAGGCAGCTCTGGAATAATGTCAATAACACTTCTACAAATTACTTAATTTCTTTACAGTTATCGAGGTAAACATGCCTAAATTACAGAATAAGGTACCGTTACAGAATAAAGGTACCGTTCATGGGTATGAACGTTGAACGGTACCCAACACGAACGTTGAACGGTACCCAACACTAACGTTCACACACTTTCACAGTACTAACGCGTAATGGTTTGTTCTGTGACAGGTTTGTGCCGCAGATTCGCGACACTCGCCGTGAGTTCGTACGGATTGGAGACGATCTCGATGCCACTGTTGTGAAAAACGCTCAGGTCAGCCGACACAAACCCGTCGACGCAGAGAGAGCGACTCACTTGCTGCTCGCCACACGCAAATGCTACCAACACTTCGCCCTGGACTACTGCCTGCAGGTAATGTTAGTCATTCGTGTTTTAAAGGAACACTCCACTTTTTTTGGAAATAGGCTCATTTTTCAGCTCCCCTAGAGTTGTCAGTTTTACCGTTTTCGAATCCATTCAGCCGATCTCCGGGTCTGGCGGCGGTAGCACTTTTAGCATAGCTTAGCATAGATCATTGAATCTGATTAGACCATTAGCATCTCTTTCAAAAAAATGACCAAAGAGTTTCGATATTTTCCTGAAAGCACCTGAAACTTGGAAGTTATATAGCTGGGGACTATTTTCAGGCGCTGCGTAATATCACTGCGCCTGCTCACCCATGGCACTGCAGCAAAGCTCCTTGATTATTACGCAGGAATGAGAGTATAGTTCCTATCCATATCGGCCCAGAAAATCGCAACTTTTCATTTTCCATCTGTCTTAGTTCACGATGTAACTACAGAAGAGGAAAGTTTTAAATAGGGAAAATATCGAAACTCTTTGGCCATTTTTTTGAGAGAGATGCTAACGGTCTAATCAGATTCAATGATCTATGCTAAGCTATGCTAACAGTGCTACCGCCGCCAGACCCGGAGATCGGCTGAATGGGTTCGAAAACGGTAAAACTGTTTAACTCTAGAGGAGCTGGAAAATGAGCCTAATTCCAAAAAAAGTGGAGTGTTCCTTTGAAAAGCACGTTCTACATTTTTATAGCATTTAGCTTTTCTAATGAAGTCCACATATAATGGTAGTCAAGCAAAACCATTTAATTTAGTTTTTCCTGACCTGTAGAACTAAACAAGCTGTTGTTGTTGCTACTGTACCTTTAAGACTTAAATAAGCCGTTATTTTCATATTATTATATTATATTTTATTATTGACATGTTTTATATTATATTTTAGCTTGTTTTTATGTTATATTTTATTACATGCAAGTTTTATATTATATTTTAGTTTATATTTTTTAAATTATATTTTATTATAGGTATGTTTCATATTATATTTTAGTTTGTTTTTATATTATATTTTATTATAGGCTTGTTTTATATTATTTTTAGTTAGTTTTTATATTATATTTTATTATAGGTATGTTTCATATTATATTGTAGTTTGTTTTTATATTATATTTTATTACAGGCATGTTTATATTATATTGTAGTTTGTTTTTATATTATATTTTATTACAGGCATGTTTATATTATATTTCAGTTTATATTTTTATAATATATTTTATTAAACGCATATTTTATATTATATTTTACTTTTTTATTTTTTAATTATATTTTAATTATAGGCATGTTTTTTATATTTTAGTTTATATTTGTATATTAAATGTAATAATAAACATGTTTAATATTATATTTTACTATGTTTTTATATTATAGTTTACATTTTTATATTATATTATAGTTTATATTATTATATTTTATTACAGCATGTTTTATATTTCAGTTTATATTTTTAGATTGTTTTACAAGAGAATATTTCATATTATATTTTAGTTTGTTTTTATATTATATTAGTTTATATTTGTATATTATATTTTATTATAGGCATTTTTTATATTATATTTTAGTTTATATTTTAATATTTTATTATAGGTATGTTTTATATTATATTTTAGTTTATTTTACATTATATTGTTGAATTGTTGCATTTTTTATTTTAAGCAGTTCATATTCTACATTTTTACAGCATTTAGTTTTTTTCTAAAGTCCACATATAATTGTTAGTCAAGCAAAACCATGTTAATTTGAAGCCACGTTGGAAGCTGCCCCTGACCATGAGTGAAATGTATTGTTTTTATTTCTTTTCTTGCAGCTGAATAATTTCAAGGTCCAACAGAAGCTTGATATTCTGAATTCGGTGAGCTTTAATTTAGTAAATACTATGACATCTTGTTCAGATGAATGTAAACTGAGTAAAATCATCTTTCTTGGTTTTTAGGTCTTCTCGTATTTTCACGCTCAGTACACATTTTTCCACCAGGGATTCGACCTGCTGAGAGATCTAGAACCGACCATGAAGACGATGGCCTCACAGGTCATACATGAACACACACATCACGCTCAGTTTATTCCCCATACACACACAACAAACCCCTTTACATAGACACACAGTGTTTGATTGCTAAAGTTTCATGGATATTGAAGTTTATTATGAGTAATATCTGTGCACAGCTCTCTCAGCTGTCGTCTGACTGCACTGCCAAGAGGAAAGACCTGGAAAACACACACCTGCTCGTTCAACAAAGGGTGAGATTTTAGTGCTAGTTATATAGGTTTTGACAACCACATAAAACAAGTTTGGAGGTACAATTTAGAATCGTATAGCTAGTGTACTCCTAAAAGTAGTCAAAACATATTTTTAATCATTTTTAAAAATACTCATTACTCAATACTCAAAAATACTCAATGGTCATTACTCAGTACTCAAAACTCATTACTTAATACTCATTACTCAATACTTAATACTAGGGCTGTCAAATGATTAATCACGATTAATCACATCCAAAATAAAAGTTTTTTTTACATAATATATGTGGGTGCAATATCTTTTGTATATATATAAATACACACACATGCATGTATATTTAAGAAAAAAATATTATTTATATCTAAAATATTTATATTTATATATAATATAAATTATATATAAATCTATATACAGTATATACATGAAAATATTTCTTAAATATATACAAGCATGTGTGTGTGTTTATATATATAAAATAATTATACACAGTGCACCCACATATATTATGTAAAAAAAACTTTTATTTTGGATGTGATTAATCACGATTAATCATTTGACAGTCCTACTCAATACTCAATATTCAATACTCAATGCTCATTACTCAATACTCATTGCTCACTACTCATTACTCAATACTCAATGCTCATTACTTAATACTCAATACTCAATGCTCATTACTCAATACTCAATATTCAATGCTCATTACTCAATGCTCATTACTCAATACTCAATGCTCAATACTTAATGCTCAATACTCAATATTCAATACTCAATGCTCATTACTCAATACTCATTGCTCACTACTCATTACTCAATACTCAATGCTCATTACTTAATACTCATTACTCAATACTCAATGCTCAATACTCATTACTCAATATTCAATGCTCATTACTCAATGCTCATTACTCAATACTTAATGCTTAATACTCAATACTCATTACTCAATGCTCATTACTCTATGCTCATTACTCTATGCTCATTACTCAATACTCAATGCTCATTACTCAATGCTCATTACTCAATGCTCATTACTCAATGCTCATTACTCAATACTCATTACTCAATGCTCAATGCTCATTACTCAATACTCATTACTCAATGCTCGAGTCATTACTCATTACTCAATGCTCGAGTCATTACTCAATACTCATTACTCAAAGCTCATTACTCAATACTCAATGCTCAATACTCGTTACTCAATACTCGTTACTCAATGCTCAATACTCTGCTCAATACACATTACTCAATACTCATTACTTACTCAATACTCATTACTCCAAAAAACTTGAAATAAAAAAATAAAAAAGAGTAATGAGTATCATGTAATATTCTAATTTTCTGAGATTTTGAATCTGGGGTTTTCATAAACTGTAAGTCATAATCATCAAAATGATAACTTTTGCAGGATATTCTAATTTTTTCGAGTTCCACCTGTATATTCTTAAGGACATCAAAACGTAAAATAAAACTTCAGAAAATTGTACAATATGGGACCTTTAAAAACTGTTAGATCTCCTTACTTTTCGAATCTACCTTTTCTGTCAGAAAATACTAGAAAATATTAGAAAAGGCATTATCCTCACAACCGAGCTGCCCCCCCCCCCCCACACACTGGTTCAAATGTCAAGATGAAAAAATAAAACTGTTTTTTAAACCTTTTCAAAATGCTCATGCCTCAGTCTGTTCAGTCATAGTGAGTTTGGGAGCTGATGTGATATTTTGATGTACGTTTGATAACGGTTGATGATTGTGTGTGTTTGGTAGGACGCGTCTGGAGAGGCGGTTATTGTGTGTAATCCGTCTGACGGAGGAACGATTCAAGGCTACCTGTTTAAACGTTCACGCAAGAAGAACAAGACATGGAAGAGGTCAGAGACAGTGTTATTTTACTTTTAAGTTATTCTTTATATTTTCCATTTGGAATTTTTAAATTTATTTTAAAAGGGACAATGCACATTAATTAACATGAGCAAGTCCATCATGTAAATGTGCCAGATTTAGCCATACAGGCTATTTTTCATCTGTAGTCCCTGGCAGCTTGATGGTAAAGTCCATAAAACATAAAAAAACCATATAAAAACACATTCCAACAAGTATAATCATAATCAAAGCATATTAATACAAATACAGACTGACTTTAGATATAAGGAGAGAAACACAAAGCACTACTCCAAATTATGAAAACATAATTGATTATCCAATAACCATTGTTTTATGGATGCCGAAAAAGAAGTAAAAGATGTAATATTTTTCTACATTTTTTTAATTCATAAGCTGTAAGCCATAATCATCAAAATTATAACTTTTGCACGATATTCAAATTTTTCTAGTTTCACCTGTAAATATGGAAATTGTACAAAACGATTTTTGTAATTCTGAAACAGAGTGTATATAATAAACTATATTAAACCTGGAGATACAGAGATCTTTATACGGTTTACATTATCATGTCAGCATTAAATGCTTAAAAAATGGTAATGCACTGTTTTTGTAATTGTTTCCATCTCTCAGGTGCTGGTTTTACACTGAAAATAATCAGTTAATCTACTCAAAATCACACAAGGTAAACCATCATCCACACCAGTCTAGCAGTGACTGATCATATTAATGTGTTTCACACAGTGTGTGTGCTGGGGTGTGTGTGTTTCAGGAGCAGCCGCTTGTTCTGTTCGATGATCTGCGTCTGTGTGCAGTGAAGTCTCTGGATGTGGTCGACCGCCGCTTCTGTTTCGAGCTGGTGTCAGTGCAGAAGTAAGATGAGGTTAACACACACACACACACACACACACGGGTGAAACTCGAAAAATTTGAATATCGTGCAAATGTATTTCAGTAATTCAAATTAAAGAGTGAAACTAATATATTTAGTATATATAACTATATAGATATGCATGATTATACTTTTCAGAGGGCCGACATTTCTGTATTTAAAATCCTTTTTTTTTATTGATTTCATGTAATATTCTAATTTTCTGAGATTTTGAATTTGGGGTTTTCATAAGCTGTAAGCAATTAACCAATCATACCATTGATCAGCTCTACCAAACTTGGATGTCTTTTTTCCAGTAATAAACAAACATTGTTAAGTTGTTTTGATTGATACTGTGAAGCAGCTTTGGTACAATCTGTATTGTGAAAAGCGCTATATAAATATATTTGACTTGACTTGACTTGACTTGACTTAAGCCATAATCATCACAATTATAAGTTTTGCACGATAATAAAAAAAATTGAGTTTCACCAGTATCGCCAGATACAAATCTCCCAAATATTATCCTTATATTATAATCATTACGAGCACAACGTCTCTGCTTATCCAGAGATGTTATACATTTATTGAAAAAAAAGCTGATTGTGTTAGTAATTGTGCATCTTTGTGTTTGCATGCACAGGTGTTGTGTGTTACAGGCCGATTCTGAGGAGCTGAAGTTGGCGTGGATTAATGCCGTTCAGGGCTGTATAGACATTGCGTACCGCGATCAAGTAACAGATCAAAACACGCAGGTACAAACACACACACACACACACACACAGCTTTGTTTTGCTATACTTGTGAGGACATTCCATAGGCGTAATGGTTTTTATACTGGACAAACTGTAATTTCTATCCCCTTACACACACACACACACACACACACACTGCCCCTGTCCCTAAACCTGCCCACAGGAGACATGCTGCATTTTTACATTTTTAATAAAACATTGTTTATGTTTTTTAAGCTATTTGAATTATGAGGACTCATGCAATGTCTTCATAAACCACATTTAAGTTGTAATACCAGTGTAATACACATGTCATTATACACATTTGTGTATAATAAATCACATAAACAAGAGCTCACACATTTGCACACATAATCTTGGAAGCATTTTCACAAGTACATAGCATTGTACTTTAAACTCGCCCTTACAGAAGCTTTTTGGATTTTGATGTGAAATCAAAATTTTACAGTTTCCAGAACTCTCAACAAAATGTTCAGTTCTAAAATATATCTGGAAATATTGAATGAAATGATGAGTTACAAAAATCCAGTTTCACAAACAAAAGAGGCTTTTTTTCATAGTTCCTAGAACTATACCCGGTTTTTGGCGTGTGCGCACTGGAGGAACTGGGAACTATTTTACTACTTTAGGAGGAACTAATTTACTCCTTCAGAGTCGGTGTAAACCAGCACTATAGGAACTATCCTGACGTTACCTATTTGATTGTAGGTTTTGCTAGTTCAACATGGGTTATAGGTCGAAAGTTGAATGAACGAGTACTTATGTCCTTTCGATTTCTTACTGGATCAGTTGTTGTTGCCCATAACACACTAGCATTCTGCTAATGACGCTGATTGGTCAGTGAAGGACTGATTACGACCAGAGATACCGCTTGACTTTTCTCCCTTATTACACATTCTCTAGTTTAAGTCATATTTACCTCTAGTGCACTTCGCGTGTCGGTCAAAAATGCCAGAATTATTATTAGGGGAAACCACTGGCCACTGAGCAAAA
This sequence comes from Semotilus atromaculatus, assembly GCA_031834385.1. Lineage (NCBI taxonomy): Eukaryota > Metazoa > Chordata > Actinopteri > Cypriniformes > Leuciscidae > Semotilus > Semotilus atromaculatus. Next base: position 791,653 of record JAULUF010000015.1, on the reverse strand, counting down.
CACTTAAAGGGATAGTTCACCCAAAAATGAAAATTCTGTCATAATTTGAAGATAAGAAGATAATTTGAAGAATGTTGGTGAACAGACAGTTGCTGGACCCCATTTTTCCTACTATGGAAGTCAATGGGGTCCAGCAACTGTCTGTTCACCAACATTCTTCAAATTATCTTCTTTTGTGTTCAGCAGAAGAAAGAAACTCATACAGGTTTGAAACAACTTGAGGGTGAGTAAATTATGACAGAATTTTCATTTTTGGGTGAACTATCCCTTTAAAGGGGCTATAAGTAGATTTCAACGGCCTCTAGAGGTGATGTTTCAGATTGCAAGCACGCTTTTTTTTTTTATACTTGCTTCAATACTTGCTTTCAGAGGTAATAGCAAAACCCGCCAAGTGGATCATTTTAATGTGAAATTACAACCCCTTCATACACAGGCAATAAAAAAAGGATTCATTTTAGTAGAAAAACTACGTATAGCCCCTTTAATGTCAAGCCCTGATTGTATTGTGTCATTTGCATATTGTGTGTGTCTAGGTGAAGGAGAGCTCCGCCCCTGTGCCCGTCTTAGCCCCGCCCCCTCGCCCCCCCGCTCTGGGCGTGGCTCTCCGTGGCAACGGTAACCAACGCTGCTGTGACTGTGGGGAGGCGGAGCCTCGCTGGGCCAGCGTGAACCTCGGCATCACCATGTGCATCGAGTGCTCGGGCATCCACAGGTCATTTCCAGTCCACATTAACATTCATAAACTAGATTGTAGTCAACATTCACAACTTAGAAAGTCAGGACACCAGATTTTTACATTGGTAATTATGACATTATGATATAAAGCAGTAAATATAGTATTACTCATGACCTCTATGATATTTAACCCTTTAGAACCGGCTGCGTCGTCGACGAGCAAGCTGTATACATTTTACCGTAACTCTTCAACCTTCTTGCCCCTGACAGTAGACAATTTTTCGGCAAAATACGGCTTATTATGGTAATTTTATGCTTTCCGTCAGCAAATGACGGCAGAGCGGGAAGGAAGGATTTGAAGAGAGAGATATGAAGCAGCAGTGTTTTGGATTGCATAAAATAATAAAGGAAAGGAACAAATACATGGCGAAAAAAGTGGTAGACAGCAGAAGAGGCGACTGGGATGATTAATGAAACTCGGGAGGCGGATGGCCGTTACTCTTTCACGTATCTTAGTATGTGATGTGTGCATGTGTGTGTGTGTGTGCGCGTGCCTATGAATGAATGCATGCATGTGTGTGTGAGTGTGTGTGTGTGTATGAAAAAAAGTGTCCTAAATGAAAACTGTGCAATCCAGTGTCATAAAAAAGACTTGTGTATATGTATTATAGTTAATTTTTCAGCTTTAAAGTGTTAGTTTCTTGAGTTCGTGAATTTTCTGTTTTTTTTTCTAAATAAAAACCAGTATATTTATTCTCGTTTTTTTTTATTTTTGTCTTCTTAAATTCTATTTACAAACTCACCACACACAATAATGGCCAATAACTGTAATTTGTTGAAAGCTAATCTTTTCTGGAAAAGATGACACATGAAGATAGCACATTGTTTTAGAATTTTACAGTAAAAAAAAAATCTAAATATGTGAAAAACACCTATTTTAGCTTCAGGTTCTAAAGGGTTAATGTGTTTATTTGTTTTGATATAAGGTTTTTGATTTGTGTCGACAGGAGTCTTGGCGTTCATCTGTCCAAAGTCCGATCACTCACTCTTGATTCCTGGGAGCCGGAACAGTTAAAGGTCCGACATTCATTTAATTTGAACTGTTGTATCAAAATCTCTGATATAAACTAGTTACAGCACTTAATTATCACATACATGCATTACATGTACAAATTTAAAAAATGACGTTACCAAGTAACATCTTTTTTTTCTTTTTTTCTTGGGTGTGTTTATTGTCTGCATCTGAGCTCTGTCAGATATGCTTCTGTTTTGCTATTGGTTAATCTTTGTTTAACTCCGCCCCTTCACAGCTGCTGTGTGTTCTGGGTAATGAAGTCATTAATGGCATTTATGAGCGTAACCCAATAGATGGACTACAGAAGCCCACCGCTGGCAGTCCACGGTACGAGTCTCACACACACCTCAAACAGGAAGTGTGTTTCACACACGCATGTTGGAATATTAAGAGCTTTGAATGTGTTCATGATGATCTTCACTGCCGCTCTCAGGCAGGATAAAGAACAGTGGATTCGGTTCAAGTACGTGGAGAAAAGATTCGTGACGTGTGATCCTGATGGTCCTGATGCTGGTGAGTGTGTTTGTGCTGTTTATCTTTTATAAATATTATTTTAAATATAAAACACCCATTCTTTTGATTAAAAATAATTATTTTAGCATTAAAATTACATAATTTATTATAATTAAAATAATTATACTTTTTAATATTTTATAATTAATATAAATCATTTCCTTTTCATTAATTAATTAAATAATAATAATACAATATTTTATTTTAATTGATTTTATTTTATTGTCATTTTAAGTTTAATCATTTTGATTAAAGTATTATTTTATAATTTTAAAAGAAATTAGATAATTATATACAGTACAATTTAACTTTACATAAAATATAGTATAATTTAATTGAATATAAAATATAATATAATTGAAAATAAAATATAATTTAAAAGCAATTATTTTAATTAATTAAAAATTATAATTAAAACTAACATTATTTTAATTAAATTATTTTAATTAAAATAATATTTTGTAATGAATTATACAATTATTATAGTTTTGTTATTCATTAAAATATTTTATAATTAATTTTTAAATGATTCGTTTTTAAGATTTAAAAAAATATATTTTTTAAATGTATTTATAAAAAAAATATTTTATAATTCAAATGAATGTATTAATTGGCAGTAGAATGATAATGAGGACACAGCGTAAGAACTCATTTTTATTATGAGCGTATAGATTTAGCGAGGCTGCGCGCGGGAGAGCGGCTGTATCAGGCGTCGCTGAACGGGCAGATCGTTGCCATGGCGACGGCGTTGGCCGAGGGTGCGGAAGTGAACTGGAGTGATCCTGAGCGGGAGGGACGGACGGCTCTGATTGGTTCAGCCATCGGGGTGAGTGACAGCGGCCTCCCGGAGTCTGAAGGATAGTTCACCCCAAAATTACTAAATTAGCCCATGATTCACTCACCGTGAAGTCACCCTAGGTGTTTATTACATTCTTCTTTCAGACGAACACAATCGGAGTTATATTTAATAAATGTCCTGGCTCTTACAAGCTTTATAATGGCAGTGAATGGCTGTTTCTGTTTTGAAATCCATAAAAGTGCATCTATCCATCATAAAAGTGCATCTATCCATCATAAAAGTGCATCTATCATCATAAATCATGCACTTTTATGATGGATAGATGCACTTTTATGATGGATAGATGCACTTTTATGATGGATATATGCACTTTTATGATGGACAGATGCACTTTTATGGTGGACAGATGCACTTTTATGATGGACAGATGCACTTTTATGATGGACAGATGCACTTTTATGGTGGACAGATGCACTTTTATGATGGACAGATGCACTTTTATGATGGATAGATGCACTTTTATGATGGATATATGCACTTTTATGGTGGACAGATGCACTTTTATGATGGATATATGCACTTTTATGATGGACAGATGCACTTTTATGATGGACTGATGCACTTTTATGATGGACAGATGCACTTTTATGATGGACAGATGCACTTTTATGGTGGACAGATGCACTTTTATGATGGACAGATGCACTTTTATGGTGGACAGATGCACTTTTATGATGGACAGATGCACTTTTATGATGGATAGATGCACTTTTATGATGGATATATGCACTTTTATGGTGGACAGATGCACTTTTATGGTGGACAGATGCACTTTTATGATGGATATATGCACTTTTATGATGGACAGATGCACTTTTATGATGGACAGATGCACTTTTATGATGGATAGATGCACTTTTATGATGGATATATGCACTTTTATGATGGACAGATGCACTTTTATGATGGACAGATGCACTTTTATGATGGATAGATGCACTTTTAAAATGGATAGATGCACTTTTATGATGGACAGATGCACTTTTATGATGGATAGATGCACTTTTAAAATGGACAGATGCACTTTTATGATGGACAGATGCACTTTTATGATGGATAGATGGACTTTTAAAATGGACAGATGCACTTTTATGATGGATAGATGCACTTTTATGATGGACAGATGCACTTTTATGATGGATAGATGGACTTTTAAAATGGACAGATGCACTTTTATGATGGATAGATGCACTTTTAAAATGGACAGATGCACTTTTATGATGGACAGATGCACTTTTATGATGGACAGATGCACTTTTATGATGGACAGATGCACTTTTATGGTGGACAGATGCACTTTTATGATGGATAGATGCACTTTTATGATGGACAGATGCACTTTTATGATGGACAGATGCACTTTTATCATGGATAGATGCACTTTTATGATGGATAGATGCACTTGTATGATGGACAGATGCACTTTTATGATGGATAGATGCACTTTTATCATGGATAGATGCACTTTTATGATGGACAGATGCACTTGTATGATGGACAGATGCACTTTTATGGATTTCAAAACAGAAACAGCCATTCACTGCCATTATAAAGCTTGTAAGAGTCAGGACATTTATGAATATAACTCTGATTGTGTTCGTCTGAAAGAAGAAAGTCATATACACTAGGATGGCTTCAGGGTGAGTGAATCATGGGCCAATTTTCCTTTTTGGGTGAACTATCACTTTAAATGCGTGTGTTTCTGGTCTTCAGTGATTAAGTGTGTGTGTGTGTGTGTGTGTGTCTGGCAGGGCTCTCTGCTGGCGTGTGAGTTTCTGCTACAGAACGGCTCTAATGTGAATCACAGAGATCAGCACGGTCAGGGCGCTCTTCACGCCGCCGCCACATACGGACACACCGGGTACCAAACATCAGGCCTCGACGCATGCTTATCGTGATGATGTATAGTGATGATAATAATCTGTGATTGGTCACTTCAGGCAGGTGTGTCTGCTGCTCAAGAGAGGAGCCAATCAGTACGCAGCTGACGAAAAGGGAAACGATCCACTCAGCATCGCCATAGAAACCGCCCACGCTGACATCGTCACTTTGTGAGTAATCAGTGTGTGTGTGTGTGTGTGTGTGTGTTAGAAATCATAATAATGCAGTGTGTGTGTGTGTGTGTGTGTTTCAGGTTGAGAATGGCCCGAATGAACGAGGAAATGAGGGATTCAGAGGGATTCTTCGGATCTGTTGGTAAGATGGTATTAATGAATATGAATAGAATGTTCTAAAAGAACAGCATTTATTTGAAATAGAATCTTTTGTAACAGTGTAAATGTCTTTATTGACACTTATGGTCAATTTAATGTGTCCTTGCTGAATAATGTAAGTAAAGTGTAATTTTATAATTAAAATATTTAGATAATTGCAATTCTAAATTATTTATATTACTAATTTAAAAAAAGGAGATGTCGTCAGTTACGTTAGGACGAACTGGATCTTAAATATTATATTCTATGATATCTTTATAAATGTCTGTACTGTAACTTTTGGTCAGTTAAATGCATCCCTGCTAAATACTTTTTCTTTCTTTTTTAAATCTGACATCTCGAACTTTTGAATGATAGTGAATCACGGTTTCCTCTGAAATATTAACCGTTTTCAACATTGATAATAATCATAAATGTTTCTTAAGCATCAAATCATCATATTATCCTGATTTCTGAAGGATCATGTGACACTGAAGACTGGAATAATGATGCTGAACATTCACAGGAATAAATTACACTTTATTATATATTCACATAAAAAACAGTTATTTAAAATTTTTATAATATTTCAGAATTTGTACTGTATTTCTGGTCAAATAAATGCAGCTTTGGTGAGCAGAAGAAACTCCTAATTATTCTGAACTTTTGACTGTTACTTTGTAGTGAAACTTTTCCAACAACAACTAATAAAAACTCTTCTGGCTTTTCCTCAGGAGACGATGAAACATTCCAGGATATTTTCCGTGATTTCAGTAACATGGCGTCGCACGACCCAGAGAAACTCTCTCGCCGTCAGTTCGTCCGCAGCTGTGAGGATGAAGAGGAGAAAAGCTAGGACAGGTCGTAGGTCACGTGAGGTCAGAGGTCACGCCGAGGCACTATGGAACAAGGGAATCTTAATGCTCCAACTCTTAATGTGACTGAGTGTGTGTGAGCATCAATGTGACTGTTTTAATGAGTGTGTTTCTGTGTGAAGTGATGCGGTCTGACTCATTTCATCCACACATATGAACTGACTCCATTTTAGCCTGTGCTGTGTTGGTTTTACTGAAGGCTTTTGACACGTGTTTGTGAACTTTTATATTGTGCTGCAGTGAAATACAGAGGTTGTGCAACACTGAGCTTGCAGTAAATACAGTGGTTATTCAGGATAAGTCAACATGAAACCAAAAGTGACCTTACTTTCTCCTCTGGGTCTCTTCGGGCAGAAAAAATACAGAAAATTATAATTTTGCTTCATCAGATTTGGATGACACTTGGTGACTTTTGTCGCGTTAGCTATGTGAACACACACATAAAATAATGGACATTATTCGGATATATTAAAGGGTCCAAAAAAAACACAAAGAGTCACACTTTTGTCTTTCATAGGAAATGAATGGGAATTACAAAAAAAAAAAAAAAACGAAAACTCAGAGAACAACAAAAAGTGCACAGCAATGAATAATTATCACTATCCACTCTTTATTTTATTAGATTTATCAAATACCGAGTAACAAAAATGTTCTCTTTCTAACAAAAATGTTAACGTTTGATTGTAATCATAATGCAAAATCTGATATTTATCTACAAGAAATATCTAAACCTTGACAAAAGTTTGTCTTTGAGAATGCATATCTAAATGCATAACCTAATAAAAGTAAGAAATTATATTTTAATAAACAATGGGACCCCTAAAGCCTCTTTATGTGTTTATAATATTGGAAGCTCCAGGTCGTTGCACAGCATTACTTTTAAAAACTATTCTCACTTCCCAAAAAAAAAAGAAAGAAAAGATTTTAGAGGCCCTCAGTGTATTTTAATGTGAAATATTGCATTTATTGAAAAATAACACACAAAAAAAATGATTCTAATGGGCAAAATATCTCATAACATTTTTATAAATATTCCATAGAGTCATAAAATCCCCCCAAAATTCTAAATAATAATGATTGAACAAATTATATTGATTTTCGTAGAAAAAAAAGGTTGCGTTGAAGGTTCAGTCACTGTGGACCGAGAAGAGCCGTATGTGACTTCCACAACATTTAATAACGTGAACATCTGTCGCTTTGGGTCACATCTCTAATGCTTTATATCATAATCTCCTGTCACATTACACTTATTCATCATCCAAACAATCAAACCATGTCCCAGATTTATGTGGTAACACTTCCATTTGTTAACTACATTAGTTAACATGTACTGTAACTTCTACAGTATTTATTGATCTTAGTTCATGTTCATTTCAACATTATTTAAATCAATAGTTGTATCTGTTAATAATATTGGTAACACTTTAAAATAGTTTCATTTTTTAACATTAGTTAATGCATTAATTAACATGAACTAACCATGAGCAATCTTTGATAACATTAGTTAATAAAAATACAGCTGTTCATTGGTTGGTTCATGTTAAATCACAGTGCAATAACACTAATAAAACTAAGTAAATGTTGAAATGAACATTAACTGAGATTAATAAATACTGCTGCATTGTTAGTTAATAACTTGTAAGACCTTATTTTGTCTTGAGTATTCAGTAATGTGTTTCATGTTGACTGTAAATGCACACTGAATAAAAATAAATACATAAACGGTTATAACATTTAATATAATGTGATACACAATATATTACTATCAGTGTTGATGTCTTAAAGGTTTGTGTGTTATTCTAACTAATAAACAAGCTATTTAACTATTGAAATGTGTTGTCTGTTTATGACAAAGACTTAAAAATGCACAAGTCCTGTAATGTGGGTTTTTTTTATTGTTTTTTTTAAAGAACACAACAGAAAACTCATTGTTTCTTCCACTCTCAATATTTCATCTTGGTAATACATCATCCATATAGAACTACATCTGTATTTCCTGAAGGAAAAGAATGATCCAGAAACAGGTCATTATGACATCATCAGCTCTTCAGCTCCTTTATGACATCATAGGCAATCACATCATCAGAAGGAATGTGCTGAACATTCTATTAGTGACAGTTGGACAGTTGGACTATTAGTAAAACTTTGAAATAACATTTATTTAAAAAAGAACATTAACGCATCTTAAGAGTGAAAATATCTATAAAGTATATATGCATTTTTTCATTATTTTGATGTTACAGTACAAAATAGTAAATAGCTGTATATATCAGATAAAATATTTCACATTCAGAAAAAAAAATGATGAAGTAGAAATTAAAGTTTAGCATCCATAATAAAAAGATTGAAACTTATATCTTCACTTATCTATAAAATATTTCCCAAAATAAATATAAAACAACAGACTTTATTGTTTTTACAGCTTTTTTTGTTTTGTTAATATATTGAATTAATTTATTTATACAGGCCTACTATATCAAATCATTTCATATTGACAACAACCACATTGAACAAATAAAAATAACAACTACATTAAATTTAAATATGTAAACAACCACAAAAGACATTAAATGTTTTTCTAAAACCAGAAGTTGGCAAATTACACGAAATGCTAACAATCATTATTAAATAGTTTAGCTGTTCTATAAGAAATCAATCGAACGAACTTGCAATAAATCTTCGGAATAAACACTATATGAAATGGAAATATATTTGATTTGTAATTAGATGTTAATTTGACGAAAAAACGCGCGCTCGTTATGCCCCGCCCCTGAAATGATGACGTTTTGACTGACGTAATTTCAAAGCGCCGGCTTGCACACACGCATGCGTTCATTGCGCGGCGACACCACCATTTTAGAGGAAGAATGGAAAACACGGACAGTTATTGACCATCAGTAATATATCGATAGTATCATTAATAAGAGCCCATGTAAAAGACTCGGACAGATAGAAGATTCCCGCGGGTCAACAGAAGATCCGGTTTCTGATACTGCGGTACCGGCGCGGATCTGACATCACTTCACACTGTTCTGGGGTTTATTGTTGTCATTCGTGTGTGTGTGTGTGAGAGTGTGTGTTCAAGTGAAAGTGAAGCAGCGCGGTTCCGTCCAGAGTCCAGATGGATGGAGACGCGGAGATCCGCTCAGGTACAACCACCACAACACACTGTTTTTATTCCAGAACATTACGAAACACTACCATGCTAACACCATGGTATTCCTAGCATAGCATGGTGTTTGAGTATAGTACACAAGCCTTACCATATAATTCATCAAAGTACCATGATATTTTCATGTTTTTTGGACATGTACTATGGTAATACCAAGGTATTCTTAGTATATCATGGCGTTTGATTATAATACACATGCATTACCATAAAATTCATCAAAGTACCATGGTATGTTCATGTTTTTTGGACATGTACCACAGTAACGCAAATGTATTTGGACATAACATCATGGTAATCTTAGTAGGCCTATATCATGGTGTTTGAGTATAGTACACATGCATTACCATATAATTCATCAAAGTACCATGATATTTTCATGTTTTTTGGACATGTACTTTGTTAAACAGTAAACACCATGGTATTCCTACTAGTATATCATGGTGTTTTGAGTATATGTCACACGTATTACTTCCTAATTCATCAAAGTACAATATTATTTTCATGTTTTCTTGGACAAGTACCATGGTAATGCCATGTATTTGGACAATGTACCATGGTAACACAGTGACCTTTTTTTATATACCTTGGTTTATTGTGTAACAATGATAAACATGCAGTACAATGTCTTTGGTGGTATTCGTTGAGTACCTTAGACAGTGTTTTTGTGTAGCCTACGTACTACAATCTGATACTATAACATATTACTGATGATATTACTTAAGTGGCTTGCTCTTATTTTATTAGTGGTATTATATTTAAAGTCCTTATCATATTGTAAGTTCATGATGTATATTATGTAGGGGTGGAACGGTACATGTATTCGTATTGAACCGAAACGGTACGGGGGTCACGGTTCGGTGCACGAATTTACACGCAGAATACACGGTATAAAAAAAAAAAACTCGCGTGCAAATTAATTAATGTAATGCGGAACTACTGTTAGATACGCGGGTTCTTTAGGGACACATAATCTGTACCCTCGGCTTAGCTCTGAACGCGCGTTCACTTAAACGTTGGCTTTATACGCGCGTCCTATTCGCTTTGGAGTAGCGTCGAACTAGACGCGAATTTGAAGCTCTATTCGCGTTTGGTGTGACCGCATAATGAACAGGCTGCGATGTCAAGATTGCAATGCTGGAGTGTGTGTGTGCGCGCGCGCGAGAGAGAGAGGCGCGATCGAACTGTGTGTGTGTGTGTGAGAGAGAGAGGCGCGGGCGCGATCGAACTGTGTGTGTGTGTGTGTGTGTGTGAGAGAGAGAGAGAGAGAGAGAGAGAGGCGCGAGCGAACAATGGAAACATAAAAAACATACTCCGTCATTTTGTTCATACAGATCATTAAACCTGCAAAGTGTTTACTTTGTGTACACTCGCAATAAAACACAACATTGTGCTTTTGTCACACTGTAAACTCTTGTCAAACTGTAACCTACAACTGTCACCCAACCAAAATCACACACACACACACACACTGTTTTAAAAGCAAAACATATTTATCCAACCCCATTTCAAAACAGTCTGTGGGTCCCATCTTTTGGACATTCATCATATTGCATTGGTTTTCATTTCTTGTCCTCGGAGCACTAATCTGTTTATTTTTAAGTTACACATTCTACATTGATTAAAAAAGAAAATCGAATGTGTTTTTAATGGTAGTATTATTTTATACAGAAATCCATTATTTATAATTCAGATGAGAATAATGTTACATTGTTAAGTAATAATGTTAATTAAAATTAAGGAAAACAAATATATTGATCTGAAATATAGCAAATTAATTTTAAATTATTTCAGGTACAATTACCAAACACATCTCAAGGTCTTTTTATTAATTTAATTAATAAACTAATTATATAAAACTATTGTCAGTGCACTACAAATAAACTGGTTCTATGCCTTTATTAATAAAACTTATTTAAAAAATACAATGCCTTATGCATTTTTGTTTTGCTTTTCCCTCCATTGTACCGAAATCGTACCGAACCGTGATGTCTGAACCGAGGTATGAACCGAACCGTGACTTCTGTGTACCGTTCCACCCCTAATATTATGTGATCATACTGTATATCCTAAAACAGCTAATTAATTTTTTTTTTAGATGCCACAAGATTCATCTGTGATTATATCACATGAACAGAAAACAAAAGAATAGGAAGTATCATCAGCAAAAGTTGAAATACAGCAGAGCAAGTACTGAACGCAGTCAGAGATATTAGTGTCATCTGTCACTTGATGATGGATCTGGTAAAGAAGCTGTTAGCTGTCAAAATATTGATTTTGAAACTGCTAGTTTTGAGAATAGGTTTCGGAGATGGTGATCGAATATGAGCCAGACGCTGAATGTTACTGAGGACATGAGCTCTGACAAAGAAAAGGGATGATGCTCAAACTGAGCCCTTCATAAATATCCTTTATTTTATTCTTCTGCAATTGTTTCTCTACTATCAGGAGAATTGTATATTATTGCGACAGGTAGAGATCCATCTGTGTTAGATGTAGATCCGGGGTCACTAAAGACCAGAATATGTAATAATGATTGGTGAAACATTCATACATTTAAGGGTTATAATAAAAAATAAAAAAAATCAGCAGATTAATCAAATTTTAGTTTCAGTTTTGAAACGATTATGAAAACATAAGCAAGATAAAATGATAATTGAGCCCAGGGGTGACGCTAGAGCTGGGCTAAATGTTTTTAGTAACGCCCCGAATATTTAGTTACCTCGTCTTTCTCATAGAGCAAAACAATTAATCAGAAAAACCAATGTGAATGCGATTACCTAATCATGAAAAGTGCATATTACAGTTTTATTTATATTTTCCCTTTGCATTAAATGTACTTATAACGTGATTTGCAGTGTTGAGCATTGTAGCCAATCACAGACATGTCTGTTGAACGCATCAGCCAATCAGAGGCGATTAAATGAGTCGCTGTGCTGAAGATGTGTTTTGCACGAGTTCTACACTTTCGCAAACCTGTCATTATTATTGGCAATAAACTTAAGATGCAAATAAGTTTCACTGCAATGTATTTCATATTCTTGAGTCTGCTCTGATGAACTCCATTATATAAAAAATAATTATACACACTACACACACATATATTATGTAAACACAAACTTTTATTTTGGATGCGATTAATCGTTGCCCATCAGTTCACAGGCTTGTTTTTAGTCTGTATATTCTCCATAGTACATCTCCAAAATTGTGAAGATCGCATTTCAGATCAGAATTGTTTGTTGTAAGATTGTGATGTGAAGTTTGGGGAAGATCACCCACACCCTGAGCTGGAGGTTCATAGCCTGAACTGAGACTGTGAATGTGTGTGTTGTCAGACGATGGCAGCGCTACTCCGGTTCAGGACGAGCAGGAAGACGCGAGACCCGGATCACGACAGTCTGACGTGAGTTTGGATCTGATGTTTTGTGCTTGATTCCAGTTGTGTTCATATTACAGATGTTAATTTTCTGATTGTCACGCAGGATGATGGCAGCGATAACGAGGACGCCGCACACGACAGGAAGTCTGACAACGCAGACAGTAGTTCTGATCACGAGGCCCGAGGAAGAGGAGCGGGAGACGGGAGCGATTCAGAGCCAGAGCCGCCCCGTCCTGCAGACAGCGATGAGGAAGAGGAGGCCAGATCCCCTGTGAAGCGAAGAGCGAGCACCTCTGAGAACGACGAGGAAGAGGAGGAGAAAGCGCACTCCGACCGGGAGGAACCTGAGAAGAGAAACAGCCCGAAATCAGATGCGGGCAGCGATTCAGACGAGGACAAACCCAAACAGAAAACTCAGAGAGACTCTGATGCTGAAGAGGAGGAGGAGGAGGGAGGGAGGAAGGAGATGGGGAAGTGGAAAGCTGTGATGAACTCAGACAGTGAGGAAGAGGAGGAGAGGCCGAAGGAGGCGGCGGTGGGAAGTGATGAAGATGAAGGGCCCAAACGACGAGCTCTGGCTAGTGATGATGATGAGGATGAAGAGGAGGAGAAGCCTGGTATGTTTGTTTACTACTCATAAACAACTTATTTCATTATCATTTTTGATATGTATATACATGTGTATGTATAATATATATGATTATTTGTAGTTCTATTAATATTATACGTGTGTTACTATAGTCTGCTTTATTATATATATATATATATATATATAATACAAAAATATTATTAATGTATTCATAATTTTATTGTAATGTTATTATAATTAGACTATGTAATAAAATTATAGATTAAACTATATTATGATTTATATTATACTACTATTAATATATTTATAATGCTAATGTAATCGGATTATAATATGATTGTGTGTGTGTGTGTATATAAAATAGTATTATTATTGTGTATATATTGTATTATGTTTAATTTTTTTTTTATTATATTTATAATCTTATAATAATTTGTACATAATTTATAATCATGTTGATTATAATCTTAAATAAAATATTATTAGATTTATAATGCTAATATAATCTAATTCATTATTATAAGTGTATTTATATATATATATAATAAATCTGTATATTATATTGTAATGCTAATATAATCTAATTATAATATTAATTGTATGATATATTAATAATTACATACAATACATACATCATTAATTATACTATTGGTAATTAGTTAATGTTATTGCTTACAATATTATTATTATAGTCTGATCACTATAATTACCATATTATTATAATAAATTCATGATCTATCAGTTATCACTTTTTTGTGAATTGTCTTCCAGTGAAGAGGAAGAAGGCCGTTCTGTCAGACAGTGAGGAAGATGAAGAGAAAGGTACTGTCTGTCATTAACACTCACTCTATGATGTCATCTGATGATGATGATTATGATGATGGTTGTGACTCTGTAGACGTGAAGAAGAGCAGGCTGGTGTCTGATGATGAAGACTCTGGCAGTGATGAAGGCTTTGGAGCTCCTGATAAGAGTTTAGCAGCTAAACTGAAGGAGCTGGGCTCAGAGAGTGAGGATGAGGAGGATGCGATGAAGGCGGACCCAGGGAAGAAGGATGAGAAGGCTCTGTTCGGCAGCGACAGCGAGTCCGGCGGCGATGAGGAAGAGTTAGTGCTCGTAACACTCTTTGTGTGTGTGTGAGAGAGTGAGTGAGAGTGTGTGTGAGTGAGAGTGTGAGTGAGAGTGAGAGAGTGAGTGTGTGAGTGTGTGTGTGTGAGTGTGAGTGTGTGTGTGTGTGTGTGAGAGTGTGAGAGTGTGAGTGTGTGTGAGTGTGTGTGAGTGTGTGTGAGTGTGTGTGAGTGTGTGTGAGTGTGTGTGAGTGTGTGTGAGTGTGTGTGAGTGTGTGTGAGTGTGTGTGAGTGTGAGTGTGTGTGAGTGAGTGTGAGTGTGAGAGTGAGAGTGAGTGTGATTGAGTGAGTGTGAGTGATTGTGAGTGAGTGTGAGTGAGTGAGAGTGAGAGTGTGAGTGAGTGTGAGTGAGTGTGAGTGAGTGTGAGTGAGTGTGAGTGAGTGTGAGTGAGTGTGAGTGAGTGTGAGTGAGTGTGAGTGAGTGTGAGTGAGTGTGAGTGAGTGTGAGTGAGTGTGAGTGAGTGTGAGTGAGTGTGAGTGAGTGTGAGTGAGTGTGAGTGAGAGTGCGAGTGAGTGAGAGTGTGATAGAGAGTGAGAGTGTGAGTGAGTGAGAGTGTGAGTGAGTGAGAGTGTGAGTGATTGAGAGTGATTGAGAGTGATTGAGAGTGAGTGTGAGTGAGTGTGAGTGTGAGTGAGTGTGAGTGAGTGTGAGTGAGTGTGAGTGAGTGAGTGTGAGTGAGTGTGAGTGAGTGTGAGTGAGTGTGAGTGAGTGTGAGAGTGTGAGTGAGAGTGCGAGTGAGTGAGAGTGTGATAGAGAGTGAGAGTGTGAGTGAGTGAGAGTGTGAGTGAGTGAGATTGAGAGTGATTGAGTGAGTGTGAGTGAGAGTGTGAGTGAGAGAGTGAGAGAGTGAGTGTGTGAGTGTGTGTGTGTGAGTGTGTGTGTGAGTGAGTGTGTGTGAGAGTGTGAGTGTGTGTGAGTGTGTGTGTGTGTGAGTGTGTGTGAGTGTGTGTGAGTGTGTGTGAGTGTGTGTGAGTGTGAGAGTGAGTGTGAGTGAGTGTGAGTGAGTGTGAGTGAGTGTGAGTGAGTGTGAGTGAGTGTGAGTGAGTGTGAGTGAGTGTGAGTGAGTGTGAGTGAGTGTGAGTGATTGTGAGTGAGAGTGTGAGAGAGTGTGTGTGTGAGTGTGTGTGTGTGAGTGTGTGTGTGTGAGAGTGTGAGTGTGTGTGTGTGTGTGAGTGTGTGAGTGTGTGTGAGTGTGTGAGTGTGTGTGAGTGTGTGAGTGTGTGTGAGTGTGTGTGAGTGTGTGTGAGTGTGTGTGAGTGTGTGAGTGAGTGTGAGTGTGAGAGTGAGAGTGAGTGTGATTGAGTGAGTGTGAGTGATTGAGTGAGTGTGAGTGAGTGTGAGTGAGTGTGAGTGAGTGTGAGTGAGTGTGAGTGAGTGTGTGAGTGAGTGTGAGTGAGTGTGTGAGTGAGTGTGAGTGAGTGTGAGTGAGTGTGAGTGAGTGTGAGTGAGTGTGAGTGAGTGTGAGTGAGTGTGAGTGAGTGTGAGTGAGTGTGTGTGAGTGAGAGTGTGAGTGAGTGAGAGTGTGATAGAGAGTGAGAGTGTGAGTGAGTGAGAGTGTGAGTGAGTGAGAGTGTGAGTGATTGAGAGTGATTGAGAGTGATTGAGAGTGAGTGAGTGTGAGTGAGTGTGAGTGAGTGTGAGTGAGTGTGAGTGAGTGTGAGTGAGTGTGAGTGAGTGTGAGAGTGTGAGTGAGAGTGCGAGTGAGTGAGAGTGTGATAGAGAGTGAGAGTGTGAGTGAGTGAGAGTGTGAGTGAGTGAGAGTGTGAGTGATTGAGAGTGATTGAGAGTGATTGAGAGTGAGAGTGAGTGAGTGTGAGTGAGTGTGAGTGAGTGTGAGTGAGTGTGAGAGTGTGAGTGAGAGTGTGAGTGAGAGTGTGAGTGAGAGTGTGAGTGAGAGTGTGAGTGAGAGTGTGAGTGAGAGTGTGAGTGAGAGTGTGAGTGAGAGTGTGAGTGAGAGTGAGAGTGTGAGTGAGAGTGTGAGTGAGAGTGTGAGTGAGAGTGTGAGTGAGAGTGTGAGAGTGTGTGTGAGTGTGTGAGTGACCGTGTCTTTCTGTCCCTCCAGGAAAATGATCGCAGATATCTTCGGAGAGTCCGGCGATGAGGAAGAGGAGGAGTTTACAGTGAGTAAAGTTACTCGCTTCACCATTAATGACATCAGAGTCGCATAGGAATAAATGACTCAAGATAATTATTTCTATAGCGCTGTGTATTAGCATAGATACAGTTTACGATGATATAAACAGTCAGGCAGTTGTGGTTTGCTGTAGTACATGTGACTGTACTGTGTGTATGTAATGGGAATGATTAATTTGTCTTGTGTGTGTGTGTTCAGGGCTTTAATCAGGATGAGCTGGAGGGCGAGCGGACACAGACTCAGGTCTCGGGACAGAAGGAAATGGACAACGACTCAGATTCAGATGATGATGATGTGGACAGAAGCGGGAAAGAGTGAGTGATTCCCTCTATCCGTTAATGTTTAGTAGTCAACATTTGAAGTGGGTCAAAGAAGTTCATCAAAGTTGTCCTAAGATGAGCGGGTATTGTTCAAAGTTCATGTATAACTTTAATGAAAGGTTTTGATCCACTTCAAATGTTGACTACTGTGTAATAGCAAACAGGAAGTGAATTAAGAATGATTACAATCACTGTGAAACTGCTTTGAAACAATATATATTGTTATATATATATATATTGACTTGTATGTGTGTGTGTGTGTGTGTGTGTGTTTCAGCATGTCCCACATGTCAGACTTTGACATCATGTTGGCCCGTAAGAAAGCTCAGAGCGGCAAACGCAGACGGAATCGAGACGGAGGAACGTTCATCAGTGATGCGGATGATGTCGTGAGCGCGATGATCACCAAAATGACAGAAGCTGCAGAGGTGTGTGTGTGTGTGTGTGTGTTTACTAGGAGTAGTTCACTTCAGAATAAAAATGTCCTGATCATTTACTCTCCCGCACGTCATCCAAGCTATTAATGTCTGTCTTTCTTCAGTCGAAATGAAATGAAGGTTTTTTATGAAAACGGTCCAGGATTTCCTCCATATAGTGACTCCAATGGGGTCCAACGGGTCGAAGGTCCAGATGTGAGTTTCAGTGCAGCTTCAAAGTCTCGACATGATCCAGCCGAGGAATAAGAGTCTCATCTACACAAACCAGCCGACATTTTATAACAAAAAATAAACATTTATATAATTTTTAACCACAAATGCTCATTGTGAAGTCGTGGACGTGCAAGACGGGCATTTGTAGTTAAAGTATTTATTTTATGTTATAAAATGTCGCTGGTTTGTGTAGATGAGACTCTTATTCCTCGGCTGGATCGTGTCGAGACTTTGAAGCTGCACTGAAACTCACATCTGGACCTTCGACCCGTTGGACCCCATTGGAGTCACTATATGGAGGAAATCCTGGACCGTTTTCCTCAAAAACCTTCATTTCATTTCGACTGAAGAAAGAAAGACATGAACATCTTGGATGACGTGCAGGAGAGTAAATGAAGAAACATTTTAATTCTGACGTGAACTACTCCTTTAATGTCGAGAGGATGGTTTTTTTGGGGGCGGGGGACTTGTGTTTTTTGTTTATTTCATATTTGCAGTACCACACTTACAGTGTGTGTGTGTGTGTGTTTCAGGAGGACCGGACTCTAAACAGTTCAAAGAAACCAGCTCTGAAGAAGCTCATGCTGCTCCCCACAGTGGTGATGCATTTAAAGAAGTGAGTGTTTCCTCGTCTTGTTGAAGGATCAGCGTGTGTGTGTTTACACTAGCTGTACTTCCAGGCCAAACGCAAACTCCATTTAGAGTCTGTAGTCTTTATGATATTAGAATAGAAGTGTGATTAAGTGTGTGTGTGTGTGTGTGTGTGTGCAGGCAGGACCTGAAGGAGACGTTTATAGACAGTGGTGTGATGGCTGCCATAAAGGAGTGGATCAGTCCTCTCCCGGATAGGAGTCTCCCAGCACTCAAGATCCGAGAGGAACTGCTCAAGATCCTGCAAGAAGTGAGTCTGCCACATATACTAATCTTAAAGATGCAACATATATCCTATACACACTTGACATCGTTGTATTACACCCTATGATGGATGTATGTGTAAATAAAATGTTAATGCATGCATTTTTTGTAGGGGATATACAGGTGAAACTCGAAAAATTAGAATATCGTGCAAAAGTATTTCAGTAACTCAAATTTAAAGGTGAAACTAATATATTTAGTATATATAACTATATACATGATTATATTTTTTAGAGGGCCGACATTTCTGTATTTAAAATCCTTTTTTTCATTGATTTCATGTAATATTCTAATTTTCTGAGATTTTAAATTTGGGGTTTTCATAATCTGTAAGCCATAATCATCAAAATTATAACTTTTGCATGATATTCTAATTTTTCGAGTTTCACCTGTATAGGACTGTCAATTGATTAATTTTTTTAAATCTAATTCATTACACGATGAGCCGATTAATTAATCTGTCCAAATTTGGAAATTAACCCCAAAAAATCATTTAAAGTCATTGTGTTGAATGAGAAAAGCATTAAATAGGTGTTACATTTTTTTATTTTATGTGATTTATCAGAATTTATTACACAAACTTTTAGGCTTCAACGGCAGATTTTTAAATTTTTGGCCGAACTATGCCTTTAGGGTTTTTATATTAGTAGGGAAATATGAAAAAAATTTATGAAATGATACTGCCAGGTATAGGTGGCGTTAAAAGTCGTTGAATCATTCATTTATGCGATTCGTTTAAACGGCTGATTCATTCAGGAATGAAGTAACTGGCTTTCTTTATGTACGAGTCATTGAATCATTGGTTCACTCGATCGATTCGCTAAAACCGCGGGTTCATCCAGAAACGAAACACCGCTGTGTTGCTCAGACGCAGAACATTGTTGGCAAAATTGAGCAAAAACAGACATTGTATCTAAAGTTTAGCACAATATTAACTTATTTATTGAACTGTTCTGTTGTATAATATGATCACATTTGCACTTCTGCTATTCAGAACAAACTGCACTTGTGTGATATTGCTTAACTATATCATATAATATAAATATGAGACCAACTCAAACAGGCTTTTTTTTAGGGGCGTTTAACTGCATTATACAGGCTTCATCACACACAAGGTGTTGCTTCATGTGCTTGTATATATTTTTTATTTAATTTATGCATGCATAAATTTTTTATTTTATTTAAATGCTGATATGGCAATGAACTCAAATACTACTACTACTTTATTTATGTGTCGGTGGAGTGGGGACCATATTTTGTTTTATTATTATCTTCCTATCTTTGTCCTTTTTAAGATTTTAAAAGTTCAATAATGAAAGGGGATCCTGAAGGTTGTAATAATGATGTTTGTTTGTTCCCAGTTGCCCAGCGTGAGTCAGGAGACGCTGAAGCTCAGTGGGATCGGCCGAGCCGTCATGTACCTCTACAAACACCCGAAAGAGTCCCGGCCCAACAAAGACCTCGCGCTCAAACTCATCAGTACGAACTCTTACACTGCAGCGTCTCTGTGTGTTTGAGTGTGTGTGTTCCTGCTGTAATCTGTGGGGGTCCGGTTAGTGTGTGTGATGGGTAGGTTTATGGGTCGGGTTAGTGTGTGTGAGAGAGAGATGGGTAGGTTTAGGGGTCCGGTTAGTGTGTGTGATGGGTAGGTTTATGGGTCGGGTTAGTGTGAGTGAGAGAGAGATGGCTAGGTTTAGGGGTTGGGTTAGTGTGTGTGTGTGTGTGTGATGGGTAGGTTTAGGGGTTGGGTTAGTGTGTGTGTGTGTGATGGGTAGGTTTAGGAGTCAGGTTAGTGTGTGTGTGTGTGAGAGAGAGATGGGTAGGTTTAGGGGTTGGGTTAGTGTGTGTGTGTGATGGGTAGGTTTATGGGTCGGGTTAGTGTGAGTGAGAGAGAGATGGCTAGGTTTAGGGGTTGGGTTAGTGTGTGTGTGTGTGTGTGATGGGTAGGTTTAGGGGTTGGGTTAGTGTGTGTGTGTGTGATGGGTAGGTTTAGGAGTCAGGTTAGTGTGTGTGTGTGTGTGAGAGAGAGATGGGTAGGTTTAGGGGTTGGGTTAGTGTGTGTGTGATGGGTAGGTTTATGGGTCGGGTTAGTGTGAGTGAGAGAGAGATGGCTAGGTTTAGGGGTTGGGTTAGTGTGTGTGTGTGTGTGATGGGTAGGTTTAGGGGTTGGGTTAGTGTGTGTGTGTGTGATGGGTAGGTTTATGGGTCGGGTTAGTGTGAGTGAGAGAGAGATGGCTAGGTTTAGGGGTTGGGTTAGTGTGTGTGTGTGTGTGTGTGATGGGTAGGTTTAGTGTAAGGGTTTTTATACTGTACAAATTATATATTCTGTCCCATTACGTCTGTGGAGAGTCCCCACAAAGATAGTTAACCAGACGTGTGTGTGTGTGTGTGTGTGTGTGTGCACAGATGAGTGGTCGCGGCCCATCTTCGGCTTAACGTCGAACTATAAGGGAATGACGAGAGAAGAGAGACAGCAGAGGGACCTGGACCAGCAGATCGCCCCGCGCCGGAGACTCAGGTACCATCAGCTCTGGCCACGCTTACACACCAACCAATGACCCGTGAGTCGTGGGAGTGGCGGCTCAACCGGCCTGAGAAGCCTTCACGCAAACACCTTTACCGATCCGATTGAGAGCGGTGGTTTATTCCTTTCCTTATCCGATCGAGAGAACGTGTAAACACTTGATCGGATTGAAAACCGAACAGCGTATAATGACGTGAGGAACGAGCTGTTGTTCCTGTTGTATAAACGAGTGTCCGTCATCCAATAATCCTCCTTTCTCTGTGTGTGTGTGTGTGTGTGTGAAGTGGAGCAGGACAGCGGCCCACCAGTGCTGGTTTCAGACTCTCGTCCACACACGGCTGGTTTTGGCCATTTTTACTGCGTGATAAATATAACACAACGGGTCATATGCTCATAGTCTCCAAATCATGACCAGAGACGGATCAATATTAAGTCTGCTGTTTAAAACACATAAAGAAGCAACTCTGTACATTCGTGCAGTGTGCGCATGTCAAAAAACTATTCTGATTTATACCTTGTGACATATACCCGCACATCAACCCAATCACGTGTTTAGCGTTCATGTAAAAACAATATGGACGAAGCGTCTGTGACGTCACCCATAGACTTTCTGAAGAACGGTTTTGAGGCCGTTTATGGGGCGTATGGGCGGCGCCATCTTGGAAATATTTCAATACAAATGTTCATAAAGGATCCAGAGGTGTATGATGTGTGTGTCAGATCATGGCCGAGACGTCACATTTCAGGAATTCCAGCTGTCAATCAAGCTGTCAATCAAAGTTAACCACGCCCTTATTTGTCATACATTTTATATCTAAATCTGATCTAAACTAACGAGTTAGAAAAAAATTCACCCCCCTCACAGTTGTCAGGCACTCGGAACCTATCGAAAAATACAATAAAAGTCCATGGGACCAACCTGTAAAAACATGAATTTATGCTGTGAAAACGGACATTTTAACACAGGGGTCTATGGACATCTGGGACCGGCCCCTAGAGGAGTTTAGATGTAGTGCAGTTTTTCGCATTCCGGGTAGGCTTCATTTCTCAGAAAACCTGAGGTGTGTGTGTGTGCGTGTGCGCGCGAGCGTGCGCTGAGGTTTTCAAATTCAGGCGAATGTGATCAAACTCGGCTTCACACGCATCCGACTCAAACACTGACCGCATGTTTGCCTGAGCATATCCCATGATTCCTCTGCTCTCCGTCTCAGTGTGTGTGTGTGTGTGTTTCTCCCACAGTTCTGGTGGACAGACTCCTCGCAGAGATCTGGAGAAGGTGCTGACGGGAGAGGAGAAGTACGGCTCTACACTTCCTTTATTTCTGTATTCATCATAGTTTAGTCTTTTGTAATGCAGAATATGTTCTTGACTGGTTATGTGTGATACTCCATAAAACTTCACTAGAGTCAGACTTGTGTAAAGATGATAAAGCCAATTTTAATGTTTTTAATGTCATTTTTTATTAGCAAATAGACACTACCATCATTTATAAATATGCTACAATTTAAATATATTATTTATTATATCAATTTTATGTCTGAAAAGTTTGCGTGAAAGAATATTTTAGTTTATCTTTTGTGACAAATATTTTCTCCATAGTTTTTAAAAAATGTATCCCAGCTAGTTTGTTTTAATGTAATTATTAACTATTAAATTATTATAATTTAATATTCTATTATATCATTTTATTATAGAGTATATATGTATTGTATAATTTGTGTATTTAATTATAATTTAATGTTATGCAAATTATTACATTTATATATTATTGTATAATAATAATAATATTATAATTTAATATCTTATTATAGTAAAATGTATTTCATGTATTACTATAATAAATATTTTAAATAACTGAATTACACAAATTATATTTTTAAATAATTTTAAATTAATGTAAATTAATGAAATGGATTGATTTTAAATGCTGTTATAATGAAATTATTCATATTATTTTAAACTATATAATTTATTAATTATTCAATCTTTATTAATGCTAACTGATGAAAATTATTGAATATTTTATTATATGAAAATGTATTACATTATAATATATTATACAAATTATAGAATACATTTTAAAATTATAATGTAATATTTGTAATTTTGCTAATTTAATGTAAAAATTTTTTTTAATATTGCTTTATTATTATTATTTGAAATATAATGCAATTATAAATAAATGTATTATATGATTTGGATAATTTAATGTTTCTTAATGCTAATTAATGAGAATTTATTTAATTGTATTATATTGAAATATATTTTACAAATGATATAATTCATTTTAAAATTATATGTATTTATATAATGTATAATAATATACATTATCATTTTTCTTAATGCTAATTAATGAAAATGATTGTAATTTAACTTTTTATTATATTTAAATTTGTATAATTTTATAATATATACAAATGACATAATACATAATATTTTTTTATTATTGATAATAAATCTCTCTCTCTCTCTCAGGGCGTTAAGGCCGGGCGACCCAGGGTTCTGTGCGAGGGCTCGTGTGCCGATGCCGTCCAATAAGGACTACGTGGTTCGGCCCAAATGGAACGTGGATGGGGACTCAAACCGAGTAAGTGGGCGGGGCTTGTGTGTGGGGGGCGGGGCATAAATCCAGAGGAATGATTGACAGGCATCTCATGCTCAAATCAAGAGTGCGAGGAGTTACCTGACTAAAAAAAATGATTATATGTAGAGTTTGCCAATTCCTCAAGTATCCCCCTTTAATCTGATTGGTGGAGGAGGTTTTTTGACTGTCATGTGATTGGTAGACGAGCTTAAGGAAAGGCCTCAGCCTGATGGAGAAGCACAAACGCCGTTTTGCGGAGGAGAGAAAGCAGCGGCGCCCACAGGGTGCTGTGAAAATCAGCATTGAGGGGAACCGAATGCCCCTGTAGTTCCTGGTCCCGCCTCAGGGGGCAGTAAGTGTCTGCATGACTCTGCATGCTGCACTGGAGACAGTGTAGTGAAGGAGAGACCCGAACTAACACCAGGGGCCCTATCGCACACACCAGGGGCCCTCACACACACCAGGGGCCCTATCACACACCAGGGGCCCTATCACACACCAGGGGCCCTATCGCACACACCAGGGGCCCTATCGCACACACCAGGGGCCCTATCGCACACACCAGGGGCCCTATCGCACACACCAGGGGCCCTATCGCACACACCAGGGGCCCTCACACACACACACACCAGGGGCCCTCACACACACACCAGGGGCCCTCACACACACACCAGGGGCCCTCACACACACACACCAGGGGCCCTATCACACACTCCAGGGGCCCTCACACACACCGGGGGCCCTATCACACACCAGGCGCGTGTGTATTGCTAGTTTCAGCCCGACGCAGTTATCATTTTTGTTGTTTAAATAGCAAATGCATTAGTGCCCATGGGCCGCTGGTCTGAGAGCGAGGTGTGTGTTCAGGCGCATTAATGGCACGTTTGCTATGTTGATGAACTGAAATGGACGTAGCCATTGACCAACTGAAACCTGGTCTACAGTTATTTAAAGAGCGTGTTAGTAATGTGTGCCTATAGGCGGGTCCACAGATAAAAACATAAATGTTCATTAGTAAGGTCTTTATACACCACTGAAAACATGGTTATGTATATGATACTGCATTTCTGTCAACAGATCCTCCTAAATATTACACAATGCACATTTAATGAAAGTTACATGAATCTAATTCCGGCATCCTTGGTTTTGGATGTTTTTTACCATAAACGGGGTGAAGTCACCGTCACTAGAGTGTGTGTGTGTGTGTGTGTGCTCATTATCCGCTCTGGTTGACTCACAGAAACTGGCTTGTTTTACTGTAGTCGAGGCAAATGCACATTTTTAATTGACTTGATCTTTCTTTTAGTGTTTGTAAGTCAAGCGACTTTGCTTTTACTAATTTCCTGTTTATTTTGTTTAAAATAAAAGGATTGACTTTTGCCTACAAAAGTTTCCTTTTAAAAAAAAAAAATTTAATTCTTTATAATGTCCTATTTTATAAAGATTTTTTATTTGCTTGTAATAGTTTCCTATTTACTTTTTTGATGATTTAATTATATTATTAATCGTCTCATATTTGCTTGTAATAGCTTCCTATATTTTTTATTTAAAAAAAGAAAATTTTCCTTCTAATAAATACAGTTTTTTATTAATGAAAAAACATAGTACACTGTTTTTTGTAAGTTTTCTATTTATTTTGTTCATTTAAAAAAGTTTCCTATCTTTTTATTTATAAAACATTGATATTTTAATTGTCTTTTTTAAATGTAATAGTTCCCTATTTATTATTTTTTGTTAATTGAAAAAGATATTAAGATTTCAAATTAAAAAAATATTATTTTAATTGCCTTGTTTTTGCATGTAATATTTTGCTATTTATTCATTTAAAATGATCTTTTTTTTTCTTGTAATAGTTTCCTCTTTTTTAAAATAATATATTTGTATGTTTTTTGTAATCGTTTCCTATTTATGTATTTTTGTTCATTTAAAAAGGAAATATTAATATATTTTTAATTGGCTTATCGCTTGTAGTATTCTATTTTTATTGTTTTAAATATTAATATATTTTGCTTGTAATATTTTCCTTTTTTTATATACAGAATTTTTTTTAAATGTATATTAATATATTTTGCTTGTCATATTTTTATTTTCTATATAGGCTACTGATTTTTTTTTTTTTTTTTTTTTTGTGTTAATTTAAAAAGCAGAGATTGAGTTATTTTACACGGGCTTGTCTTTACTTGCAGTAGTTTTGTGCCGCAGTGTTTGACTCCTGTTCTCTGTGCTCAGGGTCCGATGAAGAAGGGCATGTCCCGAGTGGATAAACAGCTGCGGCGCTTCGCAGACATCAAGCGACTGACGAAGACGGGACACGCGGTGAAGATCAGCGTGGAGGGGAACCGCATGCCTCTCTGACCCCACACACACATCTCTTCTCTTTCTGTTGTGTTTTCCTGTCTAATGTTGCCGGTTCCTCAGTAGTTCTGCGCGTCAGGTCTCTGGGGCCGTGTGTGTGTGTGTGTGTGTGTCTATGCCTGAGTTTGCGTAGCTGCGCGTTTAAAATGTATTCAGAGCCCAGAGAGATGAACTGGGAACATTATGCGTTTGGTTCTGATGTATCTTTCATAATAAAGAGTTTCCATGTTCTACATTTTACTCATGCACTCACTGCTCTTTTCTTACCTTTATTTGCAGTGTCAAATACACTGTGTACAATGCAAACGTGACAACAAATAAAACCGTAATGTAATTTTATTGATCATTAATAACAAGGTTTGAACTCCTCTAGCTGTAAGTACTTAATTCTTAAACAGTCTCTTGGTTTGATATACATGTGAATGTCATTTGACTAATCTAATCAGGAGGCTCATAAAACTCGATTATCCAAAACAAGCTTTAACCAATGATATTAAGACCATAAAATATTAAAAGTATTGCATGACCAAAGATCATGTGTCTTGAAGATTTTTAAATTCATATGATTGCAGAAGTAAATTCGTCAGGATCCAGAACTACTGGAAATAAATCTTATATGAAATTCAATGAAAATTTTTTTTTTCTGGTCAAATATATGTTGTAAGCAGCATGGCTTTATATATTTAAAATTGAAAATATTTTTCAACCTTCAAATGCCAAAACAAAATGTACTTTTCGGGGGGAATGCGTTGCCAACTTTATACATTCTGGCTAAATTATAAAAAAAAAAAATTCAAAAGTATTTCGACAAAATTAATATATTTTTAAAAACTGGCACAAAGTATTATGAAATAAAACTTATGAAAAATATATATGTATTTTATAATAGAAATATTTTTAAATCTATTTTATCAATATATATATATACATACACACACACACACGAAGGGACACGTTTTTTCACATTTTTTATTTATTTTATTTCTTGCATAGGCCTATCCATGTCAGAATTTCTTCTTTTTTTTATGAAAATTTTAGAGCCTAAAAAAAAGATGCACTAAACAAGCAAAACATTGGTCTCACTGTACAATTTTATTAGTTAACATGAACTAACAATGAACAATACTTCTAAAGCATTTATTAATCTTAGTATATTATTAAAATCAAAAGTTGTGTCAGTTAATATTTTTAATCGACCTGAACTACATTGAAGAAAAATGGTGTAGAAACAGTTTTTGCAAAAAAAAAAAAGGCAAGTAACCACAATTAATTACACAAAACAATTAATTAAAGGATTGAAATAATATTTTCTTGTAATAGTCTATAGTCTTTGTTTTATTTACAACTTCCAAAAACTTTTTTTTTTACAGCATAAGAACTAAATGAACAGTTATTTAGTGCATTAACAAAGATTTTGTTAAATTTGTAACAGCTCATTGTTAGTTAATGCATAATGGTCGCCAATAATATTCACTGTGCTTTCGCAGACTGCCTGCGTCTGGATTCCTCTTTCATCATCTCCTCCCGTATCCAGGATAAATAGTTTCCCAGTCGTGTATAAACCCCGTATTTGCCCTCGGCAGCGCATCTCTCGCCCCAGCTGACGACCCCGGCCAGGAACCACGTGCCCCGATAGTTGACGACGAAGGGTCCGCCGCTGTCGCCCGTACACGCGTCCTTCTCCGCCATCAGATATCCCGCGCAGAACATGTTATCCGTGATCACCTGCTCCGTGGAGTTGATGCAGTTCATCTGATCCACCACCGGGAGCAGCACCTTCCTCAGGAACCGAGAGGAGCGCTGAAGGAAGCGAGTCGCACCTGTGATGGATTGTTTTAATTAATCATAGCCTTGTCCACACGGACACGGGTATTTTTATAACCGTGACATTTCTTACGCGGTTCGGCCGTTCGTCCACACGGAAACGCAGTATCAGGTCACTGACTGAAACCGAACATTTGTGAAAACCCCTGCCAGGGTGAGTATTTTCTGAAACGCCGGTTGCAGTGTTGTCGTGTCTAGACAGTAAAACCGGAGTTTTTGCGCCGCTGACGGCTTCTGATTGGCCAACGTGGCTTTACGGTTAGGGTTATATCGCCGCCTGCTGGTGTTGCACAGCGCTTGATAGTGTGTTTTTGCATTTTCATGTGGACGGAGTTTTTTTTTTTTAAACGCAGGAAGGAAAAACTCCGGTTATAAAAATACCCGTGTCTGTGTGGACAAGGCCTAACATTTATTTTTCTTGCAGGAATAACAATCATACGTACGGAAGCCCTGAAGAACCACAACGTAAAAAAAAAAATTTCTGTAAAAAAAAAAAAAAATGCTATCATTTCGAGATTAAAGTCAAAATATTTAGAGATTAAAGTCGAAATAAGATTAAAGTCGAAACATTTCGAGATTAAAGTCGAAACATTTCGAGATTAAAGTCGAAACATTTCGAGATTAAAGTCGAAACATTTCGAGATTAAAGTCGAAACATTTCGAGATTAAAGTCGAAACATTTCGAGATTAAAGTCGAAACATTTCGAGATTAAAGTCGAAACATTTCGAGACATTTCGAGAATAAAGTCGAAACATTTCGAGACATTTCGAGAATAAAGTCGAAACATTTCGAGACATTTCGAGAATAAAGTCGAAACATTTCGAGAATAAAGTCGAAACATTTCGAGAATAAAGTCGAAACATTTCGAGAATAAAGTCGAAACATTTCGAGAATAAAGTCGAAACATTTCGAGAATAAAGTCGAAACATTTCGAGAATAAAGTCGAAACATTTCGAGAATAAAGTCGAAACATTTCGAGAATAAAGTCGAAACATTTCGAGAATAAAGTCGAAACATTTCGAGAATAAAGTCGAAACATTTCGAGAATAAAGTCGAAACATTTCGAGAATAAAGTCGAAACATTTCGAGAATAAAGTCGAAACATTTCGAGAATAAAGTCGAAACATTTCGAGAATAAAGTCGAAACATTTCGAGAATAAAGTCGAAACATTTCGAGAATAAAGTCGAAACATTACGAGATTAATGTCGTAACATTACGAGATTAAAATCAAAATTACAAACGCAGCCTCATTGACGTAACGTGAAACACGTAGGCCCTGTGCCAGCCGCCAGTGTTGAACAGTGTGCCAAAAACTTTCTATACTATAACTCTTTTAGTCGACCTTTACACATTTACTAATTTCGACTTTAATCTCGAAATGATAGCATTTTTATAGCATTTTTATTTATTTTTTACAGAATTTTTTTTTTTTACGTTGCGGTTCAGGGCTTCCGTACAATCATATGCTTTTGAATCCTAAATGTTTACAAACCCTTTGGTATAAACCTGACTGTGTGTGTGTGTGTGTGTGTGTGTGTGTGTGTGTGTGTGTGTGTGTGTGTGTGTTAGTGAATCAAACTGAAATGAAACTAGACAACTATCTATATTTATAAACTCGTAGGCGAGACGCAGGAAAACTAACGTTCCTCAGGAGAGGTTTAGGGATGTCGATTAGTAGACGAGACCCAGGTATAAAGATGCAAAAGAAGACCGATCTACCACACACCCCATCCCGTCACCAGGCCCTGCTCTCCGGGCTTCAGGAGCCGCTCCGCCAGGTTGGCGTCGGGAAGGCAGACCGGAGCGGCGAATGGACCCGGGGTCACGGGGTCAGACAGGTACAGCAGGGCGATGTCACTGTCGAAGGTGTACTCGTGGAAATGAGGGTGGAGGACCACCTTCTCCACTTTGATCTTCTGCTCGTCTTTGTCGGGACGCATCTTATCGTAGTCTCCTGTGTGTGTGTGAATATCATAAGTTCATGTCTGGGTTCGGCACAAAATCTGAAAAAGGTACAATAAAGCTTTCATTTGTTAAAGGGATAGTTCAACCAAAAATGAAAATTAGTTATCCTAGCTATATATGACTTTTTTCTTTCAGACGAACACAATCTGAGTTGTCATGGCTCTTCCAAGCTTTATAATGGGAGTGAATATTAACTGATATTTTGAAGCCTAAAAAAGTGCATCCATCCATCATAAAAGTAATCCGTACGGCTCCACGAGTTAATAAAGGCCTTCTGAAGCGAAGCAATGCGTTTTGGTACAAAAAATATCCATATTTATAACCTTATAAGCTTTAATCACTGGCTTCCGGTAATGGCCATACGCAAGTCTAGTTCTGGCAGAAGAGTGACCTTTGACCTCTATTTTGGGCTTAAAAAAACTCCCATTATAAAGCTTGGAAGAGCCAGGATCTTCTTTAATAAAACTCTGATTGTGTTCGACTGAAAGAAGAAACTCATACACACCTAGGATGAGGGAGAGTAAATCATGGGCTAATCTTCATTTTTGGGTGAACTATCCCTTTAACATCAGAGTAGTAGTCAAGGCCTGACAGCAAAATATATTAATGAGATAATTAAGTGATTAATCAAGTGATGATTGAGCGTTAGTGATAAACACCTGCTGTTAACAAGCACTGAAGGAAAGAGTAACAACAATAACAGAAAAAAGAAAAACTACATCTGACTTCCAGCCACACCTTAAGATGAAATCAACTGAAGATAAAAAGAAGACATTAAATCTCTTATTCATTCCACCGGATATTAATCAGAAGCATCAAATCATCATATTATCCTGATTTCTGAAGGATCATGTGACACTGAAGACTGGAGTAATGATGCTGAACACTCAGCTTTGATCACAGGAATAAATTACATTTATTAATAAAATTCTATTAATAAATTACTTTACAATATATTTACATAGAAAGTCAAATTTAAATTGTAATAATATTTCATAATATTAACGTTTTTTAGATAAATGTAGAGCATAAGACACTTGGTCATTAAAGAATGACCATGTATATAATGTCTCTAATAAAAAAAACTATTCATCCATATTACCAGTGCTTTAGGTGGGCCGGTACGCGCCGGTACTCAGTACCGCCACTTCCAAATATAGCTCTTGAGCGTACCGCCACCTCTCCGTGCGCCCAGAACGTGCTTTTAGCGTACCGGTACGCTCATTTGCACATCTGTTTTAATCCTTTGGCTGCGCTGCCGCTTTTCAGAGCACCGAGAGCAGAGACTACATTACCCTACCTTGAGTTTTACAAGTGAAAAGCGCATGCATCTCTTTTGCCGCTGTCAGTGTAGGCTACTCAACGTGGGCCGGAGAGGGTGTGTGAAATGCGCAACCATAGCTGCTCGGTTAAAACACCATGGATAAAATGAGACTCATGTTTATGTTCTACTTTTCTATTATGTTTTATAATTTATTTTATGTAGCCTACATTTTGTGCAAACATTTTTCAATACCCTTTTGCACATTTTATTAATGTTCAGTAGCTATTTCTCAAGCAAATCCACAAACTAATAGGATTTATTATTTTTTATAAGGTCGTCTGTTGACAGCTATTGGACTGATTTTTTCTTCTAAAATGACCTAGCCGCTTGCAAATTCTCTTTAAAGTTCGTATGCTAATTATTATTCTGTCATAATTAGCTAAAGTTGATCTTTGTTACTGAAAGAAAGTCTAACAATATAGCTTGACTAAGTGATCCAACTCTGCCATGTCCTCTATCAGTAGGCTATGCAATGAAAACTGATCAAATGCGTTATTATCTATATTTCATTTAGATTTTTTTCTCGAAACACGACTTTATTTTCGAAATTTAATTAGTTTATTCTCACGATTATTTCGAGTTTTTTCTCGAAACACAACGACTTTATTCTCGAAATTTAATGAGTATTCTCAAGATTGTATTTCGACTTTTTTCTCGAAATTTAACGACTTTTTTCTCGAAACACAACTACTTTATTCTCGATATTTAATGAGTTTATTCTCAAGATTGTATTTCGACTTTTTTCCCCTCTAAATTTAACGAGTTTAATCTCGAATTATAATTACTTTAATCTCGAGATGGTTTCATTTTTTTTTTTTTATTGCTTGGCCCTAATCCTCTTCCGTAGACTGCTGTATATAAAACCCCTTCAATATAGTTGTTGTTACCTCAAGGGGAGGCTGGGAGTCAGTTAAAATATATATATATATATATATATATATATATATATATATAGAGATAGAGAGAGAGAGAGAGAGAGAGAGAGAGAGAGAGAGAGAGAGAGAGAGAGAGAGAGAGAGAGAGAGAGAGAGAGAGAGAGAGAGAGAGAGAGAGAGAGAGAGAGAGAGAGAGAGAGAGAGAGAGAGAGAGAGAGAGTGTGAGTGAGTGAGTGAGTGAGTGAGTGAGTGAGTGAGTGAGTGAGTGAGTGAGTGAGTGAGTGAGTGAGTGAGTGAGTGAGTGAGTGAGTGAGTGAGTGAGTCTGTCTGTCTGTCTGTCTGTCTGTCTGTCTGTCTGTCTGTCTGTCTGTCTGTCTGTCTGTCTGTCTGTCTGTCTGTCTGTCTGTCTGTCTTTCTTTCTTTCTTTCTTTCTTTTGGGCCACTTAAAGCACTGCATATTACCCACGCATAAAATCAAGTTAAAACAATAAAAATAGCTAAAAGTGTCTTGTGCGTATTATTGCAACAATATGGCATACACATCCGTTCAAAGTTGTTATGTGATAACCTCTTTTCTAAACACTGAGACACAAATGAAACCTGAAGGGTCCCACCAGAAGACGTGACTCACCGACGGTCACATGATTTGGTGTTTGCTGGAGACAGTGTGCTGCCGTCACCACCCAGCGCAGGTCGATCAGGGAGCCGCCGCAGAACCCTTGCTCATCCTCACGACGAAGAAGAACCTGCAGCGTTTTCATTCAAAGTGTTAAGGCCATTGCACACTGAGTCCGAAATTTTCTCACGTTAAAAAATAAATGCAACCTCACGTTATGTCAATCACGCTTACACTCTGCCTCCGAAACTTTCGTCCGTCATAAAAAAAAAATCGGATCGGGTTAGATTTTCTGCGTTTTTCTAAGCCACCGAATGACGAATACGAAAATTTTAGGGCTGTCAAATGATTAATCACGATTAATCGCATCCAAAATAAAAGTTTGTGTTTACATAATAAATGTGTTTGTAATTATTTTATATATATAAATACATACACATGCTTGTATATATTTAAGAAATATTTGCATGTTTATACTATATATAGATTTATATATAATTTATATTATATATAAATATAAATATTTTATATATAAATAACACATTTTTCTTAAATATATAAATGCACGTGTGTGTACTTATATATACAAAATAATTTTACACAGTACAAACACATTTATTATGTAAACACAAACTTTTATTTTGGATGCGATTAATCGTGATTAATCATTTGACAGCCCTAGAAAATTTCGGACTCAGTGTGCAAGGGCCTTAAGTCTGAAATTTTCATATGCGTTTTTTCGTATTCGTCATTCGGTGGCTCTGAATGGTCAACACCTCTTAAAATGCTACGGATGCGAACAACTCAGAAAATCAAAACTGATTAGAATTTTTTTATGACGGACGATACGGAAAACGCTGAAAATTGAACCTGATCCAAAAAAATTTATGACGGACGAAATTTTCGCAAGTTAAAAAATAAATACAACCTCACGTTGTGTCAATCACGTTTAGACACTGCCTCCGAAACTTTCGTCCGTCACAAAAAAAAGTCGGATCTGGTTTTCGATTTTCGAAAAAAGTCTGGTTCGTCTGCGTTTTTCAGTGTGCAAGGACCTTTACTGACCAAATCTCTGAAGGTTAAGCATAAAGGTCATGTGAAGGATCAGATTCGGCCCACCTGCCACGGACTCCCGCCCTGACCCTGCAGCTGACCTCCAACGATACGCGTATCCTCATTTGCACCTGTGATGTCACTTCCTGTCTCTGAGAGTTCGTCCTGTGAAGCAGGTTTGGCTTGTTGAAGTGTGGTTTGGTTTGGGGCGAGAGTCGAGTTGTCCAGTGAACTGTTGTGATGTAATGAGTGGGAGGAGTTTGTCACGGTGTGGGTGTGGTTTACATCATCAGGGTCTGTGGTACTTATATCATCCAGAGAGCGAGACATGATCCCACCACTCCACTGTTTCCCACAGGGGTACTGCACTAACACACACACACACACACACACATATACATACACACACATACAGGTGAACCTCGAAAAATTAGAACGTCGTGCAAAAGTTCATGTATTTCAGTAATTCAAATTAAAAGGTGAAACTAATATATTTAGTATATATAACTATATGCATATGCATGATTATACATTTCAGAGGGCCGACATTTCTGTATT
>JAULUF010000015.1:622500-752500 GCA_031834385.1 Semotilus atromaculatus | reverse complement strand
CCAGGAACACGTTTGCTCTCCGAGTCCTGAGCAGACGCACAGCATCACGCCTGTCCAGGAACACTGAACACACACACCAGCTTTAATGGAAACATAACTAATTATTTATAAAACTATTCTGGGGCTGTTGCCTTCGCATCTAGGTTGTCTTACTTAACAGATTTTGAGTCCGGTGGTCTCAACATTTTTATACTCTTTCTGTTCCATTCGTAAGAACTGAACTGGGAAAAAGGGGCTTTTAGCTCCATTTGAATGGAATCGACTCCAAATTAAATTGAAATGTCAAACTCTGGTGTCTATGGAACATTTTAAATCTATTAGAAGACTCAAAGAAGACTCAATGATGTGCAATTGTTTTTTAAGTGTTTACTGAAAAAAAGTGTTCTGATCTGTAAGTTTGTGATTGTAAAAACACTCCACAGGACACTCCAGTGAAAGAGATGTTTAATCTCAGAGAAATGATCCTGCTTAAATAAAGGTCAAATAATAAATAAATAAAAATACTAACAGGGAACAAAGTTCTCTCAAAGCGACAAACAGGGCCAGGTTTATGCAAAGGCATATATATATATATATATATATATATATATATATATATATATATATATATATATATATATTATTATTATTATTATTATTTCACCCTAATACTAAAACTCTTTAAGACAATTACTATATAAATGAACAAAATGTAAAATATTGGGTGGAAACCCGTAACTCAATTTCATTGAGTTGCGTCGCACAGTAAAGAACTTATCTGAAGCAGCAGAAAGGAGCAGCAACTGGCTGTGGTTGAGACGGAAAGATTCTAGCTGGCAAGGTACAGGCCGCCACGCTACGGTTTCGTAGAATTCTTGAAAAACTTGAAGAGTCTGTTGGTTTATTTGTATAGGTTGTATAGTATACTATACAATTTGTATAGGTTGTATAGTATAGAATGACGGGTGGTGACGGGTGGTTGGGTAGATATTGTGTTTTGCGTTAGGTGGTATGCCATACGGAACCGTTGCCACTGTAACTGCTTTAACGCACCAGTGGGGCTCGACAGCCTTAATCAATCGGGTTGGCGCGTATGGTTGGGTTGCGGAGAGATAGTGAGATTGTGGTTAGGTCTCAGCAGCAGGAGGGATGTAGAGGTCAGTAAGCTGGGCTGAGTTGAGTGGGGGACGGAGGGGGGTGACTCTGGGACGCCAGAGTCACTGTCGAGCCCTCTTGAGGTGTCGTGGGCTAGTCGACGAAACACTGAGGACGGAAGGTGC
Source organism: Semotilus atromaculatus (assembly GCA_031834385.1). Classification (NCBI taxonomy): domain Eukaryota; kingdom Metazoa; phylum Chordata; class Actinopteri; order Cypriniformes; family Leuciscidae; genus Semotilus; species Semotilus atromaculatus. The sequence goes on along the minus strand of JAULUF010000015.1, from coordinate 751,241 downwards.
CCACTTGAAGACCCTAGAGATGTCCCCTACTCGGCTCAATCCAGACGGTTGTCGTGTTGGTCCACTAGGGAGACCACACTGTAGTTGCAGCCGTCGTGTGTGCTGACGCGCCAAGTACACTGCAGCCGTTAACGCCGGACAGAAGGGGAGTCACACCCTCATATGGAAAGAAGCGTAAATGGATGGAGAAGCATAGTTTACTGTAAAGCTACGTCTTAGTGTTGCTTATCTTGGCGAAAGCCGAGTACAAATCAGCATGAAGTTTTAACATCTACTCTCGTGTAATGGAAATCATGAAGATCTGGATACGTCCAGTGACTGCGGTGAATAGTGCTGCTGGCAACAAGGGAAAGACCTTGTGACAGCCTGGAGAGACAGCTGACAGGAGGAAATAGACCCCAATGGGGCTGGTAAGGGTTAGCTACCCTTGTCGGCAGTATCCAGCTTCGTGTTTACAGGATGCTGGAGACACCCGCCCAAGGCTTCTAAGAAATTAAAGAGAAAAATACCCCTAGAGTCTGCGAGAGCGGGGGCGGAAGATGACTCGATGTTGGACAACATGGTTAACGACTTAGGAATGGAAACGGATATGAGTATGGAGAGTAAGACTAGTTCAAGATCTGCAGTTAGTAAAGTCATTGAACTCCAAGTTTGTGTCTGTGGCTGGAGCAAGGCGACAACGGTCAGGGGTTTGAAGGTTCATCAAGGGAAAATGAAATGCTTGAGGGAGAAGGGACAAGGGCCTCGCATTGATCAGTACTTCTTACGAAGTCAGTCAAGTCAGTCGAATGAAATCCAGCGACAGGAAGCAAACCACAGCTCGCAGGATATCAGCACCCCTGTCATAGAGGAGAGGAGGGCTTGCACAGTTAGTGATGAACATATTCATACTTGTGAAACCGGTCAGACTAACCAGCATAAGAGAGAAAAGAACCTCAACGGGCATAGGCCTGGAGTTAGATGGCCAAGAGCTTGTGAGAAAACTGCATGGGATACGGTAAACACAGATCTATGCTTTGCATTGGAAAGATTAACTGGTACAGTTGAAAAGAAGCTGGATAAATTTGGGGACATCATTTACGCATATGGAAGTGAGAGGTTTGGTGTGGAAAAAAGGAAGGAAAAAGTACAAACTGCTCCTGGAATGTCTAGACGGCAGCAGAAAATTGAAGGGTTAGTTAGAGAAAGGAGACAGTTGAGGAAGCAATGGAAAAGAGCAGAACAAAGTCAGAAGGAGGGACTCAATCTCTTACAAAGGGACATAAAAGATAAGCTGGCAACATTACGCAGAGCTGAGCGTCTACGGAAACGCTACAAAAAGAAGGAACGTGCGAGGGCTAATTTCTATAAAGACCCATTCAAATTCGTAAAGAAGTTATTCACCAGTGAGAAGAATGGCACTTTAAAAGCATCTAGAGTTGAGCTAGAGAGATATTTGGAGGAAACGCATACAGATGCAAAAAGGCATGAGCATATGTCAATTCCATCAGACATACCACCTATCAACCCACCAGAATACCAAATGGAGGTCTGTGCACCTAAGTGGAAAGAGGTAGAGCAGGCTGTGAGAAAGGCAAGGGCTTCATCATCTCCAGGGCCTAATGGAGTTCCGTACAGAGTGTACAAGAGTGCTTCAGGAGTTCTGCGAATTCTGTGGAAATTGTTAAAAGTGGCATGGGAAAAACAGGTTGTACCTAGAGCATGGCGCAGAGCAGGTGGAGTCTTTATACCTAAAGAAAAAGATGCTACAAGCATCAGTCAGTTTCGTCCTATTTCACTATTAAACGTTGAAGGTAAGATTTTCTTCAGCATTATTGCCCAGAGATTGTCCACCTACCTATTAAAGAATGGCTTCATTGACACTTCAGTTCAAAAAGCGGGCATTCCAGGGTTCTCAGGATGCTTAGAACACATCAATGTTATCTGGCAACGAATTCAGTCAGCTAAAAAGGAGAGGAAGGAGCTCCATGTGACATTCCTGGATTTGGCCAATGCATATGGTTCAGTGCCACATGAGCTTCTTTGGGCAGCATTTGATTTTTTCAGAGTACCAATGTCAATAACAAATTTAGTGAAAGCCTATTTTGGAGATTTGCAATTTAGTTTCTCAACTCCAAAATTCAGCACTGCATGGCAATGCTTAGAGGTTGGAATAATGGCAGGATGCACAATTTCTCCACTGGCTTTTACCATGGCAATGGAAGTAATCATTAGGGCATCAAGATGGGTAGTAGGAGGAGAGCGCTTGGCTTCTGGGTTGCGACTACCACCAATCAGAGCATACATGGATGACATGACAACCATGACTACAACAGTAGCCTGCACTAATCGGTTATTGGGGAAGTTAACAGATAATATTGAATGGGCACGAATGCAATTTAAGCCCTCTAAATCAAGGAGCATCTCCATAGTTAAAGGAAAGGTAGTAGATAAAACATTCTTCATTAATGGTGAGGCAATACCAACAGTTTCTGAGAAGCCAGTGAAAAGTCTTGGGAGATGGTACGATGGAGATCTAAAGGACACAGTTCGAGTGGGAGAAGTTAGACAACAAGCAGTGGAAGGGTTGAAGAGCATAAACAGCTGTGCTCTACCAGGCAAACTAAAACTCTGGTGCTTTCAGTTTGGTCTACTGCCGAGGTTGCTGTGGCCACTGACTGTGTACGAGGTTTCTTTGACAACAGTGGATAAGCTGGAAGCGTTAATAAGTTCATACATCAGGAAATGGTTGGGAGTTCCACGCTGCCTCAGCAGAGTGGGACTTTATAGTAAAGGAATATTGCAGCTGCCAGTCTCTGCTTTAACCGAGGAGTTTAAGTGTGCCAAGGTCAGACTGGAAATGACATTAGTAGAGTCACGTGACAAATGTGTAAGGGAGGCAGCCCCTGTGTTAAAAACTGGTAGAAAGTGGTCAGCAAAGAAATCTGTAGTAGAGGCAAAGGCTGACCTTCAAATAGGGGATATCGTGGGACAGGTACAGCATGGAAGAGGGGGTTTTGGGCTCAGGTTAGCTCCTCCTAAATGGCACAAGGCAGACCCAGCTCAAAGGAGGAAGCTGGTAGTCAACGAGGTGCGAAAGCAGGAGGAGAGGATGAGGAGTATAAAGGCCATTTCCCAGGCCAAGCAGGGAGAGTGGATGAGATGGGAGAGTGTGGAACAACGCAAAATGGGCTGGCAAGACCTTTGGTCAATGGAAGAGAGTAGGATCAGTTTCCTTATTAGGTCAACATATGATGTTCTCCCATCACCGCAGAACCTAAACCTCTGGGTAGGAGAGGATCCCTTTTGTCCTTTGTGTTCATCACCTGCCACATTAAGGCACATTTTGACAGGATGTAAGGTGGCTCTTAGCCAAGGTCGGTTTACTTGGCGCCATGACCAAGTACTGAGATGTTTGGCTTTAGCATTGGAAGGCAAGCGTAGTATGACCAATAAGTTGCCGCATGTTCTAGCAAAACATTACACGCAGAAGACAACATTCCTCCGCCCAGGCGAGCAACCACCAAGAAAAGGTGTTAACACCAATTCTCGGCCAGGACAACTGGAAGCTGCTAGGGACTGGAAGATACTGGCTGATCTTGATCAACGGCTTATTTTTCCACCTGAGATTGCCACCACTAACCTACGACCAGACATTGTTTTGTGGTCTGGATCAGCACGCATTGTTCAACTGATAGAGTTGACAGTGCCATGGGAGGATGCTGTAGATGAGGCATATGAGAGGAAGAAACTGCGGTATGCTCATTTGGCCACTGAAGCAGAACAGCGAGGATGGAGAGTCCAGGTTTATCCAGTGGAAGTGGGTTGTCGAGGTTTTGTGGCACACTCTACAACCCGGTTCCTCAGGGACGTCGGATTCAGCGGCCAAGAGTTGCGTCGCACAGTAAAGAACTTATCTGAAGCAGCAGAAAGGAGCAGCAACTGGCTGTGGTTGAGACGGAAAGATTCTAGCTGGCAAGGTACAGGCCGCCACGCTACGGTTTCGTAGAATTCTTGAAAAACTTGAAGAGTCTGTTGGTTTATTTGTATAGGTTGTATAGTATACTATACAATTTGTATAGGTTGTATAGTATAGAATGACGGGTGGTTGGGTAGATATTGTGTTTTGCGTTAGGTGGTATGCCATACGGAACCGTTGCCACTGTAACTGCTTTAACGCACCAGTGGGGCTCGACAGCCTTAATCAATCGGGTTGGCGCGTATGGTTGGGTTGCGGAGAGATAGTGAGATTGTGGTTAGGTCTCAGCAGCAGGAGGGATGTAGAGGTCAGTAAGCTGGGCTGAGTTGAGTGGGGGACGGAGGGGGGTGACTCTGGGACGCCAGAGTCACTGTCGAGCCCTCTTGAGGTGTCGTGGGCTAGTCGACGAAACACTGAGGACGGAAGGTGCCCACTTGAAGACCCTAGAGATGTCCCCTACTCGGCTCAATCCAGACGGTTGTCGTGTTGGTCCACTAGGGAGACCACACTGTAGTTGCAGCCGTCGTGTGTGCTGACGCGCCAAGTACACTGCAGCCGTTAACGCCGGACAGAAGGGGAGTCACACCCTCATATGGAAAGAAGCGTAAATGGATGGAGAAGCATAGTTTACTGTAAAGCTACGTCTAAGTGTTGCTTATCTTGGCGAAAGCCGAGTACAAATCAGCATGAAGTTTTAACATCTACTCTCGTGTAATGGAAATCATAAATCATTGCTATGGGTTTTGCAAATATTTTGGCCAATGAAAAGTATTAAAAAGAGTTCCTGACTAAACCTCGTATCTCCATTGGATACTTGAACTGTCAGTCAAACCTCATAACTCCGCCTCTATCGCTTGTTTGCAATGCAATGCAAGGGTAGATAAAGAATTGGTTCTTTGAATGATTCGTTTTTTGTTTTGTATTTTACTCACGAAACTATGCTAGAGCCATTTCCATTTCATATATTTGGACTCAATGGACTGATTTAATAATTTGAATAAATTCAAGTTTAAGTTTGATAATTAGTATGTGTATTATTTGTGAGTGGTATTTGCACTGAATGTTATGAATTTTCGAATGGAGACTTGTATTATATTATTGTGGATATGTATTTAGATTAAGGAAGTGTGGGTGGAGTTCGGATATAATTTTCAGACCGTGTGTCTATGGATGTGTGTGCGTGTGATTGTTAGCGGCGAATCTATGGCTCAACTGTTTGCTTTATTCAATTTCATTCTGCGAAAATAAACTGCTAAGAAGCTATGCTATTGCTACGGACTCGTGCATTGCTCTCCGCTATTTAGACAGCGGCTCATTACAAATGTGCCGCTATATTGAAGTCCGAGAATCCCGGGAAGACGCGGAAGCGGATCGTGCGCAACGACCCGATAAACTGGCAATTGATGTGAAGATCTGCTGTTTGTTTACTGCACCTTCAGATTATTCAGCGCTGGATCTTCACTAAGAAGCGGTGAGTAGCCATTTGGCAAGTTTTTATCATGGATTCTTATGCTGGCGGCTGAGCTGCGATGTGATTAAGCTTTGACGTGATTAAGCTTTGACGATCTGATATGGCGTGAATTGAACGCTGTCTATGAACTTTACGAGTGTTCAAATCAAGATTTTCGGCTCATGTGCACGTGTTTTGAGGCTTGATGATGTAGATGATGAGTCTTGCAAGGTGGTTCAAAGTTGTTTAATATGGTCCAACGATTTAAACCAGTTATTTGGATGCAAGATGTTGCAAGTGGTTGATGCAAAAATACAAGGTGAATTCTCATTCTGGTCAATAAACAAAGGTGATTGCACTCTGAGCCAAACACACATCGCGGTTGTGAATAATAATAACAAGTGTCTATGATGACTGACATTGAAGGCACTGATGTTGCAATTGAACTTGGGGCCTGTGCAAGAAAAGTGAATGAATTGAAGCAGGGCTCGACATAAGCAATGGCCCGATGGCCCGGGGCCAGTAAAAGAGTATGTCGGGCTAGTTGATTGGCCAGTTACTGGCCCGTGCGGGCCAGTGAATGGCCATCAGCAAAACAAACAGCAAACGTCATACACAGTGGCACGAAGAGTGTCAATGTTACTTCAGGTTATTTTATAACATGTTAAAATGTCAAAGTGCGCGAGAGAGACCAAGTGTGTCTGCGCGCGAGCAACACATTGGTAAATTGGTACATAGACTTACATAGTATGCACACTTCTAAATCCCCTCTGATGCGCATCATTTAGTAGCTAATCTAATCTCATGTGAATAAAAAACACTCAGCCAGGGTCGTTTTTTTTAGGGTAGCCTAATGAAAGTTGTGAAATAATTCCCTAATATTAATTCTAATTTGGTATTGGCGTGCTGCAATGATTCGCCCATCGCGACGATAACTGACCTCCTCATATGAGCTGCTTCAGCACTCAAACACCCGCTCGTCAATGTCAAAATGTTTTAGACCAATCAAAGCAAGCAGGATTTTTGTTCACAGATGCGCGAGCCGAATCCCAACGAGACGCTTCACTTCAGATCATACAGTGCGGGATAAGATGCACGTACAAAAATGAACAGCTGTTTTTGTCGATAGAAGTTTTAAATGACCGACAAAAATAATCAGTTTGATCAAAGGCAGTGGAAATTATAAGATCAATTTAACAACACAAGCATCATATTAAATATATTGCCATTATTATAGTAGGCTATAAATTATATTTGTATAACGTTACCTCAAATGTGTTGTTTGTATCACTCCGCTTGTCTGTGTTTGCGCAATTGCATTATTAAGCCAGAAGGTGGCGACAAGTGACTATCTTTATGAGTGAGCAATTGAACCATTGATTAAATGAACAGATTAGTCCAAAATATTGATTAATTTAGGAAAGAAAATGTAGCTGGAACTAGGGGTGGGCGATATATCGTTTAGACGATAATATCCAATTTGTTGTCTGGACGATATGCAAAATTGGGATATCGAGTATTTCATAATTTGTACAATCCGACCCCCCAAACATGAAAAGAGCTGAAGGAAGTGTATAACCTTCTAAACAATTATATGTAGCGAATTTATTACTGCAGGGGTTTGTTTGATTGACTGTAGCCTATTTTTTTTTTTTTTACAAAATCACGATCGTTCCTCAATTGCACGAGAGTAAGCGGAGTACTAATTTGCAATACAACTACGGAGTTCTTACCTGTGTGTTATGACGTTTCTTTCTAGGTTGAAGCAACAATCCAAAAACGTAAAGAGTAAAGCCGTAGGCTACTCAGGGCTCGAGCCTAACGGCGTCGGCGCCTAAATGTGTAAAAAGGACGAACAGAAATATTCTCCAGGACGCCTACAGGACGAAAGACATTTTTGTATGTGTGTTCATTTAGCCTATTACTAGCCTATTAGTGTAACTTACTTAGAAAATGCCAAAATTAACCGGCAAGCGCTGACTACAACGGTCCGGAGTACGTCTCATGCTACTATCACTGGCCGGCTCACCCGGAGACTTGTTTCGCGGTAGGCCTACATCTATCACATTGCTTAAAGTCCCTGTAAAGTCAAAATGAAGTATGTGTTCTGAGTTTGTCACACCACAGACAAATGTGTTATTAGTCACCCAGCCAAATTTGAATGATAAAAAAAGCCGGCAAGTACATAAAATAAGCTTTTAAAATCTTGAAAAAATTAGCAGTAGTCTCTGCTCTCAAACGCTGGGGGCGTGTCCGCTGGCTGCGCTGAAACCACGCCCACTCGCGGGAAAGCTGCCTTCGCCACACTCAACTCTGTCACCGCTACAGCCGAAATGGATGCTTTAGTAGTGTTACTGCGTGGACTCCGACTACCAATTATAATTATAACATAAGCACACAAGGCAACTTACACTCATTGGTGGGCACGCACTGCCGATGATGGCACCAGTTGTTGGCGCGACGGGAGGATAAAGGGGGGAGATAGTCGGTTCGGCCCGTTCGGCCACATTCACCAGTAACAGCGGATTATCAGTGAATCCCAGTTGTCTCCGACGAACATTTATAAAACTATCCCGTGTAAAATGATCACTACAGATGCGGGTTTTGTCGGTGATCCTCATCTCTCCATCAAGGTGGCTCTTCACAAAATTAATACACCTCTTCTTGATGTGATCGTTTTTCGGAAATGTAAATAAGGACACCGATCTGTTTTGTACGTGATGGCATCCAGGTAGTACGCATTTCCGTGATGAAGGCATAGCTAGCTAGCAAACTGTAGGCGAGTATCTAATAGACGGACGCGATTGATCGGCAAACTGATGTGAATTTGCTCTAGTGTGGCTCCAGTGCGTCATCAAGTAGGGGCGTGTCCAGGAGCTCAGGGGCTCCAGTGCGTCATCGAGCCCCCTTTTAGCCCCGCCCAGAAAATCCGGAAAATTGCAATGGTGAAAAACTGTTTAACGGTCTAACTCCACAATTCAGTACTTCACAGTTCACAGTCTTTGTAAAATGTGTTAGCAATACATTTCTAACATTTATAATGTGTTTAGAATTTTTTTTTTAAATTGCCTTTACAGGGACTTTAATGACATCGCAAATTGCACTGGTTAAAAAACGAGACGATAACTAAATAAAAACTAGTTTTGAATGACAAAAACTATGACGAAAAGCTATTGACATTGTCGTCAACGAATAAAAACTAGACAAAATGTTAGATAGTGACGATTTGGGAAGCGATCCAGTCAGAACTGATGTTCTGCGTTTGTGGTAGATGCGCACATGTGTACTGTAACGCGCTGATCTACCCATCGGCACACGGGTTGAACTGCGCTGCATGTCTCATAAAACGTTAAATGTAAACGTCTTGGAGAATGAGTAGAGCATAAGAGTGACGACGAAAAAAAAGAGCTCTATTCGGTTCGGTTTTCTGTGCGCACACACCCGACCCGAAGCGTGCAGCCATGCACATAGACAGCGCGCGAGGACTGAATTGAACTCTCTTTCGTGTCTGAATGGACAAATAGCCTACACACAACATTATGTCGAAATGCCCGTTTTGGAGAGTATGTATTTTTCTCTTATTTTTCATATATGTAAAAAGAAAAAAAGAAAAAAAATTGTTCTGCATGAATACAAAAAAGCATTTAACTCCTGTTATTTTTTTTATTAAATCTGATTTCACCTGTTTAGATAACTACTTTGAATGGAGCTAAATAAATATAATAATATATATCATAAACATTTTTATGGTGTTTTTATTATTACAACAACTAGGCCTATAGATGATAATAACAAGGTAGAAACAACATTTTTATTTTGGTACAGTTGACATTCACTTTATGACGGTTCAAATTGTTTTCAGTACAGTTCCAGGATTTAGGTGAAAAAGTTAGTCTGGAGCCCTGAGATGTAGGGTTTGCAACTTTTTTTTTAAAGAGATAGTCACATTGTTGTTAGTCTTACTAATAGAGTAGTTTGCAAAGCACAAGTTAATTTATTACGTACATATATTGTACTGAAAAAGCACTGTTCTTGTATTAGAATAAATATTTAGTACAGTAACTTGGTTCATATTTAAATCAATAATGTCTCATATCTTTATGTACTAGTAATTCTATATAGTAATAGGTCAAATGCAGCAAGTCAAAAGACCAACTGGACCTTCTTTGCCAGTTTGCACACATTTCTTTGAAGGATTGCAAAAATATCGTCTGAATATCGATATCGAGATATTGAAAAAAAATATCGAGATATTCATTTTTGTCAATATCTCCCACCCCTAGCTGGAACTGATCTTTGATGCTCATACTAATTGCCTCTGGACACATCTATGTTTGAAATGTAACATCTATGCAATATAATCCTTGAATCATTTCTTATTCAAGACTATTCCTGTTTTGAATATGTGATTGTGCATTGTCAACAATAAGCATAAACATTCTGCATTTCCATTTTGTAGAGTGGATCATTCATTGCGACATTTAAACTGATTCTCATGTTTAAGAATCTGATCAAATCATACTACTGCCAACCGACATGCTTTTAAAGCTACTGTTGTCCATTTTATTGGCCTTCAAAACACCTTAAAATGCTCATGTCGAGATCAGGAAAATCTAAATTTTCTCATTTATGGGAACTCTGTATTTATAAAACCCTGTGTACTGCCCTGATATGCAAGAATACTAGTAATTCAATGCAAGACTCGTCTTAGATGTCACTGTTTATAACACTGTTCATCCTTTGCTGGGACGCTTAAAAAAAATATTGGGGGCATAAATTAAGAGTATACCCACTTCTCCAGGCACCACTACATCACTGAGTATTATCCGACTGCGCAAGACTTGAAAGGAGGAAAAGTGGAATCTCTTAGTAAAATGGATCCCTGTGAAAACCACATTCTCTCTGTGTTGGCGAGCCTATTTCCATTGCAGGAAAAATAATATATACTGCAATAACCATTCATAGTTGCAATGACAATTTGGTTATTTTTGCATGTCTCCAGGGGCTCTCTCTTAATTCCTGTACTCCCTTTGCTGTAATGATTAATCCTAATGTATACAAAAAATACAGTTTAATGGAAAAGTGTTTTTCATTATATTTCTTTCAGGGCCAGTAAAAATATAGAAGGGCCAGCAAAACTCTTATCTACTGGCCCCCGGGGTTTTTATGTTGAGCCCTGGGTACACCTGTCCAACTGCTCGTTAACACTTAATTTCTAAGCAGCCAATCACATGGCGGCAACTCAGTGCATTTAGGCATGTAGACATGGTCAAGACAATCTCCTGCAGTTCAAACCGAGCATCAGTATGGGGAAGAAAGGTGATTTGAGTGACTTTGAACGTGGCATGATTGTTGGTGCCAGAAGGGCTGGTCTGAGTATTTCAGAAACTGCTAATCTACTGGGATTTTCACGCACAACCATCTCTAGGGTTTACAGAGAATGGTCCAAAAAAGAAAAAACATCCAGTGAGCGGCAGTTCTGTGGGCGGAAATGCCTTGTTGATGCCAGAGGTCAGAGGAGAATGGCCAGACTGGTTCGAGCTGATAGAAGGGCAACAGTGACTCAAATAACCACCCGTTACAACCAAGGTGGGCAGAAGAGCATCTCTGAACGCACAGTACGTCGAACTTTGAGGCAGATGGGCTACAGCAGCAGAAGACCACACCGGGTGCCACTCCTTTCAGCTAAGAACAGGAAACTGAGGCTACAATTTGCACAAGCTCATCGAAATTGGACAATAGAAGATTGGAAAAACGTTGCCTGGTCTGATGAGTCTCGATTTCTGCTGCGACATTCGGATGGTAGGGTCAGAATTTGGCGTCTACAACATGAAAGCATGGATCCATCCTGCCTTGTATCAACGGTTCAGGCTGGTGGTGGTGGTGTCATGGTGTGGGGAATATTTTCTTGGCACTCTTTGGGCCCCTTGGTACCAATTGAGCATCGTTGCAACGCCACAGCCTACCTGAGTATTGTTGCTGACCATGTCCATCCCTTTATGACCACAATGTACCCAACTTCTGATGGCTACTTTCAGCAGGATAATGCGCCATGTCATAAAGCTGGAATCATCTCAGACTGGTTTCTTGAACATGACAATGAGTTCGCTGTACTCAAATGGCCTCCACAGTCACCAGATCTCAATCCAATAGAGCATCTTTGGGATGTGGTGGAACGGGAGATTCGCATCATGGATGTGCGGCAACTGTGTGATGCCATCATGTCAATATGGACCAAACTCCCTGAGGAATGCTTCCAGCACCTTGTTGAATCTATGCCACGAAGAATTGAGGCAGTTCTGAAGGCAAAAGGGGGTCCAACCCGTTACTAGCATGGGGTACCTAATAAAGTGGCCGGTGAGTGTACTTTGTGATGGTCCTCCAACAGACACTCTACTGACTATAAGTAATTTTGCAACTACATGTCAACTTATTCTAACCCTACCAGTCTATTAATACTCTACACACACTCTAATGAGAGTTAGTAGACATGTAGGAGCAACAATACTTAGTCAACAGAATGTGTTAAGGGACCATCAAAATAAATCTGAAGCACCATTTTTTTAGGTAAATTTAAGATTGCTAGTGCATACATGGAGAAAGCTTTAAAACGGGGTAACATTCACTCAGATGTTGGAAAATCATTGTATATTATGCAATCTCCAAGGAAGGATGCAGCACAAGATCTGGCTAACAGAGTTGAATTTACCATTCAATCTAAAAAAATAATCGTCTCTAGGCTTCCTTATAAGCAAAGAGAAAAGTGGAGAGCTACAGCCCGTGAAATTCTGGAAAAGACTGAGAAACAAGCTAAGATTCTTCTTGATCCAGTCTTTGGAGAGATTCAAGATCTGAAAACAAATTCTAACATCAGAAAGACGTCGATGACCGAACTTGCATCATATAAATCTTCCTCAAAAAAGGACATCTAACAAAGGCCTGCAAAAAAACATCTAATTTTCCAAGTATGTTCTAAGAAACATCTGACAGTGCAGCAAATCATAAATGCTTCATTGAGTGGAGGCCGAGACGGTTAAACATGGCTGGCAAACGAATTGAGATTTTGCTCAAAACAATGGGACAGGAAAAGCCCATAACCTTTCAGTTGAATGGCTTGGAAGTAAGTTGGCTGGCCCGCGAATACTTCATAGAATTGCCTAAAAAAAAATTCATTCGTTTGATTCCGGTCAGCCAGGAGAATATACCAAGGGAAGAGGACATCAAGAAATGGCCGGATATGAAAGATGAGTTTGACGTAGTGCTGGGCGGTATACCGGTTCATACCGAAAACCGGTGTATATTTTCGTTATGGATATTAATGCGGTCCAAACGTGTTGGTTATTGGTCCACTAACTCATCCACAGATGTTCAGGGACCATCAGTGGCTTATTTGTTCCTCAAGCAACACTACAATAGTGACTTTTCAGAGCAAGCATACAATGAGAAACCCTAATTTTCTTTTGAGAACCAGGGATTCCTGGATATTGTGAACAACTGTGTTGATGGCTCAGTCCAGGTAATCAACAAAGGTACATTCCCCTATCATTGAGTCTACCATAAATGGAAAAAGAAAATCTGTGTTATTTGATTCTGTCGCCTCATTCCAAGGTACTTCATTGAATTCAGATTTGTTGCAGGGTCCAGATCTCACAAATACCCACTTTTGTGAGTATTTGCACTGAATGTTGTGAATTTTCGAATGGAGACTTGTGGTTGTGTATTTAGATTAGAGTTTGGATATAATTTTCAGACTGTGTCAATGGATGTGTGCGAGTTATTATCTGCGAATCTATGGCTCAACTGTTTGCTTTATTCACTTTTATTCTGCGAAAATAAACCGATGCTATTGCTACGGACTCGTGCTTCTGGACAGCGGCTCATTACAAATGTGCCGCTATAACATATAAAGGATAATGTTTTATGTACAGGTGAAACTCGAAAAATGTGAATATCGTGCAAAAGTTATAATTTTGATGATTATGGCTTACAGCTTATGAAAATCTCAGAAAATTTGAATATTACATGAAATCAATAAAAAAAGGATTTTAAATACAGAAATGTTGGCCCTCTGAAAAGTATAATAATGCATATGTATATTGTTATATATATACTAAATATATTAGTTTCACCTTTTAATTTGAATTACTGAAATGCACGAAGTTCTAATTTTTCGAGTTTCACCTGTATTTGAGGAGCAAAAAATATTTTGCCTAAAAGTTATAATATGAGGAAAGTCCGACAACAAGCCTGTAACAGTGTAAATTGTTCGACCAATGTATACGTTTACAATGTTTTTATTGCCAACTCTCGAGGTTTTTAGTTTTAGTTCAGGTAGAATATGGCTTCCATGGCTGCAATACGCTGTTTTTTCCACCAAATGGCAACCCAGGGTGTAAAATACTATTGGATGAATTGGCATTAATAGGGATCACACAGACCAAAACAAAAACAGACACAACTGGAACACACATTTCCAGCCAGAATGACTGGCTGTTGCATTGCTTTTTTTTTTACCTCAGCATGTTTCTTAAACCTCAGCAAACATTATCATACTTTTATGCTTTAATGTTGGGACTTTTTGTGAGGTTACGGTTACGGAGTAGAGCATGTGCTTCAGTCCAGGAGAAGACCGAGAAACAAAAGTGTTTTGTTTGAGTTCAGTGAGTGTACTTAAATCTTTAAGTACTTGTAAAATTGGGTTACAAGTTTTCCAAGTAGAGGTAGTTTTATCAACTCAAAAATGATGAGCTAATCTTGCTAAATTTAAGGCAATCAGTTTTCTAAGTAAACTCATCTAACTACATTTTTACAGTGTTTGCAAATTGATCAAATTGAGCAATCCCTGTGATTCATAATTTTCACATGACCAAAAAACACCTGGAAATTTTTCAATAAATAATAACGTTTTAATAAGTTAACGGGAACGTTAGCAAACCTGGTGACTGGAGCGCTGAGGTCAGATGTATCAAAAGAAGAATCATTATCCAGCTCGTGGATTCAGACATCACCAAACCGCAGCAGATTTGATGTAAATCAACCTGTTTGATACATGAATGGAAAAAATAATAACACTATTTTCACAATTATCTCCATCTGCTGGTGTAAAAGATACATGAACACGTTTTTAAACCGTAGATATAATTTACTGTAATTAAGTCATAAGTTTTGTTTGAAGTAACCCTTTTCATGAACATAATCCAAATCCCGAAATCTTATATTCAACCACAGATCTTTGTATTTTTTTTTCTTCCAGAGTTGATCATGAGTGTTTACTCACCTTGAGTTCACAGGTTCTTTCCCACCTGATTTAGATCAGTAATGTTTCTGAAGACAGTTTTTTCACATAACCTCTAATGAAACTGTTATAATGACAAACAACAGCAAACCGTTTTAAAACACTCAATCACTATTTGTACAACATCGACCTTTAGACAGACGGTGTTTACACACACATGCGCACACACACACACAAACTCGATTTAGTCAGTATAAAGACTTGTAAACAATAATATGAACAATAACAAGTAAAAAATACACCAGATCACTATGAAAATGTTTACTAACCAGATGTGCTTTATCATGATCAAACAAACATGCATTTGGTCACTTTCTTGAACTTGATGAGATTAATCTGTTCAATCAAATATATATATTTTTTTGTTGTTGTTGTTGAAAAAATCACAAGTGAGATTTGGGCAAAAGAATGTTTTAATTCACATTCTATTCTATAAGTAGTTACATTATTTACAGTATTTTAAAAAAACAACCAGACAAAGCAACAAATGAACAAAATAAACCGTGAATGTGTTAATATCATCAAACGTTTCTCAGTAATCCTTCATAAAACACACAGGACAATATGCAACTACCTGTTTGAAAGCAGCACCCAATTGAAGTGGATTTCCTGTAGTTCTGGTTTAGTACGTCATCATGAGACCTACACTATTGATTAGACTCTATCTGTAGTGTTTTAGAGGTAGACTACGGCTCTAGTCAGTAGTGTCGGATTAGGATTAAGACAGATCAAAGTAAGACTTTTCTTTCAAATGAAAGCAAACGCACACGAGGACGACACACAGCTCATCTGTCCTGCAGTAATACTGTCAAACTCAAGTCAAAGGTACTGAGGCTGCATCTGATTGGAGGAAATTCAACATTCTTGCATTAAATCACACACTTATTTCTATGGAAGCTTATTTCTGCTATGAAAACAAAACACAATTCTGACTCTATATCTCACAATTCTATTGTGACATATGAACATATGAATGTAAGTAATTTACCTTTTTTTTATTATTATTGTTATTATTTATTATTCCACCGTGAAAACCCCTACAGATGTAAACTGAGAATTCAGAGAAAAAAGTTATACAAGTTATATCTCACAAATTTCTCACAAATTTATATTTATATCTTACAATTCTATTGTTTTGGAAAAAAGACGTGAACTTGCAATTACGAGTTTATAACAATTGTGAGAAAAACGTCAGAATTGTGAGATAAAAAGTCACAATTACCTTTTTATAATTTTTCTTTCCGTGGCGGAAACAAATAAGTTGAGAAGTCAGAATTGCGAGATGTAAACTCAGAATTCCGAGAAAAGAGTCAGAATTCCGAGATGTAAACTTGGAATTCTGAGAAAATAGTCAGAATTGCGAGATGTAAACTCAGAATTCCGAGAAAAGAGTCAGAATTCCGAGATGTAAACTTGGAATTCTGAGAAAATAGTCAGAATTGCGAGATGTAAAATCAGAATTCCGAGATGTAAACTTGGAATTCTGAGAAAATAGTCAGAATTGCGAGATGTAAAAGGTGCATTCATGGCATGTTGGAATTACCGTAATTCCGAGATTCCGACTTGTAATTACAAGTTCTACTAAATTCTACGACTTTTTACAACTTGTAAACTCAGAATTTTCTAAGAGCTCAGACTTGTACCGCATGACCACTGCAGATTTATTATAGTGTTGCTATAGAAATGCATAATTCTGTGTTCGAGGACTCGAGCAGCTCCGAATAGAAAGTCACATGTTGTCATCTTGTAAAGGTTATTACGTGAATGCAGCACAACTCGCAATTGTGAGAAAAAAATAAATAAATTGTGATATAAAATGTCGCAATTAATTACCGTGGCGGAAACAAGCTTCCATATATTCGTTTTGTGATTCCAGTGTTTAAAAGCAATAAAATTGTAGTACAAAACAGCCGCATTGATCTATTCGAACTAAGCAATCATGCACATTCAGATATTTCCTCTTGGGATTGAGAAATACAGTAGATCACGTGATTTTTAAGTGTATTTGTCGCTCAAGGGCCCTTTTTCTGCCAGTTTATCATCATCATCAAAAAAATTTAACTAACAAGCAACCAGGCAATATCAAAAACAAGGGCGTTGGGGATGTTAACAGAGCAGTTTTAGTTGGCATCAGCTGAACTCAGGTTATATAAAAGAGTTTTAATGTTCGCGTCAGACGAGGGATCCGGCTCGGCTCTGCGCCGGCACCATGACGGGGACGGCGCCCATGCGCTCGAGCGTGGCTTGGCTGACGGCGTACGAGTGTGTGTGTGTGTGCTGTTGTCCGTGCTCCACCGCCGGTGTGGTCGTGACGGGGGGGCGCAGGCTCAGCGAGCCGTTGCTGCGGGTCATGACGGGTGGCGAGGGGGCGGAGTTAGTCGTGACCACTAAAGTCTTGGGCGGAGGCAGGGTGTGGCTGCCGTTAGCGTACGCGGGGCGCGGGGGGGCGTTCGAGCCGCCGGTGAAGGTCTGCCGCGTGTCGCCGTTGTAGCGCGTGTAGGAGTTGGTGTCGTAGTTGGGTTTGGGGTTGTGCCAGTAGCGGCTGTTGTAGGTGTTGGTGGACGTGAGCGTGTCGTTCTCCGAGGACGAGGCGTCGGCCTGGAACGCTTTGACTGATGATGATCTCTTCGGTGGGAGATCGTCCTCCCTGTGTGAGGAAGAGGAGTTAGACGTGAGAATCAGATCAACACTGGCGGCAATATAGTGTCGGCACACATCTGGGCCGTGTGGAATCCATGTGTACCAGATGTGGGCCCTGTGTTGCCAATGTTTTAGTGGTGTTTTTTTCCCATTTCAAAAGTCTTTGTTAAAGCGTTTAAGCCATGAGGTGAGTCACAACATTACAAACTTTGATTTGAAAATCGGACAAAAATGCAAAGGTGCTTTTAGTGAGGGAAAGAACTACAATCCCATGATGAGGAATCCCATGAACTACAATCCCATGAACTACAATCCCATGAGAACTACAATCCCATGATGCATTGCGATGAGTAATCAACTAAAAACAACTGAGAAATATAAAACTGCTCCTTTTTTGATTATTCATATAAAACAACGTTGTTTTTGTTTTTTTCGTATTGCAAAATACAAACATTTCAGTATTTTCGGAGTGGTGAGATCAACTCGATTACGTCATTTGCAGTGCTTCATAAGAGTGGGCGGAGCTAAAGAAATCTTTTGATTGGTGGAATTTTCTGTGCAGCATCATGGGTAATGTAGTTTTTCACCATGAGTTAAAGATGCTTGTTTTAAAACGAATCTATAAATAATGTGGACAAAAGCAAATACCATCGATTAACAACCTCGTAGATCACAGTAAGGCTGTCTTTAAAGATTATATGTTATCGTTAAAAATGTATTTCCCTATGGAGTTTTTACTTCCAGAATCTGACTGTTGCGCTCTATCACATTTCTAAACTTGGATGCATCAGGGAATATTAAAATAAAATAAATGATAACTGAAATAAAATGCATTAAATTCAAACAAAAACTGAAATAAAAATAAAGCTAATTAGGAATAATAAAAAAAACAAATGACAAAACACTAAAGTTAAAAATATAAAAATAAAAGTTAATTCAAATTTGTAATAAGTACTATTATAATGTATAAATAATACTAAAATAAACCGCTGTGGAGCTGTCACAGTATTTCACATCAAACATTTTTTTCATCATATGACTTCTTTAAATGTTGTTTCATGTTCTGAGAGTGTTAAATTAACTTTATACACGTATGAATCAGCACACAAACAAGCTTCATCTAATTGTGAAGTCTAAAAAGGCACAACATTACAAACTTTGATTTGAAAATTGGACAAAAATGCAAAGGTGCTTAACGACGAAAGAACTACAATCCCATGATGCATTGCAATCAGTAATCAACTAAAAACAACTGAGAAATCTAAAACTACTCATTTAAAAATGTTGATTATACACATAAAACAAAGATATTTTATATCTTTATGTATATACAAACATGTCACCTGATCTCGTTGGGAATTTCCTCCTCCTCGTATTTGTTCTTGTTCCTCCAGTAGAAGAGCGTGACCAGCACCAGTAAAGAGCAGATGAGCAGCGCCAGGACCCCGGTGACGATGGTTCCTGCGATAAGACCCACGCTCTGAGGCTGCGCTGTCACACGCCAGAGACGAGACCACAGTCAGATCATCAGCAGTGTTTAATACGAGCTGCAGAACGAGTGTGTGTGAGACTTACGGGCCACGACCTGCAGGTTCAGGACACAGGTGCTCTTCCCGATGGCGTTCGACGCCGAACACTGATACAGTCCAGATGTGCTGGTGCTGATGTTTCTCAGCGTCACCGTACCCTGCATCTGATCTGAGGAGCACAAATCAGCTCATTGAAAACTTCAGACTGATCACGCGCTGTAGAAATCATGGTTACGCTTTATTTTAAGGTGGCATTGTTACAGTTGAAAAAATCCTGTTTGCTTTTTGAGACATGAGTGTTCATTAAATCAATTGTAAAATCGATTTTCCATTTCTAAAGACGTTTCCATTTTCAAAGCCAAATATAGGCAAATCCACGGACAACTAACAGGCGTTAGGACGAGCGTAAAGAGGGCGCTTAAAACAAGTCAGCGATAGGGATGTCACATTTTTACGGTTCTCTGTACCAATTTCGGTACCACAGCAAAATCTGTTTGAAGTATTTTTCCAATTTATTTACGTAAATTTAATGCGTAAATTTAATGAAAAGCATTGAAGGCTACATGCTGTTTAAACGAAAATATTGACGATATTGAGAAATATTGCTTATAAAAAAATCAAGTGAAAAATAAGCAACCTTCCATGCACACGTTATTATTATTAGTAGTAGTAGTATTTTTAATGAATGGAGATGTAGCTAAATCTACTGTACAGTAACCTAATATAATTATTTCTGTCAATTTCTTTAAGTAAAAGCAAACTTTTATTTAGTAAAAGCAAACTTTTATTTAGTAAAAGCAAACTTTTATTTAGTAAAAGCAAACTTTTATTTAGTAAAAGCAAACTTTTATTTAGTAAAAGCAAACTTTTATTTTGACGGTTTGCCGTGAAGACCTTTGAGTTTCTGTGTGTGTACTGTATGATATGACGATAGTTTTTCTCAAATGAAACGGTAAAATGCTCATGAAGTGACTCTCAGAGTGGCTCTGGAGATGAATTGAATCATGAATCATGTCGTCATATCGTGAGGCAGCAGAGACTGAAAACAGCGCGAGCGTCACTCGTGCTTCAGTGTGTGTGTGTGTGTGAGGTAACGTTAAATGAAACCACGCGTCTGCGCCATTCATTCACACTGAGACAAGCGGAACATGCAGGGTTAATATTTAAGTAGTCTTTTTGCAGTTTACACAGTTGTGTACTGTGTTGTGTAGCACTTGTTTAATCTTAATTTGACTAAAGATAAATTAATGTTTTATACCTTCATGTGATTCCCAGAAAAATTCAAATGCACACCACAGAATAAAAAAACATTCCATAGGGTTCATGTTTTGTTTCAAAAACAATACATCCCTATTATTGTATACAAATTAATAAATTAAGTTGTTTTGATTTCATTCAATTGAATGAGATTCATGATTTAAATTAATTACACATGCTTTTTGATTAATACAATTTTTTTATTTAACCATCCAGAAAAATTAAAACAGGAAAAAAAAAAAGGAATCCAGAAAAATGCAAAAGGGGAAGAAATGCTTTCTTGTTTCTTTCCATCTTCACATTAATATTACAGCATCTGCTATAATATTATCGGTTCATAAAATTGGCATCGGAAAAAGTATCGTTCAGGAACCGGTATCGAAGTCATGCTATCAGTATCGTTATCAACATTTTTGAACGATACCCAGGCCTACTTGGAAATGTTAGATTAAAATGGGGTTTTCCAGGGATGTTGAGCCCATTAAGTTATGAAAACTATTTCTGAACATCCAGTTTTTTATTCTTGGTAATACGAATGTTAAAGGGGTCCTATAATGCCCTTTTCACAAGATAAAATAAGTCTTCACAAGGTTTCACAAGGTAAAATAAGTCTTTGATGTCCCCAGAGTGTGTATGTGAAGTTTTAGCTCAAAATACCCCACAGATATTGTTATATAGCATGTTATAATTGTCACTTTTTGAGGGTGAGCAAAAACGCACCGTTTTTGTGTCTGTCCCTTTAAATGCAAATGAGCTGCTGCTCCCGGCACAGGGGGCGGAGCTACAACAGCTTGTGTCGTTTTACCTCACACACACACTGAACATTTCTAAAACTTTTAGCCTTTTATGTTCAAACCGGAGTCAGACAATGATGGAGAGACTCAAGAAGAAGAGACAACATGTAGAAGCAACAGGACATTTCTGAATGGTTAGTTGATGAATTTATGTGGCTGATGTGGAGTTAACTATCTTCTAGTCAGTGATTAGCATATTCTGTCTTGATCATCTAGAAATCGTGTTCTGGGGGTGGGGGTTATGTAAATTTGAGGGTTGGTGATGTCACTAACCCGGGAGGAATGTTGAGTAGTTCCTACCAGCCGTTTGTTGTAGTCCTTAAAAATATTTCTTGAAAAGAAAATATCTCCCTGTCGTAACTTTGCAGATGTTGTTTAAGCTCAAACAGCAACATTACACACTAACTAAAGTTAGAAAAGTGAAATCATAACCAACCACCCCTTTAAGGAAACATTCCATTTCGTCATTCTTCACGCATCATGGTAATGTTACTTTTAAATGTTCTCGGAACTTCCAGAAACAATTAGTAACATTTAAAAAACATTTCAGAACAAAACATTCCATGAACGATGTATTAAGAATGTTTGTGTGTTAATGCTTTGAGAACAATGTTTGAACTTTGAACAAATGTTCTATTAATGTTTGTTCATAACTTTGAAAGAACTATAATAGAACTTTAGTTCTGAGAATGTTCCCTGTTAGCTGGAAAGTCATGGATATTTCTGGGAATATTCATCCATAGAGCGAATCACTCTTGAGTCACTGAATCAAAGAATCACAGTTCACAAATCAGAGAATGACTCCTCAGTGAATCATTCATGGCTGACTGTTGTTAAAAATCTATTCCGTTAATACTTAACTATTAGATTTCTGATCTGAGGAATCCAGGCTGATTGACAGCATCACAGTAATGAACCCTAACCCTGACACTAGAAAACAAATTGAATTATTGAAACTCGTTTTTATATTGGGTTTACATGCAAATTGTCAAAATATTTACACACATGTCACAAGCAAGATACAACACTGAGAAAGGTGTTTATGAAATATTAAGGTTTTGCTTAAACCGTTTCAATGGAAAAAGAAAGTTTAAGTGTTTTTATGACCTTACATGTTCTAGACACTCGGTAACATTACACACTCTATATTTAAATAGTAATGAAAGGAATGGCCTCTAGATGGCAGAACAATCACAGTTTTGCACCACGACTGAATCTGTTCCTGTTCGAGAAAGTAAAACTGTCTCACAGCTGTGAAATCTTTTTGAGGCTAAAGCAGATTGATTTATTAAGCATATAAATATAACAGCCATCTTTAGAATAAGGCTACTGTACCGTTAAAATCCACAGACATCTGAAATAATAATTCAAGAGTTGTTTGTTCCTTAAACTTTGTTGCAACAGTTTGTTGAGTGTGTTTTCTGTTCCAGCATCTGTGAACAAACCGGTTCCTGTAGAAATGATTTATTAGGTCTGGTGGAACTGTTACTGTTAACTTAAACTATTAAAAATCATTTTTGTTGATTGAAATAAAATTAGATGGGAAAAACTTAAACTGACAAAAACACATAAAATTACTAAAATGTAGTGCTGTCAAATCGATTAATCGCAATTATTCGTATCTAACATAAAAGCTTGTGTTTATATAATGTGTATATAGTATATATATATATATATATATATATATATATATATATATAAAAATATCAATAATACTAAAACAACACTGCTGGGTGACTGTGGAAGTGTTTTAAATGTTAAACGTCACATCAAACTCTTATTATTACAAAAAGAGCAAGAAACAGTTTGTTTTTATCGTCTTTAGATGGCAGAACGATCGTATCATTATTCATAGAAATGATTTATGAAGAGCTTGAGAAGTGCTGAAGTGAACCGATTGCACAGGGCCAGGAACATGTGTTATGAAAGTGAATTTTGATTTTGACAGTCATAAACAACATCTTGAAATCTCAAGGCGTGTCTGTGGTGATGGTGTAGCCGTATTATAAAGCCATTACATTGTTCGGAGAGATAGCGGGTCAAGTCAACACACACACACACACACACACACACACACACACACACACACACACACACACACACACACACACACACACACACACACACACACACACACACATGGGTGACCGGGACGGGCAGAGGTCACGCCACACCATGAGTCAAGAGCTGTGGATTTACCGGAGAATGTGGGGCAAAACGGGATCCCCACGGGCAGGGGTTTAGTACCTTGCATGGCATTGTGGGGCAGTTTGGGCACGGACTCCAGCTTCTCCCAGGCGTAGGTGGGCGTCGGGATGCCCTCGTCCGAACCACACAACAGCATCACATCACTGCCCACGTCCAGAGAACCCTGAACACGACACGACGGGGTGGACGGAGGAACTGCAGAGAGACACACAGATCAACCTAGGTGTGTGTGTGTGTGTGTGTGTGCGCGCCATACCGACAAAACATGATATCTCGATTTTCTGGGATTTTATCGATGACGATATTTTGCTGAGTGTGTTTATTGACTCCTAAAGTTTTTGATATTCTTCATATTCTATATCGTGGTAATTTTGCATAAGTGATAGAAATCATCTTTTCCAATAAGATTAAATTAATTTGACCTTTATGGGCATTTTTCCTTGATAAAGCCATTTTTTAAAAACCTAATTAAATGCTTGCATCTTTTTTTGTTGTTGTCACAATAGGGCTGTTAACAATCAGATGAAATCAGTATCAACAAAATGTATCTTTGCAATTCAGAGGAAACACTGAAGCTGCATCTGATCTGTCGTTGAATATTGATATTAGAATATTAGATATATAAAATATACTTTAATTGTTAAATTAAAACCAGTAGGTGGCAGCGAGTCACTGTTAATGAGTAATTAATTTAAACGGCTGATTATTGTGTATAAGTGATGAGGGGAAGTTATTCTGATTCAAGATTACCAGGAACATAATTTTTTACACAATAATAATAATACTAATAATGTGCACTGATAAATCTTTTATAATAAATACTGAAATATTCCATAAAAATAAGAATTTTCAATTTTGATTTCATGGTGACTTTAAGTGGCAGAATTGATTTCCAGGGTCATTTTGATAATGTACCTGTATTTATAAAAAAATGTTTATAATAAAACAAACAAAGAAAGATATTAAAACTGTGGTTGAAATTGCTCTCCGGTTCATTCATCACTCTGTAGGTCAAGCTAAGCACATTGCATTGTGGGATACAGTAATGCTGATCATAGCATGTTCAAGCATATAGAATACTACAGCAGACACTGTAAGAGTTAGTTAAGCTAACGACTTTATTAATCCCACAGGGGGTATTTATATTAGGGCAGTGCACAAACTAAAAAAACATACATTAAAAACAATCAATTAGGGATGCACCGATAATAAAAATTTTGTCCGATAACCGATAATTCTTCTTATTTGAAAGCCGATATATTGGCCGATAAATTTAAATCCAATTTTTTTGTTTGTTATTTGAGAGCCTGATTACAAAAAAAAAAGTCTCACCATTAAAAGCCAAACACCGTTATAATGTTTTCATTATAATTGTATGCAGCCGATATGACTTGTGCTGCACATGTTGCACTGAACTGTATTTTCCTTTTTTTTTGCAGTAGCAAACAGTGCGCATCTGAAGTGTGTCAGCTGAAGGACATAATCCATTATTATCAGCTTTAATATATCGGACACATTTTATTATCGGTCTGATAACATTAAAAATGAACACTTATTGGCTAATACCGATATGGTTGCCGATACAGGTGAAACTCAAAAATTGCAAAAGTTCATGTATTTCAGTAATTCAAATTAAAAGGTGAAATTAGTTTTAGTATATATAACTATATACATATGCATGATTATACTTTTCAGAGGGCCGACATTTCTGTATTTAAAATCCTTTTTTTTATTGATTTCATGTAATATTCTAATTTTCTGAGATTTTGAATTTGGGGTTTTCATAAACTGTAAGCCATAATCATAAAAATTATAACTTTTGCACGATATAACTGTATATCGTGCATCCATACGATCAACCAGTACCCCGTGCGCATCTGAAGTGTCTCAGCTGAAGAATATTATCCATTATTTATCGGCTCTAATATATCAGACAAATTTTATTGTCGGACCGATAACGATAACATTAAAAATGCACAATTATCGGTCGATACCGATATGGTGGCCGATATATCGTGCTTGCCAAGACTCACCCAGCACAGTGAGGCCGATGACCCCGATATTGCGCCCCCCGCGGTCCGGGAGGTTATTGACCAGGCACTGGTACGTCCCGGTGTCAGACAGCTGTGTGTTATTGATGAAGATTGAGGCACTTGTGCTGGGCATAGTGGCCACGAAACCCACACGCCCGTTCATGTGATTGGCTAAACTGAAGACCTGCCCTCCCTGATAGATGATCACCTGTCAACAAACACAGACAAAAAACACGATATTAATAACTGAAAGTTCAAGTCACCTTTATTTATACAGCGCTTTTTACAATACAGATTGTTTCAAAGCAGCTTTACAGAGATAACAGGAAAATAATGTATAAATATAAAATGAAATGTCCCCAACATTTAACAAACAAAACAACAAAAGCTAAGTTTTCACTTATAAAATAAATGTAAAGACCAAGTCAAATTTATTTATATAGTGCATTATACAACCAAACACTGTTGTCGTGCAAATAAACGGTCAGAACACATTAAAAGTTTTCTGTTTTGAGTTAAAATGGTGTCGTGTAAGCGGCCCTTAAGTTAATAACTAATGAAAGAAGTGAATCAATGAAAACTAACTTTAGCTGGACAATAACTTTATTCTAGAGCTGCTGTAAAGACAAAACAATCTTTTACTGTAATTTACTATTATCACTGTAAAGCTGCTTTGAAACAATCTATATTGTTAAAAGCGCTGTATAAATGAAGATGACTTGACAACTAATTAACAACAGATTGTTTCAAAGTAGTATTAAACAGACGGCACAATTCATACATTATGAAAGACTTAAATTTCAGCTGTAAAGTAAAAATAAGTGTCATTATTCAGCTTTTCTTCTCATCTCTGCTTTTAGATAGATAATATTTTCTGAATATTAAGCATCTTTTAAGCATCCAGTGAGAAAGTGACCAATCACAAATCAGTATGCAAATATTACAACGACATCATCACTCTGAGTAGTTAGATTTTGAAGCTGAATATTTTAACAATTCAAAGTCACTGGAAGATTTTCAAACTTGAATCAGGAATTTTTAGCTTTAATTTAAATGTATATATATTTTAAACAAAGTTTGAATTAAGTCTTTACGTTCCAGCTGAATTAAATACAAAAAATTGCAGATAGGAAGAAGAAAAATAAGAAGCTATTTATATATATAGTTTATTTTATTTCATGTAATGTGTTTTTGTGTGTTTTTGTGTGTGTGTGTGTGTGAACCTTAAGGGCAGAGCAAGTTATTACACAATACAAACATTTGTATTTTTTAGAATAATGTGATTGAATCATTCACAATAAAACCAGAAACTTTTCTGTCTGGTGTTAAAAAGCGAGTGCAAACAGGTGTAAATTGATATAAATATGACTGAGGGTGCATTTTATTTTCTAAATGATTAATTATTGAACGAGTGTAAATATGCAGCATTATGAGCACAGCTCTGGTCACTGTCCATCAAACACTGGTGTAGAAGAAGAGCAGCTCGTAGATTATTCAACACGCGCACACGCGCACACACACACACTATAAAGCATTTTTAAAGGACTTTGATCTTTGTTAGAAGCTTCTGTGATCCGCAACATTAAAAGGAACCTGCTTCACTCAGTGTGTGTGTGTGTGTGAGAGATCATGGGAGTTTCAGAGGCCTTCAAGAGGCTGAAGGACAGTGAGGCCCCTGTAACACACACACACACACACACACACACACACACACACACACACACACACAGAGTTGACAGTGTTTTGAGCACCAGTAAATGATGCTCTCGTGGACTCTGGGCTTCTTACACACAAATGAACAGGCAGCACTTCAGCTGAGATGAATCAAGACAAGCCCCGCAGCCAGTGTGTGTGTGTGTGTGTGTGTGTGAGAGAGATATGAGCTGTGTAATAGGAAAAGATGGGAGTGATGTATAGGTATACATGACAGAGAAAGAAAAATGAGTGTTGGTCAAATGCATGTTATCAGTGGGCAAATTCTTCATCTCAGTGTCTCAGTAGTGCACATTATGGATGAGCTCCTATTAGTGCTGTTTACTGAGTCATGCATCACTAACGCTCATAGCAGGATTATTATACTTCACTAAAACCATTCACAATATTTTCATTACTTGAATATATGTTAATATGTGTAATATTATATATTTTGTATGTCAGCAAACCAAGAAAAAGTTACTCATCTTCATTACATTTAAATTGATGTACTAAAATAATACCTAAAATGAAATAACAATGAATAATGTTTTACTTATATAATATATCAAAAACTGATAAAAATGACAAAAACACAACAATTGCTAAAACTTCAGCTAAAATTAAAATGGAAAATATACAAATAAAAATGATAATATTATCTGGAAACTAACGTAACATGTTATAGCAAACTTATAAGTATTAAAGTCTTAAAAATTTCTCAAATGAAAATGTTGTCGAGGAGAAGTGTGCGGTTACTTAAAATAAAACGGCAACATTTTACAATAAGGTTCATTAGCTGACTACCGTAGTTAACATGAACTAAGAATGAGCAATACTACTTCAGCATTTATTAATATTAGTTAATATTAATTTAAATACAAAGGTTGTATTTGTTAACATTAGATAATGCACTGTGAACTAACATGAACAAACAATGAACAGTTGGATTTTTATTAACAAATATTAGCAAAGATTAATAAAAACTGTAACAAATGTATTGCTCATTGTTAGTTCATGTTAGTTAATACTATTGTTAACTAATGAACCTTATTGTAAAGTGTTACCAATAATTTCAATTTAAGGACAAAATCACATGAGACAGAAAACACACACACACACACACACACACACACACACACACACACACACACACACACACTAAGCAGATTTCCACACACTCGAGAGGAAAGGAGGTCATCGGTTGTGTACAGATGGTCATCAGCGCTAAGAACTGACTGGGCTCCAGCCACATCATGAGCTGTCAATCATCAAGCACCGCCCCCTGACACATCACATGCCCCGCCCTACATTCAGCCGTCAGTCTTCTCTATGATTGACCATCACATTGCAACCTCTATATATATATATACGTATTCAGTCACGTCGTAACATGCGTTTGTCGCACATAAATATGATGGTATAAAATAATATTCTTACATTAAATATATTTAGTTTAAATGGTTACTACGAATAAATGCATGAACTTGCAAATGAACAAAGGATTTATCAGGGAAACGCTGAACCTACACACACACACACACACACACACGAGTACATCTGCTGCTGAACACAGAAGATTACAGACATGGAGAGAATAAGAGAATGTGATCTGATCAGAATCAGGTCAGAAGGTCGACATACGCTAAAGACACGTCAGCATAAATCCCTCACTTATACTATATGAAGCACTGAGCATGCTGGGAAACTAGTAAATGATAGCTAAAATTATGCACTTCCATTGATGCTAAACAAATCACATGACCTTGATTATGGATATTTATTCATTTAGCATCAAATGGAAGTTGAAAGGTAACCATTAAAACACTTGTTCCTCCTTCACACTGGTCATGTCGAGTGCAATGCATTATTGGATACAGTATTGGAGTGTGTTCTGTAACTTTCTGCACATTTTGGCAAATGCAATAGATGTTAGTATGTGTTAGTTGTCCAGGTATTGCATGCGTACAGAAATATTGTAGTCTTTGCACAGTTTACAAACTGCATACTACATTAAGGGATCTTTAAAGACCCACTGAAGTGTCTTGTAACGCACAGCTTTGTTTGATGCGTTGACGTAATTTCCACTGAAACAGGAAGCTAAGGCGGGACTTATTAAATGGCTCCTCCCCCTTTTCAAACAGCCAATAGCGTTTAGTTTCCCTCACAGACTGCGAGGCGTACTCGACAGCGCCATGGAAGTGAATCCGAGCGCTGATGAAACGCTGGATTTAATAGTAGAAGTGAGAATAAATTCTAGCCATTTCATTCCTAACTAACATACAGTTTGAGCAACCGAACACACACTCCAACACATATTGCTCTGTCTGTCAACGCTCGCTTTGGCCGGGTGGTGTTTATAGCACAGGGGGCGGAGCTTTAGATTCTAGAGAGCATTTGATTGGACAGAAGATGTGATGAGAAGATAAAGTGCGCGGTGATGTCATAAAAATCCCTGATCCATTACAGCAAAATGCGAATTTTGTCATTGTTTTGGAGCACACCAGCTTATTCATAACCTTAAAGCAAACATATTCATACTAAAAGCTAAAAAACTAAAAAGGCATCGGTCGGTCAGTCGTTTGTAGGCTCGTGGGGAGGCTGGAGTCTTTCCCAGAGTCTCAGTCGCAGGCAGGAAAACACCCTGCACAGACGGCCGGTGCAACACACACACACACACACGCACACATACGAGTGAGTGAGTGAAAATGTGTGTGTGTATGTGGCCTGGTAAACCCTACGTTATGGGGACAAAATGTCCCCACAAGGATGGCAATATCCGAAATCCTTGTTCGTGTGGGGACATTTTTTGGTCCCCATGAGGAAATCAGCTTATAAATCACACTAAGTGATGTTGTTTGAAAATGTAAAAATGCAGAATGTCTCCTGTGATGGGTAGGTTTAGGGACAGGGGCAGTGTAAGGGGACAGAATATACAGTCTGTACAGTATAAAAACCATTATGTCTATGGAAAGTCCCCATAAAACATGAAAACACAACATGTGTGTGCGTGTGTGTGTGTGTGTTCTGTGCTTGTGTAACGAGCAGCTGTTGTGTTCTGGCCTGTGCAGCTCTGGGTTAATTAGTGCAGAAGATCGTTTGTTGTGCGTGTTAGGTTAAAACAGTTGGGGGCAGGTGTGAGTGTGTGTGTGTTTAGGTCACATACAGAGTTACAGGCAGGTAAGTGTATGTACATGTGTGTGTGTGTGCTCAGGTTATCTTCACACAGTTGTATATAGGTAAGTGTGTGTGTGTGTGGGAAGCAGGTGAATGAGGTTTCGCCTGCAGTCATTCATGAAAACAAATCAGACGGAATCAAAGGATGAGGCGATAAACCTGCGCTCTGCGTTTGAAACGCGCGCGCACACACACACACACACACACACACACACGTGCCGCTTAACCCACAGGGCATTGTGCAGATGCTGGGGTTTGGATGGTCCAGTAAAGATAACAGGAAGGGCAAAACATCTCAAACGAACCCAAGTGCGAGTTACACCGGAGTATTACTGCATACTTCACTTCACAAGTGTGATTACATCAGCTATTTTCAGATGTGGCTCATCCAATCAGATCTTAGCACAGTTTAGTAGCAGCAACTGAGGTGTTCAGGTGTGAATTCTTGACCTTTCAAGTGTAAAATCAGCTCTAGCTCTGAATAACTACAATAGCAAACACACACACGTGATGTACGAAACAGCACTTCTAATTAGCTATCAGCAACATTGTGCAGTTTTGTTTCTCAACTAGGAAAGTCTCATTAGTCTGCTAATAATTAATGTGCTGCGTGATTATATTCTAATACAGCAGACAAACTATTATTACAGGGTTCGTGCAGATACTGTACAATCAAACTTGAAAATTACTTTTCAAGCACTACTTTTTTGGTTTTCAAGGACAACAATCAGAGATCTCACTTATCAAACAATATCTTAATTATCTTTCAAATTATCAAAAGATAACTAGATAAATAAATAAAAATACATCAAAATGGTACAAATAATGTGCAGCACATGCATTTCAATGACTACAGGATACTATGACAAAGATATCGATTTCCTTATTCAAACTGATTTTTTCTCCCTTGAATGTGTGTGTGTGTGTGTGTGTGTGTATATATTGATGTGAAGAATGAAAGCTGTATCATATACTTGAATAATTATATGAGCAATATCATGCTCATAGCCATGCTAAATGGCTCTATATCAATATCAGATGAGTGTGAAAAGATTGTTTTATCAATAAAATTTACTAATATAGCCTATTATCTTCCAATAATTCAAGCACTTTTCAGAAATATGTCTGTTTTCAAAAGTTTTCCAAGACTTAAATTTCAAAAAGTCGAATTCAAGCACTTTAAGCACGAACCCTGTCATTATAACGGCCTGCGAAAATAATTCTGGATGATTTCTGGTGCCGTGACCCTGGTTGGCAGTTTTTATTTGTTTACTTGGCGTTTCTGAATGAATCCTCCAGTAGTAAACATGGGAATGTTTGTGAAGGGCTGCTGTATTTACAGGGTGTTGAACCGCGTCCGTACACAAAGTCAGATGACGGTCGTGTTTTAAGTTAATGAATCCCCAACACACTCCTCCTGATTTCAGCTTCTTCAGTCCGTTAACGAACACTGGGAAGGTGCAAAATCTCCACAGGAAGCCGACAGTCACATGCTGTCTTCAAAGAGAGACTTGAGAGGGGAAAAAAATTGTACTAAATGTGGAAACCATGAAATGTGAGACACTGTGTTCAACGCTCAATCAGCACCGCAAGCAGCAAAACTAATCAAATCAATGAAGGGGTCTATACTTGAAACATGTTTATGGATTATGATCCGAGCGGTCTAGTTGTGTAGCATCACACTGTACCGCCTGCAGTTGCATTGACTTGAGAACAGGTGCATGATGGGGAATTTCCTATTAACTTGCATTCAAGCAAGCGACTGTGTTAAAAAGATTATTTTGCTGCCAAGAAATATTTCAAATCAATAATATCATAGCTCACTTTTCATTGTCCAATTATCCCTCTCAATACATTCAGGCCAGTTCTGACCCGTAAATACGCATTTAATAAAACAATGGAAAAAATGTATCCATATTTGTGCATTGTTTCCCTGTAAAAATATCTAAATGTCCTGATAACAGGATACATTTACCTGAGAAGCAATTTGCATGAAATATTATGACTTGTTCTTTCTTACTCAATAGTAAAAAAAAAAAAAAGCATAAATCTAGCAAGATATAAAATTAATGACAAGGGGAAAAAATATCAGACAAATATCAAAAGACACATTTATTCAGGTTTTTAAAATAATTTTAAGAAATATAACCATTTTAGAAATATTTGCATTCTAGGTCGTCATCTGGCTTTACTTCTATACATTTACAGTAGATTAGTCTCAAAAATACCCATATTTAACACACTTTTGGGATTTCTCACACATTGATGAAGCATTGCAGCATGAAAAATTGATCTTTCAATTTACGCAATTAAAATATTTAGTTTGAAAACAATCCAGAATAATATTGATGTTAAGTTAAAAAATGTATATGTATGTATTAGACTTTGTATGTATAGATTTTGTAACAAAATGCTGTTTAATCTAGTAAAAACATGGTCACTTTTACATGTTTGCACATTCATATGTTGCTAATGCTAAGAAGTTATTAATACAATATGGTTTTAGTAAAATATGACGTTATGAAGCTTACCCGGGAACTTTGTGAAGGTTAATCCTTATGGATATAATCAAGCACTCTTCTAAATGGTTTCCCGCTGAATATTGTTTCATATGTGTGTGTAAAATGTGTGTGTGTTGTGGTTCTTCACCTGCTCGGGCTGGTTGGCGTTGGCCAGTGGCGTGACCATCCATATGATGTAGAGATTATTGAGCGCGGCGCTGGTGGAGAAGGTGCAGGGCAGGACGGCGGCCTGACCTCGGGCCACCTGAACACTACTCTGGCTCACCGTCACTTCCAGCGCACGCACACACACTGCAGGAGACACACACACCACCAGTCAAAGTACTGTAACACACAACATACAAAAGAGACACTCAGAGAACCTATTCTGCGCATGCATGTTCGTCTTTCTTTAGTGTGTGATGTTGCCGTTTCAGTATGAAGTTATTCTCTATATCAGTGTTTATTTATTAACCTTTATTTAACCAGGCAAGTTATTATTTTCAACGACAGCCTGGCAGGAGAATTATGATCTCCTGAAGGACATACTACATATTACAATACTGGACCACAAAACCAGTCACATGAGTCAATTTTTTTTTTAAATTGAGATGTATGCATCAATAAAAGCTTATTTAATCTGCTTTCAGATTATGTATGGTTTGTTAGGATAGGACGATATTTGGCTGAGATACAACTATTGAAAATCTGGAATATGAGGGTGCAAAAAAATCAAAACATTGAGAAAATCGCCTTTAAAGTTGTGCATTTATGTTTGTGATTGTGCTGAAATTCACTCACAAACATACATTTTTTATATATTTATGGTAGGAAATTTACTAAATATCTTCATGGATCATGATCTTTACTTAATATCCTAATGATTTTTTGGCATAAAAGAAAAATCTATCATTTTGACCATACAGTGTATTGTTGGCTAATGCCACAGATATACCCGTGTGACTGGTTTTGTGATCCAGGGTCACATATACATTAATTTAAAACATTCACAAGCTGTGATTTAAAAAACAATCCCTTTTTTTACAAGGAAGAGATTGAAATAAATTACTCCAATTTCAATGACTTTTGTAGCATATTCCAATCTTTGGAGCAGCGAAACTAAAAGCAATAGACTGTTTTTTTTTCTCTAGGTATAATCAAACGAATATGATTCGAATATTCAATTGGTCATCTAATCAATTTCATTTAGAAGCGCCTTCGTTGTAGTCTTAAATTTAATCCAGGATTTTAAATCATTTTAATTTTAATAATTCATATGCAGAATAAAGGGGCGGGGCCTGGTTGAGTTAGTTAGTAGTGTGTTAAACTGGTGGTTATGGTAAGGGGCGGGGCATTTCCCAAACACACTCAAAGAGCTCGACCAATCACAACACGCTGATCCAGCCGACCAATCAGAGCACAGTGTGCTTTTCAGAAGGAGGGGCTTCATAGAGACAGGAAGTAAACAGAGCGTTACTGACAGACTGGGAAGAGACGAGCCGCAACAATGGAGAATATGAGGACAATAATCAACATTACAGCGGGAAAACATGTTCTAGTAGAGGACAAAAACAACATTAAGACTATATAAAAGGGCATAATATGACCTCTTTAAGATTTTCAGCATATTAATCATACATATAAAACGCATACGAAACAGGAATAATGCAACCGTTTCAGTTTGCAAAAATCAAATCAAAAGTGATTCAACCTCGATCCATGACTTTGAATAAGCATGTAAATGCCAGATGGGTAAAAAAAAGAAGTCACATCCTGTTTTGATGGTGATTAGGTCAAACACAATCAAATGATACACAACCATGGCTTATTATTTGCATGAGCTAAACACATTAAACATCTTAAACTGGGTTACGTCCTCGGAGGTCTGTGGGTGTTATGTGAACTCATGCGCATTATGACCTGCAATCAAAATATATCAGCTATAAAAACAAGGTTTTACCTGGTGTATATTTAATGCTATTTATGGATATATTGTTTGTTTTAAA
This sequence comes from Semotilus atromaculatus, assembly GCA_031834385.1. Classification (NCBI taxonomy): domain Eukaryota; kingdom Metazoa; phylum Chordata; class Actinopteri; order Cypriniformes; family Leuciscidae; genus Semotilus; species Semotilus atromaculatus. The sequence goes on along the minus strand of JAULUF010000015.1, from coordinate 716,701 downwards.
AAGAACATCCTCATTCATGAATCTGATTGGATTAGCATCTGAACGAACAGCACAATGCCTGTAATTGAGGGGAGATGAACAGGCTCATGTTTCCCAAGCCTCGTTAACACAATATCACATGATTATCATCCGGCCAATCACGTGGGAAGAAGACAGAGCCTCACCAGCTGCACAATAGATGAAGTCGACTGTGTTCAGGATGGAGAACTAGTATACTACAAACTGCACAGTATACTCTGAAAATAGTAGGAATTATTCCATGATAAACATTTCAATGCAATATACCCGATGTTAGTTTAGTTTATTTGTCACAATGGAAATGGAAGGTCACACATGCACTGTGGGATACGGTATCTCACATAGTGGGATCTGTTGTAAACTGCATATGTTGGCAAAATGTCCACACTGAAAATGCATACTAAAAAAATGTGCACACTAAAAGTGTGCACACTGTGAATGCATACTGAAAAAAATTTGCATATTGAAAATGTGCACACTGAAAATGCATACAAAAAATGTGCACACTGAAAATGCATACAAAAAATGTGCACACTGAAAATGCATACAAAAAATGTGCACACTGAAAATGTGCATATTGAAAACGTGCATACAGAAAATGCATATTGAAAATGTGCATACAGAAAATGCATATTGAAAATGTGCATACAGAAAATGCACACTGAGACCGTGCACACTGAAAATGCATACAAAAAATGTGCACACTGAAAATGCATACAAAAAATGTGCACACTGAAAATGTGCATACAGAAAATGCATATTGAAAATGTGCATACAGAAAATGCATATTGAAAATGTGCACACTGAAAATGCACACTGAGACCGTGCACACTGAAAATGCGCACAAAAAGTGTGCATACTGAAAATCTGCATACAGAAAATGTGCACATTTGAACTGGCAAAACAGAAAACGCATACAGGAAATGTGCACACAATTTGCATACTTCAGAAACATTATTTTCCATAAATAGCCATGGTGAAATTAATCTTTTTTTCACCAGTGTCCCAACACAGTGACAAAACCAACCGTGTGTGTGTGTCTGTGTGTTTCTACCTGACTTTTCCAGAGAAAAGCACAATCCGTCTCTCGGTGGGCTGCCGAGAGGAAAAGAGCACTCTGACACCTTCTTAGTGTGTTTCTGTATTTATGTCTCCATCGCTCGGCTTTAATTGGGAAAGTCACCTCGGTCACCGCCAAGGGTTTGAGAGAGAACAGCCGCTCCACTCCTTCATTCTACAAATGTCAACATTTGCGTTTATTAATGCAAGAGAAACCCACCCTAGAGAGAAAGGAAGGAGGTAAAGAGGTGGATCCATCTATCCATCTCATTCTTCTGGGCCCTGACACACACACACACACACACACACACAACTCTCTGTCCCTGGTGGAGTTTGTGAGTGGCTGATCTCGTGTGTCTTTTTTTCAATGCATAAATGTGTTACAGTGAGTGAACAATCCACGGCTCTTCAAAGCACCGGCATCTGTGAGCGGATTGTCTCTTATGAGAATTGATTATAAATCAAACTTAGTAACGCTTTAAACACACTTCCTGAAAAATATATACCTCAAATATAACACAAAATGAGATTAAGATAAGAAAAAAGAGCTAATATAAATAAATAAATAAAAACACTACATAAACTAAATGTGAAATAGAAAAAAAAGATATAAAATAAGAGTTGATATAAATAAATATAAAATAAGAAAAAATTTAAATAAAATGTGAAATAGAATAAATAACAAATGAGTTAATAGAAATAAATTATAAAATAAGTATAAATAAAATATAAAATAAGAATACATATAAATAAAACATGAAATAGAGTTGATATATATATTCTTGTTTTTTATATATATATATATTAAATAAAATTTAAAATGGAATAAATGAGATGTAAAATAATAAATATAAATAAAATATAAAACCGAATAAATAAGATATAAAATAAGAATAATTTCTTTGAGCGTTCATCATCATCTGTGTATTCCACCTGATTATATTTGTTTCATTAATAATGTGAGATTTGATGGGCAATTAATTACTGTGATACACGGAGGTCTTCATCTGCATTCATTAAAAGAAAATAAGATAGATTACAGCCAAATAATCCTCTAAATGATGATCATTTAATTCATCTGGATCAAATAATTGATATTTACGACATTAAGAAATGTTACATTGCTAATTAGTTTTACATAACGCACACGCGTGCGCTCATTCGTCACACGATCTGGGAATAAATGAGAGAGGAAGGAAGCGCCTGTGAGGTTCCACTGCAAAAACAGAATAAAACTACTAATTAATATTTCACAAACAAACAAAGTGACTCCGCCTCGGGACACACACACACACACACACACACACACACACACACACACACACACACACTCTCTCTGTCTCTGCCCATGTTTACTGGATGCTGGTCATAGCACCTGCTCACTTTCTTATCATGAAGAGTAACAATGACGACACAATGACAACAGTACACAACAACGGCTGTGTCATACACACACACACGACACAATGACAACAGAACACAACAACGGCCACAACAACGGCTGTGTCACACACACACACACAACACAATGACAACAGAACACAACAACGGCTGTGTCATACACACACACACAACACAATGACAACAGAACACAACAACGGCTGTGTCATACACACACACACGACACAATGACAACAGAACACAACAACGGCCACAACAACGGCTGTGTCACACACACACACACAACACAATGACAACAGAACACAACAACGGCTGTGTCATACACACACACACAACACAATGACAACAGAACACAACAACGGCTGTGTCATACACACACACACGACACAATGACAACAGAACACAACAACGGCTGTGTCACACACACACACACACACGACACAATGACAACAGAACACAACAACGGCTGTGTCACACACACACACACACACGACACAATGACAACAGAACACAACAACGGCTGTGTCACACACACACACACACACGACACAATGACAACAGTACACAACAACGGCTGTCTCGCACACACGACACAATGACAACAGTACACAACAACAGCTGTGTCTCACACTCACACACACACACACGACACAATGACAACAGTACACAACAACAGCTGTGTCTCACACACACACACACACACGACACAATGACAACAGTACACAACAACGGCTGTCTCTCACACACACACACGACACAATGACAACAGTACACAACAACAGCTGTGTCTCACACTCACACACACACACACGACACAATGACAACAGTACACAACAACAGCTGTGTCTCACACACACACACACACACACGACACAATGACAACAGTACACAACAACGGCTGTCTCTCACACACACACACGACACAATGACAACAGTACACAACAACGGCTGTGACACACACACACACACACACACACACACACAGATACACAAAGACACACACGACACAATGACAACAGTACACTACAACGGCTGTGTCTCACACACACACACACACACACGACATAATGACAACAGTACACAACAACAGCTGTGACACACACACACACAGACACACACACACACACACACAGACACACACACACACGACACAATGACAACAGTACACAACAACGGCTGTGTCTCACACACACACACACACACACACAGACACACACGACACAATGACAACAGTACACAACAGCTGTGACACACACACACACACACACACACACAGACACACACGACACAATGACAACAGTACACAACAACGGCTGTGTCTCACACACACACACACACAGACACACACGACACAATGACAACAGTACACAACAGCTGTGACACACACACACACACACACAGACACACACGACACAATGACAACAGTACACAACAACGGCTGTGAGAGAGAGATCTTCACATTAATCCTTAAATCTCAGCTTTCAAAGTTTCTCACTGTAAATTACAAAACCCTTTCATAACAGACTTGGTTGTGTATATATCTGATTGTGATTGTCAAGTTTCTCCTTGGGTTTTACACATCAGTTCTGCATTTAACTTGAAAAATTGCTTAGTCAACCACGGACACAGGAATCATCTCAAAAATGGCTTTTACTTTCACTCTTCATTAAAGTTGTTACAATCTTGACTTGCAGTCTTTTACTTTCCATTCATGTCACAATACATTGGAACAGATGAACTTCATTTGCAGTTAGATTTTCTTCAAACAGTAATTTCTTCAGTAGAAATGTTAAAGCTCAAATTAGGTTGATAACCTTTTAAACCACACAGGAAGAGAAAAAGAATACAACAACTAATTACAATCAGACATCTTGACATTGCAATGCAACAATATTCACATTTTACTAGAGATTTAAATTCATATATACATCGTATATAGGCTACTTTTAATCATTGAATTAAAATTGAATAAAAAATGTCTCTCAGAATATGAGTTAATCAAGCCTCAAGCAGTCATCCTACCAGCAGCGTCTCGGGTTGATTAATCACTGATGTACATCCGATTTCTGTTGCATTTCTTACTCATACTTCATAACTTCTGGTTACAAAGAAAACTGGAAACCCCGCAGGACAAGCGCTGTTCTCACCCGTCTCGTTTCTGTCAGTGTTTGGTCTTTGATTCATTATAAGAGCGCGTTAATCTCTATCAGGTGCGCTCGCAATTAGAGTTCGGCTTTTTCCGACAGATGGCGGATGACGTCACCCGGAAGACTGCGCTCTTCGTGATTTTCCGTAACACCATCTATGACAGTCAATTCAGCATAAACTCTTCTCTTCATTAATTTCTCAAGTAATATTACATAATATTACATAAATACGTGTTTGACTTCACACCTCCCACTTGACCTACTTGATTCTTGAATCCAAGAGGTCACACTTTTCCTTCCAAGTCCTTGTACTGTTCTTCCACTGGGATCAATACAACTAATCGCCGAACATCCCTACGAATAATGGTTGATGGAATTTTAGTGACTTCACATTTGGTGATTTTCCTCGTGCCCGATTTCTCTGGTCCTGAACAAAAGACTGGGTGACTTGAGGAAACTCTTACTTCAACATCTCTCACAATACCTTTAGGATCAGCATTTGCCTTCGTGACTCTTCCTAACTTGTATTGACTTCTCAGAGCATTTTGGTCTGCAACCCAGACAATGTCCCCTTCGGTTACATTCCTTTCCCTTGTGTGCCACTTACTCCTTATGAACAGGTTTGGTCCTGCTAACTGGCTCCACCTTTCCCAGAACTTGTTAATTTCCCCTTGGATCACCCTTAACCTCTTGTATGGGTATCCAGCAAAATCGAAATCACCTGGATCTCCTCTTGGGTTTGCTCTTCCAAGCAACAGGGAGTTCGGTGTCACATATTCCAAACAAAACTCACGACTTTGAGTTCGTGCGTCTATCGGCCTTTCATTTGCCAGATTTGCAGCCATATACAGAAAAGTCTGAAATTCCCCCCACGTGAAGATACCATCGCCACCTAGATTGAGAAGAGCTCTTTTCACCACACGAACAGCAGCCTCAGCCGCTCCATTCCTATGGGGTGAGTTAGCTGGATGAAACTTCCAAACCCACTCAGTTCCATGTTTCCCGGCTTCCTCTTCAAATTCTGGCTTCCTTACTCGCTCCAAAAATTCGTACAGATCTTTCAGGGCTGACTGTGCTCCCACAAAGTTCAAGCCTAGGTCTGACCACACTTTTCTGGGATGTCCTCTCAAAGCAGTGAACCTCTTGTACGACAGCAAGAAACTTTCAGTGGATTGGTCGCTTACAACATCTGTGTGAACAGCCCTTGAAGCCATGCAACAATACACAATGCCCCAAACCTTCAATCGCACCCTTTTCTTCACTTCATCCTTCACCTCATAAGGGCCGAATAGGTCCACTGTAACAAACTCAAAGGGTGCAGCTGGTCCACTCCTTTCAGGTGGGAGATCACTCATAATCTGCTTGCATTTCTTTGCCCGTGCTTTCCTGCAGATGACACACCTTTCCACCACTTTTTTGGCCAATCTCCGACCTTTCACCACCCATGCTACTTTTCTCATCCTCAGAAGTGTTCCAGCAATCTCTTCATGGTTTACATTATGTGCCTCATGAGCCAGTAGCAATGATACTCGTGCTTCCATAGGTAATAGTGGAATGGTGAGTCTATCTCCTCCAAAAGCTTCAGATCTTCCTCTGCACACCAGAAGTCCTGTGCCTTCTTCTTTAACCACAACCAGTCTGCACAGTGTAGTCTCAGGGAATTTTGTACTCTTTTGTGCCGCCAAAAAGAGTGCCTTTAAAGCATCCTCTCTTTCCTCCACTGTCAGCACAATTCCACTGATTCCAACTCTATCTTCTTTCCCAGCTGCTGACCTTCTATTCCTTTTTCCCAGCCATTTTCTCACGCTGCGCCACACCCAGCCGATGACTCTTGCCAACCTTGACAGACTACTGAATCTTTCGACATCCACTAGTCCTCCAGTAATTAGTGTGCTCAGCATCTTACAGCGAAACGACTCCTCAGGTACTGATACTTTCTTCCCTTCAGTTATCTTCTCCATTTGGGCCCTAGTCACTGCTGCCGAGAAGACTTTCCTCTGGAGCTTGTTAACACTTTCTCTAGCATTATCGGCAATTTCAGCTGCTGATTTCTTAGGCCATTTGTCCACTGACTCTTTAAGGAACTCTGGTCCATTTTGCCACATGGAGTTTTCATCAAGATCTTTAGAGCTCGCCCCTCGTGTGATAATATCAGCGATGTTCACTTTCCCTGGAATCCACCACCAGTCGTCAATTGCCCCTGTCTTCTGAATCTCTCCGATCCTGTTTGCAAAGAAAGTTTGAAACCCATAGCTGTCACGCTGAATGGCTCCCAGCACCATCTGACTATCCACAAGATGGAACCATTTCTCCACTTTGATTCGTCCATGTTTTTCAAAGTATTTCCTCAGACGTATTGCAAAGACTGCGCCACAAACTTCAGCTTTCACTGGATCTCCCTTCAGTTCTAGTGGTGTCAGTTTGGATTTAGACTCAACTAGGCGAACATCCACTCCTTGACTGGTATCCCACCTGAGGTATAGTACTGCACCATAGGTTGTGTCACTCCCGTCCGAGAATGTGACTCCCCATGGTTTTCCTTTCCAGTTCTCAGGCGTGAGACTTCTGTGGAACTTTATTTTCTGGAGTCGCACATACTCTTCAAACAAATCAATAGCTTCTCTTCGGATTCCCTCAGAAAGCGCAGTGTCCCATGTATGTCTTGTTAGACATCCACTTCCGCCTTCCTGGAATGCTCGCCTAACGAGAATCGCACCCTTTTGTTTCACTGGTGTGACTAGACCAAGTGGATCATAGAGTCCTGCTACTTGACTCAAAAGATTCCTCCTCGTCAATGGATTTGGTGTCTTCAACCTAACTTCCTCTTCGAGGAGATCCTGCTCAGTTCTCACTTTCCTTTTCTTTTTGGAAAAATTTACAGAAGTCATTATATACAATCTATCCTCCTCCGCCAGGTATCCAACTCCCAGGGCCTTCTCATCCCCCTCTACCAGCTGATTAGGAAGCATTACAGTTTTCTCAGGAATCAGGCTTGAAACTTTCCTTGTCTTTTCAGATCCGGACCTCCCACTTCGACCAGACCAGACCCATTCCTTCAATGCGAATCCACCAGCTTCTAGGATTTCCTCAATGCCCTTCACGATCACAACCAGCCTCTTCCGATCGTTTTGAGATGTGAGGATATCATCCACATAGCAGTCTTCTTCTAGGACTCTTCGCTCCTCTTTCAAGTGAGCAAAAGCTGCCAAACCAGCGGTCTCCCTCATTGCTAACTGCGCTATACAACCTGCCGGACGATCTCCAATGTTAACCCTGGTTATGGCATACTCTCCTATTTCTTCCTCAGGTGTGTCTCGCCAAAGAAATCTGTGAAGATGCATTTCTCGTTCTTCCAGCCATACCGAATTATACATCTTTCTGATGTCTCCCAACACTCCAAACACTCCTTTCCTGAATCTGAGCAGGACGGCTCTGATAGAATTCAACACATCAGGACCTTTTAACAGAAGGTCGTTCATGCTCAGTCCCCTGAACTTCTGGCTGCTATTCCACACAAGACGCACAGGTGTGGTGACTGAATGTGGGTTTGGTGCAACTAGATGACTTACGTACCAGACCGGACCTGCCCACTTGTCAAGCACTTCCTTTGTTAGTTTTACTGCAGCTTCTCTTTTAACCATCTCATGAACCTGTGCAGTGTAAACTTTCTTCCACTCAGGCACCTTCCCAAGCTGCTTTTCGGTTCTCAGGAATGTCGATTCCACGCCGCTCCGGTTGTAAGGAAGAGAAACAGGATCTTGGATCCATGGGTACCTTGCATCCCAATGAGGTCGATCGCTATGAGAATCCACTTGCACATAAGTAAGGCCACTTTTTATGATTTCTAGCTCTTTCTCCTCCGCCAAAGTCATCTCTTTCCCTCCCGGCTGACAGCTCCCGCAGCGGCAACCTCCACACTTTGGCTCGCATGCAGCTCCGATACTATCCCAGCTCCACCATTGAAGGAATTCCTTACCACTTGTAAATGTACTTTTTCCATCAATACAGGCAATTTCCTTTGAGGTTTTGGAGGTACACAGCGGCTCACTTTCACCACGGACTTCTCTATACCTGGCCACAGCAGTTCTCATTGATCTTGCAAAATGCGTCTTCGACTCATAAGCTGTCATACGTATCTCTTCAAACAAGTCTGGGTGTGCCCCACCTACCATTTTTCCAAGTGGGCTGTCCCAAAGGACAAGATCTCCTACAATCTTTACCCTTTGTGGCGCAAGCTTTCCTTCCCGATGACTGAGAAGAAGTTCTATTTTTTCAGGCCTCTTTAGTTCTGCCAAGTCGACGTCTGGAAAGAACTTTTTCAGTTGCTGTGGACTCACACTCTTATGCATTCTTGCAATCTCTTCTAAACCATAACAGACAAGTTGATGGGATTTCTCTGTTCCTGCTGGTGTTCTTACTCGAATTCTGAGGAGATACCTTTTGGTTCTTACACGGATAGCCATCTTACCCACTCCATGAACAACCAGGTTGATTTCCTCTCCACTCAATCCGAGCCTATCGGCAGCCTTGTGAGTTATATAATTTGTATCAGATGCCAGATCAATTAGAGTTCCAATTGTTTGTCCTGCATTGGTCGTCACCTCTTTGAGCATCATGATGACTGGAAGCTCCTGAAGTTCATTTCCCTCCAACAATCCTAGTTTTCCTTCTTTGGAACTTTCCCTCATAGCTCTGTTGGTAAACGCTTTCATACACCTTTCCACCATTTCAGGAGAAAGTTCAGAGAGAAATTTCTCTTGTTCCACAGTTAGTCTACCTCCTTTCTTCCCCTCTTTGATGGCGACTTTGTTTTGATGTTCAGCATTGGTCTCCCCTTTGGGACAGAAAAGGTAATGATGATCTGCAGAGCCTCCTCCTTTACATTCCCTTCTCCTGCACAGAAACACATCTCTACACTTGCTGTCATCTTCATGATACCCCAAGCACCTTCTGCATAACCCGAGTTTTCTCAGGATTACCTTCTTTTCTGCAAATTGCAGCTCCTTGAATTTATCACAAAAGAAGATTTTACCTTTGTGCTTCTCAGATCCACACACAATGCACACACCTCCAAACGGAATTGTCTTTGTTGATTTAGTGAATGCGTAACTTCTCTCTGGCTTCCTGTCCTGCCTTTCCACTTTTTCTGTGACTCTTAGCTGCTCAAGTCGCTCAAAGATTCCTTCCTCCTTCTTCAAAAACTCGAGAAGTTTATCAAAGTGATTTTCTGATGTGACCTCACTTTCCGGAGCCGTCACCAAAGCAAGCCAGTCCCTCTTCATGAACTCAGGAAGTTTACTTTCTATGGATTTAATTACAAGAGGATTTTTTATGACCCCCGTGTCTCCAAGGTCAGTAAGATCCACTAAAGCCTTTTCCACCGTTTGGACGAGTTCGATCATTTTGCGTGGCTGGTTTCCTCTCATCGCAGGAATTCTCTCTAATTCCTCCACAATTTCCATTGTAATCGCATAATTGTTCCCGTATCGATTTTGAAGCACTCTGAAAATCTCTACAGCAGTGTTGTAAGAGGACAAACGAAGATCTTTCACAATCCTGGCATCTATACTGTCTAATAACTGAATTTTCTTGACTTCCACAGACCCAGAAGGTTCTCCCTGTTGTTGAAGTTTTTCCCAGTCCTTCCTCCAACGATAGAAGTTTCTCTTGTTTCCATCGAACACAGGCAAACTGGCAGGTCTGAATCTCACGATGGGGTTGCTTTGAGCTACAAAAGGCGGTGCGTGTGCCATAGTGGGGTTTGCGACTAATGCATCTTCAGCGACCCTCCGTGCTCTAGCAAACTCACCCTTCCTTGCTTCGAGGTCATTGCTGTCTTCCTTTAGCCTCCTCACACGTCCTTCCAAAGCTTTCTTTTCGTCATCAGGGGTCCATTTCTCCCAGCTCGACAAAGCTTTCAGTGCCTCTTTAACAAGTTTTTCAAGAAAGTCGAGTTGCACTTCATAGTTTTCATACTCACTGCTATCAATAGCCATGTTTGCTACTCGATTACAGGTTTTCTCTGCTGCACATATTGCACCAGTCACTTCGTGCAGTCCATATCTTGACCAAAGATTAATTTGAACAATTCTTTCAACTTCATTAAACTTCCCATCGCACTCACTTGCCGTCTTCTTAATATCAGCTTCCTGCTGCAATGGCTCTTCATCTTTGCTCTCATCAGCCTCCATATCAGCGAGAAGTCCAGATCTGTAATCATCGTTTGTCTCGAAAACCTTCCGTGTGACGAGTGAGAGCCTCTTGAACTCTTCCTTGAGCTCGTCTTCCAAGAGCCTGTGAGCTTCTCTGTTAAGGAAATTGACTTGTCTTGTGAAACTAATTTTTGCAGCAGTCCTTTCTTTTTTAAGTTGCTCAATTGGTTTCCCCACTGCTTCTTCAGCCATGTTCAACTTATTCACTTAACACTCCAACAGCAACAGCAACCTTCCTGTCCTTCACCTTCTTGCTCCAATGACACACCGTCTGAGCTTGGCCGTTCTGCACTGCCCCAAATGTGAAGTCCACTGCTGTTATGCTGATCGCCAAACTGTGTTTTCAAGCTGGGGCTGTCAGCTGTGGTTATCAACTGTCAAGTTTCTCCTTGGGTTTTACACATCAGTTCTGCATTTAACTTGAAAAATTGCTTAGTCAACCACGGACACAGGAATCATCTCAAAAATGGCTTTTACTTTCACTCTTCATTAAAGTTGTTACAATCTTGACTTGCAGTCTTTTACTTTCCATTCATGTCACAATACATTGGAACAGATGAACTTCATTTGCAGTTAGATTTTCTTCAAACAGTAATTTCTTCAGTAGAAATGTTAAAGCTCAAATTAGGTTGATAACCTTTTAAACCACACAGGAAGAGAAAAAGAATACAACAACTAATTACAATCAGACATCTTGACATTGCAATGCAACAATATTCACATTTTACTAGAGATTTAAATTCATATATACATCGTATATAGGCTACTTTTAATCATTGAATTAAAATTGAATAAAAAATGTCTCTCAGAATATGAGTTAATCAAGCCTCAAGCAGTCATCCTACCAGCAGCGTCTCGGGTTGATTAATCACTGATGTACATCCGATTTCTGTTGCATTTCTTACTCATACTTCATAACTTCTGGTTACAAAGAAAACTGGAAACCCCGCAGGACAAGCGCTGTTCTCACCCGTCTCGTTTCTGTCAGTGTTTGGTCTTTGATTCATTATAAGAGCGCGTTAATCTCTATCAGGTGCGCTCGCAATTAGAGTTCGGCTTTTTCCGACAGATGGCGGATGACGTCACCCGGAAGACTGCGCTCTTCGTGATTTTCCGTAACACCATCTATGACAGTCAATTCAGCATAAACTCTTCTCTTCATTAATTTCTCAAGTAATATTACATAATATTACATAAATACGTGTTTGACTTCACAGTGATAAAACTCAATACATTACCCGAAACACACACACTTGTGTTCGAATGGACAAAAACACACAACATTATGTAAATATGCTCATATATTTTTTAAATTAGCATATTTCCACTTGGCCAGTCTTGTATACCATCGTATGAAACATTTGGAGCCTGTGTTACCAAACAATGTTGCCTATGTATGCAGCCACGAGTCATCAGTCACTGAAGCAGGAAATGATGTCATAAGTAAAAGGTCAGTTCAGAACAGTTCAGACTGATCATCGCTTTGGTCTAAATCCCACTTCAGCAAAAACACACTCAAAGGTTATTCCTACACCTTTCCTCTAGTCAGCTAAAACAAGCAAAGCTTCATCGGTCCCTCCTGCACACCCGCTGATCTGAGATCAGTTTAACTCTCTCAGCCAGAGTGTTTAACACACTGACATTACAGACTCTGGATTAGTGTCCGTCACTCACACTGTCCTCACGATAAACACTTTCTCTCCAGGGTTAATGCAGAGGACATCACCCCGAGTCTCCTGCTACTCTGATGCTTCTCCTGAAAAAACACACTCAATAAAGTCTTATCAAACTTAGATATCGACCGATAATCGGTTTTACTCATAATTTCCCCGATATTTAAGCATTTCTCCATAATTAAATATAGTTTGTTGGATACACCGTTAAACGTCTTTTATCTGTAATAATCTAAAGATTAGAGGCCAACCGATAATTGGTGTTACCAATATTTTCCCGATATTTAAGCATTTTTCCTTAATTGAATATCATTTTTGTAATACTGGATCCAGTGTTAAATGGTATGTATCGGTAATTAATAATCTAAAAATTAGAAGCCGACCGATAAATGGTATTACCAATATTTAAGCATTTTTCCATAATTAAATATTGTTTGTTGGATACGCCGTTAAACGTCTTTTATCTGTAATAATCTAAAGATTAGAGGCCAACCGATAATTGGTGTTACCAATATTTTCCTGATATTTAAGCATTTTTCCTTAATTACATATTATTTTGTGATATTGGATCCACCATTTAAAAAGATTTATAAATAATCAATAAAGTAGAGGCCGACCGATAATTGGTATTACCAATATTTAAGCATTTTTTTCATAATTTAATATTGTTTGTTGGATACACCGTTAAACGTCATTTATCTGTGATAAATAATCGAAAGATTAGAGGCCAACCGATAATTGGTCTTACCAATATTTTCTGTGCTATTTAAGCATTTTTCCTTTATTGAATATTATTTTGTAAAATTGGATCCACTGTTAAATGATAGCTATTTATAAATAATAAAAAAATTAGATAATTGGTCTTACCAATATTTTCCCGATATTTTACCATTTTTTTTCATAACTGAATAATGCTTGTTTAACATTGGAGCCACCGTTAAACATCATTTATCAGTGTTATCAGTATCAGTTCTTTAAAAAAAAAATCAATATTGGTCAATCTCGACTCAAAAACGGCTCATATTTGCTAAGATAGAGATCTCAATATGATCTCAAACATCAAACTCTCTCAAGATGCTACTCCATGTTCATTTATACCTCTTATATTCTGACTGTAGCTTATCTATAGATTCAGTGTCTGTTTTGTCCTGCTACTCTGATGCTCTCCTGAAAAAAGACCCTCGAAAGAGTCATATCAAACTTAGAGATCTACTGATAATCGGTTTTACTGAAAATTTCCCCGATATTTAAGCATATTTCCTTAATTGAATATTCCTTGCTTAACATTGGAGCCACCGTTAAACATCATTTATCTGTGTTATCGGTATCAGTTCTTTAAATAAAAAAAAAATCAATATTGGTCAATCTCGACTCAAAAACGCCTCATATTTGCTAAAATAAAGATCTAAATATGATCTCAAACATCAAACTCTCTCAAGATCAAAAGATCTGTGCTACTCCATGTTCATTTATACCTCTTATATTCTGACTGTAGCTTATCTATAGATTCAGTGTCTGTTTTCTCCTGCAACTCAGATGCTTCTCCTGAAAAAAGACCCTCGAAAGAGTCATATCAAACTTAGAGATCTACCGATAATCGGTTTTACTGATAATTTCCCCGATATTTAAGCATTTCTCCATAATTAAATATTGCTTGTTTAACATTGGAGCCACCGTTAAACATAATTTATCTGTGTTATCGGTATCAGTTTTTTAAAGAAAAAAAATCTATATTGGTCAATCTCGACTCAAAAACGGCTCATATTTGCTAAGATAGAGATCTCAATATGATCTCAAACATCAAACTCTCTCAAGATGCTACTCCATGTTCATTTATACCTCTTATATTCTGAAGGTAGCTTATCTATAGATTCATTTGTGTCTGTTTTGATGTAAAGTCTATGCTTAAACACTAATAATATGCGCTGATGTGTGTGTGTGTGTGTGTGTGTGTGTGTGTAGGATGGACAGGAGTGTGATGTGAGCTCTCTCCCGCAGGTATATCGGCCGTTACCTGGCACTTCTTCAGGTGTTTGGCCGCTATCCCAGGGTGCTTGGCAGGGCATATTGTGATGATAAAAATAGCCTCTCTCACACACAGCGCTTCATTTTCACTCTGATGAGAAGTTTCCCTGGACTATCAGGAGGAGTGAGATCTCCCGCTCGCTGTGACTGACTCACGGCTGTCTGAAACTGTGACAGTTAGTGATGTGCGTTCAATCAATACTGGAGATATTAAAAAGCCTCATATTCTACACCTTTACAACATTACTCGCAGTTTCTCTCTGATGCTTGGAATCAAAGTCAGCATTTTATTTCCCTAAAGAAATTAGTGAAATTAAATTCAATGACAAAAAAAAAAATATCTATGGTGGGACTGAATCATCGCTTAGTGGGAATTTAACACGTCCTGTTCATGTCAGCACTAAACCAAATAATGCATCATTTTAATTATTATAAATCATGCACAGTAAGATTCAGTTTAAAAAAAACATGATTATGCAATTATTTAAAAGTCTAATGAGATTTAACTAACACATATTTTCTAATGACAAACATGTAAACGTCACATTTATATTTATATTTTTAATGTACAATATTTACTACCTTTCAAAAGTTTGGGATGAATACGTTTTTTTTTTTTATGATTTTGAAAGTTGAAAGTCACCAAGGTTGCATTTATTTAATCAAAAATAAAGTAAAAACAGTAATATTGTGAAATATTATAATAATTCAAAAAAGCTGTTTTTTTATGTAAATAATTGTTAAAGTGTAATTTATTCCTGTGATCAAAGCTGAATATTCAGCATCATTACTCCAGTCTTCAGTGTCACATGATCCTTCAGAAATCAGGATAATATGATGATTTGCTGCTATATATTATTGCTATACATATACTGCTATTGTATTAAACATTATCAATGTTGAAAACATTTATATTTTTGTGGAAACTGTTATTTTTCAAGATTCTTTGATGAATAGAAAGTTCTAAAAGAACAGCATTTAATTGAAATAGAATCTTTTGTAACATTATAAATGTCTTTACTGTCACTTTTGATCTATCATCCTTGATAACTAAAAGTAATAATTTCATTAAAATAAATAAAAATCTTACAGACCCCAAACTTTTGAACAGTAGCGTATTCTTGTCTGAAACTTCATCATCCTATTTGCTCGATTCATTATGCATGTATAAATTCAGGAAAGTACACAAATAAGAAGTTCCAGCTGGTTTGTTGCAGTCGGTCAGCATTTCTCATATCAAAGAGCCAATTAACGTTAAATCTGTGTCTCATGGTGGTTTATTTCTGGTTCAGACTAATGAAGTACATCAGCACTTTCTCTCTCTGACACACTCGGGTGACCCCCGGAGAGCAAAGGTCATAGGTCGTGTGACCTGACAGAATTTAGAACTTAATGCAAATTATTACTAGTCTATTAATAATCACAGAGTTCCTAGTATAGTCTAGTGAAGAATTAATGACTACATGGAAACATCTAGAAAGCAATAAAAGTTATTTATGAGGATCCATTAGAAGTTTTGGATAGAGATTGAAATATACGTGTAATGCTTGATCTTCAATCTCTCGGCCATGCATCAGGATTTCTAATGAGGCTCTAATGGCAGCGGTGGGGAAAAGATTATTACTTTTTTATTAAAGAGAATTCCTGCAGTATTAAGAAGCATGTGCTTTGATTTGCATGCACAAGTTCCTCACACAGATCTGGAAGGCAGCTGCTACCTCAGCTCACACGTTTGTGTGTCAGGCCAATTTGCATTTTTATCTTATTTTAATGGCAGGAAAGTGTTGTCTCCGCTAAAACCCCTCGTGTCGGCCTGTCATCGAGATAACGGTGTGATTTGGGCGGCGTTATGAATCGTACTGCAGCGTTTGCTTTGCTGCAGTGTGTAATGAGAGCCATCTGAGAGTCTTGATTAATGACTTTCATTTAGTAAACTCCAATCGGTGTTGTAAGATGCACTATAAAGCCGTCGACAAGCATGCAAAAGGACGATCTGCGAGCGTTGTGTTTCTGCAGACGTGATGTTCTGTACAAGAGTTACAAGTGCTTGTCAGTCAAAACATAATAGCGGCTCATTTCTAGGACGCATATATGCAGTAACGCTGTCGTTTAACCTAAATCTGAGTCTCATGTGGAGCCAATTTCAGTTTTATATATATATTTAATTAAGGACTGAATGTAATCGGTATGCATTATGAGGTTTTACACGAATTAGGATGATGCCTTTAGAAGGGAGCTTCCCATGTAGATAATAATATTTTATTGAATTTATTTAAATTATTTAAATTTTTTCTGTTTTCATAAAAATTTTCATAAAATTTTTTGTAATTCTGTTTTTTTTTCTGTCTTATTATATATATCATATTTTTTTTAAATTGTAAAACATTTTTTTACAAAATATGCCTAAATAAATTTTCCTGAAATGATCAAATATATTATAAAAAATTTATATTTGTATTAAGTTTTGGTTATTTTAGCACCTTAAAGTGAACTACACAAACATTAGAAATGGCAACTAGCGGAAAGATGATTCTTATACAGGTGAAACACGAAAAATTTGAACATCGTGCACAAGCTTGTGTATTTCAGTAATTCAAATTTAAATGTGAAACTAATATATTTAGTATATATAACTATATAGGGGGCCGACATTTCTGTGTTTAAAATCCTTTTTTTTTATTGATTTCATGTAATATTCTAATTTTCTGAGATTTTGAATTTGGGGTTTTCATAAACTGTAAGCCATAATCATCACAATTATAACTTTTGCACGATATTCAAATTTGAGTTTCACCTGTATGTGTGTATATATATATTTTTTTCAGTTAACGTTTTTTTTTTTTCCAAGTCAAATTTTTTAATGGTTTTAGTTATATGGATAATAACCCTGATATTAAGAATGTCAATATGTAATATCAACATATCTTGTATGCGACAAGCATGCAAAAGGACAATCTGTAAGCGTTGTGTTTCTGCAGACGTGATGTTCTGTACAAGAGTTACAAGTGCTTGTCAGTCAAAACATAATAGCGGCTCATTTCTAGGACGCATATATGCAGTTACGCTGTCATTTAACCTAAATCTGAGTCTCAATCTCATGTGGAGCCAAGGGAAATGTCGGTTATATATATATTTAATTAGTACTGGATGGTATCGGTATGCATTGTGAGGTTTTACACCAATAAGGATGATGCCTTCAGAAGACAGACAGCGCACTACACTTTTAAAAAACACCGGGTTATTTTTTTCTACCCAAATGCTGGGTTGAGCCTGTTGGGGTTATTTTATGTTACCCAGCCGTTGGGTTAGTGGCTGGGTCAATCTCACTGACAGCTGAAACTACCCGCCCGCCGACGCAACAAACAAGCGGTGGCTTCACTACAACAACCCAGCTGATGGGTTACACAGAGCATTTTATCCGAAAAAATGGTTTGTGCACATTTTATTACTCTTCACTGAGCTGTAAATCATTTTATTTAATGCAACTCAAAATACAGGGATCTGATGTGTCAGCATCGGCCGTCTCACATGATGGAAACGCCTTATAAGAGAAATATGGCCAAATTTGTTGTCAAACGTAAGTTATTAAATATTTATCTTTTAAAAAACTATTTTGTTTAACTG
This sequence comes from Semotilus atromaculatus, assembly GCA_031834385.1. Classification (NCBI taxonomy): domain Eukaryota; kingdom Metazoa; phylum Chordata; class Actinopteri; order Cypriniformes; family Leuciscidae; genus Semotilus; species Semotilus atromaculatus. The sequence continues at coordinate 698,542 of JAULUF010000015.1, read as the reverse complement.
TATAAGCTGTATAAGTGTTGTTGTCATTCTTTTATGTGCATTTCTGGGTGTTCTTGCTAATCAATAAATGATCCCCTTTTGATTATTACTGTTTCCTGTGTTGTTACTCTAGTAATTATGTGTGATTTTAATTTGCAACGTATTTTGGGTCAAGTTGATTTCAATAAAAACAAGCCAGCATGTTGGGTAAAAAATTTAACCCAACTAGCTGGGTAAATTTAAGTATACTTTATTGTATTTAAAATATATTCCCTTTTTCAATAGTACATTGCAAATATACAGTACTGTGCAAAAGTTTTAGATCGGTAAGATTTTTTATGTTTTTAAAAGAAGTATCTTCTGCTCACCAAGGCTGCATTTATTTGATTAAAAATACAAACAAAAACAGTCATAATGTGAAATATTATTACAATTTAAAACAGCGGTTTTCTATGTGAATATACAGTAAAGTGTAATTTATTCCTGTGATCAAAGCTGTATTTTCTTCATAATATGATGATTTGATGCTCAAAAAACATTCATTATTATTTTCAATGTTGAAAACAATTTTTTTTCTTCAAAATTCTTTGATGAATAGAAAGTTCAAAAGAACAGCGTTTATTTAAAATAGAATATTTTCTAACATTATAAATGTCTTTACTGTAACTTTTGATCAGTTTAACTCATCCTTGATGAATAAAAGTATTGATTTTTTTATATTTCTTTCCCCCAAAAATAAAATTTTAATTCTTACTGACCCCAAACTTTTGAAGGGTAGAGTTTAATGTTACAAAAGCTTTAGATTTCAGATAAATGCTGTTCTTTTTTAGTTTCTATTCATCATAGCATCATGAAATAAAAATGTAAAAAACTGTTTTCAACACTGATAATAATCATAAATGTTTCTTGAGCATCAAATCATCATATTAGAATGATTTCTGAAGGATCATGTGACACTGAAGACTGGAGTAATGATGATGATAAATTCAGCTTTGATCACAGGAATAAATTACACTTTACTGTATATTCACATAGAAAACCGCTGTTTTAAATTGTAATAATATTTCACAATATTACTGTTTTTTTGGTATTTTTTTATCAAATAATTGCAGCCTTGTGAGCAGAAGAGACTTCAATTAAAAACATAAAAAATCTTACCGATCTAAAACTTTTGCACAGTACTGTACTTACAAAAATCTTTAAATATATTAAAAGCCTATATTAGCATAATGCTTTTGCCTATTTTTACAATACAACTTTGAACACACTTTAATCTGATTTTAATTATTGACTGTGTTCTCTCTCTCAGAGGTCCGATCTCTTAAATGCTCTCGACGGCATTCATAACCCCAGCGATTAACAAGAACAGTGATGAGTGACAGAACATGCCCACTTTGATCATCATTATGCCCACAACGCTCATTAGACGGGATTCAGAGACCAGGGAGAGATCAGATACTGTAAATGAGGATTAAATCTGTGCCACGGCTAAAAAAATCATTACCACAGATTCATATTGATACAATCAGATAGATAATATCTAGGAATATGAGCCTGCCTTATTCAGTTTGCATGATAAATACTCCATTTATATTCCAATAGATCTCCCTCATAAATATTGATAAGAAATAATGCCTGGGATATGGGAGTGAATTGTTGAAGAATTTGACACTGAAAATTATACTGTACTTGAAATGAACGGCCGAGACACAGATTGAATAAAAAATTATTTAATTTTCCTCAGTTCTAACAGAGAGAAAGAAAGAGTAGGAGAATATATGAGCGTTTAACGTGTTCTGTTTATACAAGATCTGAACAATATTTTAATATAAAAATGAATTATTTTAATGCAGATTTCATGTGGGTGTGCAATAATTTTCTAGATCATTTAGTGACTCGAACTGAAATGATTTTTAAAAACGCTGACGATGACATAAAACTGCATGTGCAACATTTAGTTTCTGTAATGCATATTTTCTAAGGGAAAATATTATATTATACAATATTATGTTAAATATTCAGCAGGAAATAACAAAGGTGGGCCTTGATTTACTTGATATCCTGACTGATTTTATCATGCAAAGTAGGCTACAATTTAGAAAAGTGCAACAGAATGGCAAAATGGAGATCTATAACTCCAATTGTACAAAAAATGCATGTGTTCGACGTCATACACAATAATAAACATTCAACTTTAAAGAAATAAAATGCATCAATGAGTCAAAAAAAAAATAAAGCCTGTTTAGCAAATGCAAACGTTTGTAGAAGTGGCTGTTTAAAATGGGATAAACCTGCAAAAGAAATGCAAGAATTGCACAGCATCATGTATCCACAATTTGGTTGCAAGACGACTTTCTTGACAATCAAATACTTGCGAAGGAAACGTAGGAAAGCCGTTTTGTTTTCTGAATGCTTTAATGTTCGGAGATCTGATCAAGTCTTAATGTCCTGCATCTACAACTGCAATTAATGCAGCAAAAACTTTTACAAGAAACACTACTTCAGTTCAGTCTTTCTACATACATATTTGCTTTGTGATTAATCGTGAAGTTTACTAGCAAGTTTACTAGTTAGCGACCCCTACATATTGTACCTTTAATCGTGAAGTTTACTAGCAATTTCTGAGTGAAAATTGTGTGTACGTCAAATTTGATCCAGTGTAAATGTTAGACATCTCCATCTCAGAATAAGATTTAAAAACATACAAATATTCTGAAAATAACTAAACCACAGATGCTGAACAGTCAGTCAAAAGCATATGTGACATCAGAGACACACACACACACACACACAAACACACACACATGATGTTTGAGAGCATGTTGAAATAAATCTCTTCCAGCACCACGACACCGGGTCGCAAGAGTTTACCACATCTGACATCAGCCGTTCCCGTTCACACACACACGTCTTCCATCCAACACACACCCCTCCATCATGTCCTCCTCAATCAGGCGAGCTATTCATCCACTGCTTCAGCTTCTCATCTCTTTATCTTTCCCAGAGCCCTGGGAAGAACGGCTATATTCATTCCTAATTGCCATGCTCAAATTCAGCATTCACCGATCTATTTCTGTCCCAGATGCTGAAGAGTTCTTTGACATCCTGTGGCAAACAGTCACACGGGCGTTCAGAGAGTGAATCTGAGGCTACGTACTACAATAATCCGGGAACATTTGAAAACGGCGTTTTCGTTTATATCGTGCAATTCTTTTGACAGGATAATTTTATTTAGCAGAATATCTCAGCATTCACTGAAGAGTCTCACTCACTCACTATTACATGTTCGGTCGAAAACACAACGTCTCTCATGTTTTACCGCAGCAAATGTGAGTGAATTCTGTCATATTTGCAGGACTGTGATATTAGGAGTGAGCAAAGTTACATATTTTAGCAACAGTGTAAAAGTGAACAGCACATAACAGACACAATACCGCTATAAACATGAGTATCTATTGGTACAATACGCGTCACATGACTAAACTTACGTCATCGTTTTGACAGTCCACAGTACAACGAGAAAGCAGTGTTTTTAAATGTATCCACATTGGAGAGAGTTTTCAAAAAAGAATAGTTTTCATTCATAAACACGCCGTCTCAGTGTGGACGGGAGGACAAAACAGAGAGTTTTCAAACGAAAATGTATTCGTGTGGACAAGGATTCCCGAATAATAACCCAGCTAACAGGGACAAACTGAACAAACGTTCTTCCAGAAACATTAATAGAATGTTCGTTCAAAGGTAATGTTCTCAAAATTCTATTTTTGTCATTAATGTTTTTTTTTTTTAAATGTTACATTTTTTAGAATGTTCGGAGAGCATTCAAAAGCAACATTCCCAGAGAGTTCTAAAATGGAATGTTCCTTTAACATTCACATAACCAAGAGAAAACTTAATGGGAACATTAGCAAAATGTTCTTAGAACATATTTTTGTTAGCTGGGAAGTCACTGTTTTGACTGTGGAAAACTGAATAGGAGTCAACATGTGGCATGAATAGCCTCGCTTTACACACACAAACTAAATAAATAAAGAAGGTCAAATGTATTTTTTCGTTTTTTACAATCCCCACATTTCTCATGCAATATTTAAGTCACTTTTTTTAACTCTCCTAACCAACTTTTACATTCAATTTCACATCCAAAATCAACTCATTCTCTTACATTACAATAGCAAAGGTTTTACCTAGCAAACATACTTTTTCACTCATAAAACACTACCAATAGGTAGCATAACACGGTGTTTTCTTTTGTAAATTTAATTATAAATCATGAGTGACTCTCAAAAGTGACCTAAGTACTGAGAAATGGGTCTTAGCGATTTATCAACCCATTTTTTCTTCTGCGAAAAACAAGATATTCAACAAGACTTGACCAAACACACGTGAGCCTAAAAAAGGCACTTATCATTTACATATAGAACTCTTAAAGATACAGCAGAAACACCGCTTAATTGTAAGGGTCAGAGAGATGGTGGAAAATGATCATGAAAAACAATATTCAGAATTTCTGGTGCAAAAGAAAAAATTGTTTAGATTTACAGTACAACCGGACTGAAAATAAAGCAGCAAAAGTGCATATTAAGACCCTTTCTATAAGGAAACAGAGCATATAATGAGAAAGCGCTGATGGACTTTCAGCATGACGACAGGTGAGATGAGAAGAGGGATTCACCAGATAAACGTGTGCGGCACATTTCACACAGATTATCAGATTAGGCAGATTTGAGAGAAACTCTGGGTCAGACGAGGATCCGTTTTTCTGTTCTATTCAGAAGGAAAGAATAGCCTTTGTGCTCAAAGCTTTAGTCTTTAGTCTTTCTTCAAAGGCAGAAGAAGAGAAGACCGGTGTGAGAGCAGGGGGAATAACTGCTGAGGCAAACATTTAACAGGAGATAGATAGATAGATAGATGATAGATAGATAGATAGATAGATGATAGATAGATAGATAGATAGATAGATAGAATGATAGATAGATAGATATATATATATAGATAGATAGATAGATAGATAGATGATAGATAGATAGATGATAGATAAAATGATAGATAGATGATAGATAGAATGATAGATAGATAGATGATAGAAAGATAAAATGATAGATAGATGATAGATAAAATGATAGATAGATGATAGATAGAATGATAGATAGATGATAGAAAGATAAAATGATAGATAGATGATAGATAGATAGATGATAGATAAAATGATAGATAGATAGATAGAATGATAGATAGATAGATGATAGAAAGATAAAATGATAGATAGATAGATAGATGATAGATAGATAAAATGATAGATAGATAGATAGATAGATAAAATGATAGATAGATAGATAAAATGATAGATAGATAGATGATAGATAGATAGTAGGGGTGTAACGATACGCGTATTCGTATCGAACCGTTCGGTACGAGGCTTTCGGTTCGGTTTTCGGTACGCATTTTCAAACCGAACGGTTCGTTGGACCATTTTTCCTGCCGACCAAAATTTCGTTATTTTAAATGTAGGCGCGCGCCGCGCGTTGCGCGTGACAAGCGCTCTCGAGATGCTGGCGCGACCACAACATTGCCTAACATCAAATGGCAAATGTAATGTAAGCGGAACGAAACTGAGCTAACTTACTCGTTATTATGTGGTTGACGGACTGTTTATTTGGACCAATGCAGCGCGAGCCGATCTCTGTTACTACACAGCGCTGAGACATCCAGTAAAGAAAGCATTTGAATTCGCTATTGAACTTGAAGTAATAACATCGCTGCGAGATCTAGTGAGAAACATTCACATTTCTCTGTTATTAACGGATCAAACCGCGCTGACGTGGAAACCAGGAAGAAACATTGTGCCATGAATGAACTAACGTTATTCAGTGTCCACAGATCAGCAACATCACCATGGATTTACTGTAGTAACACTCACTGTAACCATGGAGGTTTGGCAGGAATAGTAGGCTATAATGCTTTCAGTAACATTACGACGGTTTTATTTTGACAGTATGAATACAATTGCTGCCCTCAAATGTTAATCTGAACTAAAATAAACCTTTGTTTATAACTACTACAATATAACATTTCATTTTGTCCAAGGAGCTGTTTTGTTTTATATGCTCCTAAGAAAAGTCAAGTAAGTTATAGCTCCATCATTGTTCAAAGTAAAAAAAAAAAAAAATCATACTTTATGATGTTAGTTTTAATAAAAATATAATAAAAAAAAAATCAAGGAAATTTCTCTGGCATTTCTTTCTTTTTGCTGCATTGAAAACGTACCGAACCGAACCGTGGCACAAGTGTATCGTATCGAACCGAACCGTGAATTTTGTGAACCGTTACACCCCTAATAGATAGATAGATAAAATGATAGATAGATAGATGATAGATAGATAGATAGATGATAGATAGATAGATGATAGATAAAATGATAGATAGATAGATGATAGATAGATAGATAGATGATAGATAGATAGATGATAGATAGATAGATAGATAGATAGATAGATAGATAGATAGATAGATAGATAAAATAATAGATAGGTAGATAGATAAAATAATAGATAGATAGATAGATAGATAGATAAAATAATAGATAGATAGATAGATGGATAGAAACAGTTGTGTCGACTGGAAACTGCTGAATAAAACAGTGCTGTGTGTTTGGTAACCCAGTTATTGAATATTCATGTAGGTAAATAAACTCATGCAGTCTCTCTCGCTCGTTTAGGAGGTGCTGTCACGGAAGCAATATCCTCCGCTGAAGAGACACCACTTAGTATGATATATTCACACACGCAGAAAAAAAGAGAAACAGAAGAAGGCTTTTTCATGTCTTTTCTCCGGCATCATCCCAACGTACTCTCAGCCGATCTCTAAAATCTGCAAACTCAAACGCTCATTCCAGTCATTAGTGTAAATGTCACATGGTGTATATATCACAGATGCTTCCCGAGTGTCAGGCGTCTTTCCATGGATGCAAATGTCATGAAGGTGAATGCTAATGGAGAGCTGGTTTGAAACTGAAAAATTGTATGTTTCGAATTTTTTACTTCATTGGAATGGTACGAAACTTTGTTAAGGTTTTGGCACTTGCTGTGTGAACACACAAATAAATCATGGACATGATCCTGAAAAAAAAAAGTCACACTTGTGCTGCTCGCGGTCAGAAATGATGCATTGGAAACGAATGGGAGACGAGTTTCCTCTAGTGGAAGCGTTTGGTACTGCAGCCACACACACACACACTCTCACTGAAAGCTCGTTTACTGAGATATCAACCTCAAATTGAACACCGCTTTGATTTTCATGCAATTTTAGAGTAAAACGTGATTTTGAAAAAAAATTTAAATAGTATTTTTGTGCATTTTTCATAACAATACACGTAAAAATCTGTTACTTATTTCACTTTTTAAAACTTTTTTCACTTCAGCGATAATCTGCCATGTGTCGTCTTTGAAAAGAGATCAAAATGAAGTCAGTTGCTCTAAAGCGTTCAAGATTTACCCCAAATTAAGTTTTAAGGAAATTAAATGTTCAGGTCTATGCTCAAAAAGTGAATAAATGGATTATAAAATACAGCGTAAATATAACTTAGTACCATAAAATCCCCTAAAAATACATTATCAAACTAAAATATAGTACATTAATTTCATTGACAAAAAAATACAATAAATTCTGTCATGTTTGACCGCCACGCGAAGAGCACGCGAGAGTTAAACGCATCCACCAGCTGGAGTGGGCTATGTCAGCAGGCGCGCACGCTAACGACGTGTAATGACACAATAAGCTTAAACGACCCTTGAGGAGCGGGACATCTGTGATTGTCACAGCCTGGAAAATAAAGCTCCTTTGCAGAATCGATTCTGCTTGGAAATCTTACTGTGACATTTTGGGCATCATCATGAGAATATGTTTCTTATCAGCTAGCTCATGTTTTCCGGCTGGCGTGACACACGCTGCCATATTGTGTCGCCAGCTTTAACCGATATTTATTGTGTGTGTGTGTGTGTGTGTGCGCGGAAACCCTTTAGCACAACACCGATGGCAACTTAGCCACATGATTAATGTGAGTCTAAGCTGCTTAGCATGGACCCATCTGGATCTAATGTTTACATTATGACTCATGGAAGCCACGCCCCCTGGAGGCGGAGTTATAGTGGCAGGGGGCGGGGCTTCAATGAAAGGTAATCCTCTGTAATCTGATTTTATGCTCTATTAAGGCCCAGTGGGCCATTGCGTAATTTGTGTGATCCAGTGAGAGATCATGATATGACAGCAGGGAAGCCCTTGCATGCAAGGATCCGACTGTTTCGTCTATGAACACAAGCGGCCTGGGATTATGGGTAATGATACGGGAGTGTCGGTGCAGGTGGAGGAACTAGAAACCCAAAATCACTGATGGTTGTTGTTAGACACGGATCAGACAGGGATTGTCGAGTCCTGAAACCACAACACAACTGACAAAGCTTAATAAGAACACATCCAGCTAATACAGCATAAATAACACCATTTTTAATTTGTTACCATTCGTTAATTCTCTTTAACCTTTATTTAAAGTCCCCCTGTGGTGTAAATCCAGCTTTTAATGTTGTTTATATGTCTATGTGGTGTTTTTAATGTGCTTTAAGATCAAGCATGTGTAGATTCATAAGTCGACAGCATTGCTGAGTATTTCCTCCTTAAAACTGCAGTGAACCAAAGACACTCTCAAAAACACGGTGTGAAATCGCTGGTGTTTCTGACGTCACAAACGACCTTGTAACCAATCAGATCAACGTGTGATCGTCAACCAGTGGATCTCTGAGTGATGAGTGAGTGGAGGCGGGGCTCATTTGCATATTCATAGAATCGCAAATACTTAATGAGGCAAGGGTGTCGAGTTACATTCAAGATATTTTAAGGCATGACGATTTTTTTTCAAGGAAAAAAATTCATAAATATGTCATTTTGTTGACCAAAGATGAGTTTTAAGGGATACAATAATTGACTAATGGGGAACTAAATATAACAAAAGTACAAAGAAAATATTTCCAGAATTTTCACTGAATAGCTTAAATTTACTTTTTAAAAATATAAACACATTTTGATTTTGATGGCTGCAACACACTTCAAAAAAGTTGGGACAGAGGTAAAATAAAAGTGACAAGATTATAGAATATCAAAGATAAACTCTTATGAAAACACTCCACAGTTAATAAATATGTGAACTGGTAATAGGTGAGAGAATCGTGATTGAGTGTAAAAGGAGCATCTCAGTCTCAGTCTATCATGAGAGAAACCATTCAAAACTCGCATTTCTCAAAGCAAGGTTGTAAAGTATTTAGGCCTTTTACAATCTACCGTACAATATTGTGACACGATTTATGGAATCCAAAGAGGAGAATTAGCGAATCACAAATTCTTGCTTTTATTGCATTTAACAAAAATGTCCCAAAAGTGTAACAGACAGTAGATAATATTCTCTTTGAATTTCTGCATGCATTTCACTAATAGTCATGATCTCAATGAGCGAAAAAGAAAATATAGTGAACACCCCCAGTTTTATTGGTAAAACTAGCTGGAGATTTATTTTAAATGATCCTGATTTGTCCTCCCGCAGCCGAGTCAGAAAATCAAATATAGAGAGGATAATTACCTCCTGTTCATCACTCATCGCTATAGAAATCCAGTCTCCATTCACTCTTAATATAACTCTACACTGCACTGAATCCAGCCGCGCTCATCTCACTCACTGAAACTCAACTCTGGACCTTTATGTGCATGTACACGTCATTTATGTGCTTATATACAGTATCCGGCTGCCCTTTCTGAACGACGTAACCCGTCAAATGTGTATTCAACACTCTGTGTTGTTCATGGGGTTTTACGAGGATAAGGATTTTTCGATACATGCAATAAAAATATAAGAACTTTATCCGCATACATGCATTATACTCACATAAAACAATATACTGTATTATATAGCAAATCTCAACCACCTGATTGTTTATATCAGTGCGAAATGTAAACTAGATTATTTCCCAGGCCTAATCTGCTATACGATATTATAAACATTAAGATTATACATTGGAGATTTGAATATGATTTTTGTTGAAACCTGGCAGATATATATAGGATTTTCTGTCTTGTTCATGCGTGTTTAGATCATTGCAATAATCATAATTATTGCATAATCATTGCATATATATATATATATATAGTTGTGCTCTGAACAGTTCAGAGTGCATCAGATGAGGCAGAAATCTCTGGCAAATTGAGATTCAGCTGTTTTTGTCCTCAGCGATTCACCAAAGATCCTCGGAGAATATGCACCATAAATCAGGTTTATTTGTTCCTGAAATAATGTGAAGGAAGGCGTTGGGCATATGGTTCATACGCTGTTCAGAACCGCTGATGAGGCTGAAATAAAGTGCAGCGATCAGGCCAGTGACAGATGATTTTTTTATTTTTACTTAAAGCTGAAATATAGACTATGATAAAACACACTTTTGCAGAGTCGCTGTATACGCTATATAGTTGAATATGTTAAGGCTAATGCTCAGCCTAAAGACTTCATTTAAATGGAAACGCCTTTGGAAAATTTTACAATATTTTATTTTAAATATATATTTTTTTAAATAATATTGATATCTTAAAAAGTTATTTTAAATAAAATGGTATATATATATAACCTATATACGTATAATATATATAAAATATACTATAAATAAATAATATAATTATGAATCTCTACAATATCATAACAATATTTTAATTCAAACAAAATTATATTTATTCTAAATGATCTTAAAATGTTATGCATACCACATATAAAATATATACTATAAATTATATAATTGATAATTGAACAAATAATTATAAAAAGTTATATTTACAATATTTTAATTTCATAAAAAATATTTAATATAAATACAAATTTTATTTCAATATTTAATATTTATGTATATAAATGATTAATATAATGAATGGTTGAAAAATTATTATAATCTCAACTAGAAAAGCTGCAAAAAAACATGTTGATAAATGACTGGCAATGGAAGAAATGTCCATAAACTGATGTTTTAGCTTTCAGAGATAATTAATCCTGAACTATATTTCATAAGAGCTGCTCTGCCGGGTTTGTCCCCCGCCACCTTTACAATTCTGCTGTGATAATCAAGAAAAGTTCTGCTAGTCGACGCTTTAATAAAGCAGAGTTTGCTCGAGGCGTGTTTAAATCGCTTTAGAATATCAATTACTGCGATCTGATCTCGGTATATTGAGCCTAAAACAAGAAGAGCTTTATTAGTTTCCTCACAAACAGGAAATGAAGAGACTGAGTTTGTTTGTACGAGCTCATGTCTCGTGTGTGACATGTCGCTTAAAAATGCTTTAGTCGTGTGTATATTTAGTTTTACTGTAATAAATATGCCATTTCAGTGCAATTTTTTTAAATGCATTGACATATAATTTATATATAGCATATTTAAAGCGTATATAAATGTATTTTGACAACATTAGTGTCCTGAGTTTTTTGATTGATGTGTGAAAGAGCAACTGCTGAGCAATAATACTGTATATTATTTATTTTAGTGTGTTTTCATGGGATCGTTTTGATTTACAGTTGCGCTGAGACAGATTTGACAGAGAACAACACAGTTATGATGTATCTAGAAATCATACACAAGTTATTTCTGAAGCTCGTGCAACATGTGAGATATTTAGTTATCTAACACAAACACATTCAGACATTAACAGCGTGAGATTCAGAGGCCAGTGTTTCTGAATGAAAAATACACTCACAGCTTGAAGTGATCGGATCTAAATCATGAAAATCGAAATCTGAATCGTATGAAATATGCATCAGATGAATTTGAATATATATTTCTTGGGTTTTTGACACACAGGTGAAGAGCAGAACGAGCCTGAGATTACACGGGTGTAATTTTAACCTTGACTGCAAGATTTCACGCTTTTTCTGTGAAATATCACACTTTAGGGCCTCCGACGGGTGTGTGTGTTTAATTGGTGCTTCAACAACATGCAAAAATGTGATCTTCATATTCTCTGTGAGAACAAACGTCACACTCACGTTCAGTCCCCGCACACACATTAAAAAAAATGTGACATTGATCTTATACAACAGTTCAATGGGAAAGTTAATATTGTGATATTTCAGACACAATATTGTCTGTTTTCGTCAATGAATATATTACATATAAAGCCAGAGCAGAACGATTGTTGTAGCCTAAAAGTGTAATCGTGTAATAAATTCTATGTTGAATCAAATATAGTATTTCTTTCTGAAGCTACTTTTTGTAATGTCTATTTGACTCTTTTCTCTTTTAACATAATAATGACTTTAAATGATCTCTTGGGGTTTATTTCTCAGCCAAATTTGAGGTGTGATTAATTTGATTAATTATTTGCCACATCGAGTACAAATTTTAATCGCTTTACAGACCTAATATATAAGAGTCTTATCTAGCCAAACCATCGGCCATTTTATATAACAAAAATAAACATTTATATACTTTTTAATCACTAATGCTTGTCTCGTACGACTTCACGCATTACGTAATCACGTTGAAAGGTCAAGCGTTACAAAAAATATAAATAAATAAAAGGTAAAACAATGAAGTTGGAGGAGAACAGGAGTTTTTTTTAACCAGAACACACGTGACCTTTCAACGTGATTATGTAATGCGTGAAGTCGTGGTTGATGAGCATTTGTGGTTAAAAATTATATAAATGTTTATTTTGTTATAAATGTCGGCTGGTTTGTGTAGATGAGACTCTTATTCCTCGGCTGGATCGTGTCGAGACTTTGAAGCTGCGCTGAAACTCACATCTGGACCTTCGACCCGTTGGACCCCATTGGAGTCACTATATGGAGGAAATCCTGGACCGTTTTCATCAAAAACCTTCATTTCTTTTCGACTGAAGAAAGACAGACATGAACATCTTGGACGACGTAAATTATCAGGAACTTTAAATTCTGAACTACTCCTTTAAGGGACACATGTTTTGGGGAAACGATCATCACAGTAGCAAATCAGCGTTAAACCATTAACCGGACCTCTGTGTGTATCGGCTCCACAGTAACTGTGTTTGGACACACTCAGGCGCGTCTTTATGTCTGTCGAGGTGAAAATAGCTGAGAAAACTCCAGAGAGCGGCAGCGTCTCACAGCATCAGATTTAGACAAACACACCCTCCTTGGTATTCCCACATTACAAAGATGAAACCCGAACAGGGACCCTGGAATAGCCCTGCGACCCGAGATCCCGAAACACCAAACTGTCCCGCTCACACACACACACACGCACACAAACAAACACACACACACACACACACACACACAGACACACACATGTCTGGTTCGCTATCTTTGTGGGGACTCTCCATAGGCGTAATGGTTTTTATACTGTACAAACTATATATTCTGTCCCCTTACACACACACACACACTGCCCCTGTCCCTAAACCTACCCATCACAGGAGACATTCTGCATTTTTACATTTTCAAAAAACATTACTTAGTGTGATTTATACGCTGTTTTCCTGACTGGGCCCCACAATGTAGGTGATCTCAGGTTTAACTATACTTGTGGGGACATTTGGTCCCCACAATGTAATCTTAACACGAGCACAGACACACACACACACACACACACACACACACACACACTCACAGGACGTAACCGTTATCCGTCGATTAGATGCGTGCCTGTTTACTGTCTCTGTAAATAACTGTTGACACAAATTTCACTCTTGCTTGAGAAATGTTGCAGCTGCTGCAGATTAAAAATAACCCTGACTGCAGATGCCCTGAGAAAAGAGTGTTTAAAACGCACAAAAACATGAAAGGTGATAAAACAGAAATCACATTTTAAAAAAATCTCTTAATCGTTAATCTAATATTTTAATTGGTTCTCCTAAAATTAAGTCCATAGTGATCTAGTGTCCTGTAAAGTTTCACATTATTGTATATACATCGTCAATTCCATAATCATAAATTATAAATAATTCCTATTGTCCACCGTTTATATCTCTGTGTTTTTTTATATCTCTCTGTGTATATCTATGTGGGTTTTTGCAAATATTTAGCCAATAAAAAAAAGTATTAAAAAGAGATCCTGACTAAACCTCGTATCTCCATTGGCTACTCAAACTGTCAATCAAACATTATAACTCCGCCTCTATCGGGAAGTTTAGAGCGTCTCTGCTTGTTTGCAATGCAATAAATATATATATATATATATATACACACTCACGACACACACACTCTCTCTCTTCACTCCTCCACGACACACACACACACTCTCTCTCTTCACTCCTCCATGACACACACACACACTCTCTCTCTTCACTCCTCCACGACACACACTCTCTCTCTTCACTCCTCCACGACACACACACTCTCTCTTCACTCCTCCACGACACACACACTCTCTCTTCACTCCTCAACGACACACACACACACTCACTCTCTCTTCACTCCTCCATGACACACACACACTCTCTCTCTTCACTCCTCCATGACACACACACACACTCTCTCTCTTCACTCCTCCACGACACACACACTCTCTCTTCACTCCTCCACGACACACACACTCTCTCTTCACTCCTCCACGACACACACACTCTCTCTTCACTCCTCAACGACACACACACACACTCACTCTCTCTTCACTCCTCCATGACACACACACACTCTCTCTCTTCACTCCTCCACGACACACACACACACACACTCTCTCTTCACTCCTCCACGACACACACACTGCTGTTAAATGACCCGCAAGATCGCTGCATTAAAGGCCAAGTGCTTAATGAACACACAAACACACCAACACAAACACACACAAACACACCGACACAAATCCAGAAGTTCAGTCAACGCTTGTAAAATGAGCACAGTGTCACATTCATGTGATCGCAGTCGTGTTTACATGTTTTTCATGAAATTACAGAATTAAGTTATGGTAACACTTTGTTTTGATGGTCCATGTTAGACATTCTATTAATACTTCTAATCTATTTTTAATTAAAACGTTAGCTGACATGTAGTTGTAAAATTACTACAGTTAGTGAAATGTCTAAAGAGGACTATAGAGAGAAAAAAATATATACTTGCAGTCCAATGTCTTTGTATCGAATATAGTGCAGAAATCATATTTAAGAAACTTTGACGAAACTTGATAAGTGTTTTGTGAGTGAGTGTGTGTGTGTATATGTGTGTGAGGGAGTGTGTGTGTGTGTGCGCCTGAGTGAGTGAGTATGTGTGTGTCTGTGATTTAGTGTGTGTGTGCGTGCGTGTGAGTGTGTGTGCGTGTGATTGTGTGGCTAGTGTGTGTGTGTGTGTGTGTGTGTGAGAGAGTGAGAGAGTGAGTGAGTGAGTGAGTGAGTGAGTGAGTGTGTGTGTGTGGGAGCTAGTGTGTGTGTGTGTCATGTGTGTGTAAGAGATTGAGTGTGTGTGTGTGTGTGTGTGTGTGAGTGAGTGAGTGAGTATGTGTGTGTCTGTGATTGAGTGAGTGTGTGTGGGAGCTAGTGTGTGCGTGTGTGTGTGCGTGTGTGTGTGTGAGAGAGAGTGAGTGAGTGAGTGGGAGCTAGTGTGTGTGTGCGTGTGTGTGTGAGAGAGTTGAGTGAGTGTGTGTGTGTGAGAGTGAGTGAGTGAGTGAGTGTATGTGTGTCTAGGACCATGTAATAACAACAGTGTCATCTGAACTTGGGTTTGTAAAACTACAGAGCCATTCAAATCAAATCACACTGCAGCCAGTCAAACACACAATCACCTCAAACCATGCAGAAGAGACAGAGAGAGAGAGAGAGAGAGAGAGAGAGAGAGAGAGAGAGAGACTCGGGACAGAGAGAGAGAGAGAGAGAGAGAGAGAGAGAGAGACTCGGGACAGAGAGAGAGAGAGAGAGAGAGAGAGAGAGAGAGAGTCCATCACTGCTCCTTAACTCAGCCCATGAGACTCTCCTCAACAAACCTCATTCCTCTCATCTCCTCATCATAACGCTTCCAGACATGATGATGTTTCCTTCTCCTCTCTAACCATCTGTTCATCATTATGAAACATCACTCATCTGCCTTCATCAGAAAGACTCTTACACACACACACACACACACAGTTTGATGCACTCTAGTTAAGTTGAAGGTTTACATCATCTTCTGTTGGTCAGAATAACTGGTGATCAAACCCTAAACTCACACCATTGGTCGAGCCGGACGTTAACATGATATATTCAAAACTGGTCAGGAAATCCACTGTCCTCGCTTAAAAGGGGAAAAGCAGAACAACATGGTTCAATAACAGCCCGTCAGAACAACGTCTTTAAACTTAAATCCAGCTTTTAATGTTGTTTATGTGTCTATGTGGTGTTTTTAATGTGCTTTAAGATCAAGCATGTGTAAGTTCATAAGTCGACAGCATTGCTGAGTATTTCCTCCTTAAAACTGCAGTGAACCAAAGACAGTCTCAAAAACACGGTGTGAAATCGCTGGTGTTTCTGACGTCACAAACGACCTTGTAACCAATCAGATCAACGTGGGATCGTCAACCAGTGGATCTCTGAGTGAGGGAGTGGGTGGAGGCGGGGCTCATTTGCATATTCATAGGACCACGAATACTAAATGAGGCAAGGGTGTCGAGTTACATTCAAGATATTTTAAGGCATGCCGTTTAAATGTGTCATTTTGGTGATCAAAGATGAGTTTTAAGAGACAAAATATACACTACCTTTCAAAAGTTTAGGGTCAGTAAATTAAAAGCTGTTCTTTTGAACTTTCTATTCATCAAAGAATCATGAAAAATTCAATTTATCAGTTTCCACAGAAATATGAACTGATAATAATCATAGAAGTTTCTTGAGCATCAAATCATCATATTATCCTGATTTCTGAAGGATCATGTGACACTGAAGACTGGAGTAATGATGATGAACATTCAGCTTTGATCACAGGAATAAATTACACTTTACTGTATATTCACATAGAAAAGAGTCATTTTAAATTATAATAATATAGCACTATTTTTACTGTATATTTTATCAAATAAACGCAGCTTTGGTGAGCAGAAGAGACTCTCAAAAACATTAGAAAATCCTCAAACTTTTAAATGTTTAATGTAATAATCACACCTTTTAATCGCACCTTTATAATTTAATTTCTCTGAGAATAAGCAGCAGATTTTAAACAGCACTTCCTCATAAACTTTCAGAGAGAAGTCACACACACACAAAACTTTCAAATTTAGGCTCATCAAATTTAGAGCCGGATTCATTTACACTTAATTTATGCAAATCTTAATTTTTTCTCAGAAAACAGCCTAAACAAGACATCCATGGTCTTTATTTATTAGCTCTATTATTCTAACATCTCTATTATTGAATCAATTATTATCAGTCTGTAGTTTGTGGATAGTGTGTGTGTGTGTGTGGGTGTGTGTGTGTGTGTGTGTGTGTGTGTTTAAGAGTGAGAAACGCTGCACTTGAATCAGTTCAGGTGTGAAAGTCACCTTGAAACAGTCGCCATTAATAATCCATTTCACAGTCTAATTTCAAACAAAACCAATATGCATAAGTCAAAACTAATCATTTATTTAATGACATCTGATGATTATTAAGTCGAATTATTATTAATAAAACATTATTATATGTAAGATAAATTGATTGTTAATTACATTTAATTTAGAATTATTAAGTATAGAATTATCAATGATAAAACTTATATATGTAAAAACATTGCTTATTAAATTAAGTAGAATTATCATTATTAAAACATCATATGTAAAATAGATGAATAATTCAACTTAAATTGAAAATTATTAGAATTATTAATAAAAACATTATTAATAATTTAAAATATTTACAATTTAAAAATGGTTCAACCCAGGTTGATTTATAAATAAAAGTGGATTTGATTTGATTGTAAGTCAAATAAAAACTTTTTTTTTTTAATACATAAAAATCATCGGTCTTCACTAAGAAAGAATAATGAGAATTATGGTTATGGGTTTATAATGTGTCCTGGGACAGGCAGCAGGCGGCGGTGGGATGACAGGGAGATGTTCAGGAGAAGGATCTGGGATTCACATGTGCCGGAGTCGGTAATGAATCACATTATGAGGAATGTCACGGCACACAGAGACTCCTTTATGCCAGACATGAAAGGAAATGCTTTTCCACAACTGTAAACCCTCACCGGAACAGACCCTGCCGGCAGCTCCGCACGGAAATGAAAAATTACGTCTGAAAAATTTATTCATGCATTTATATTGTTTTTGGGTGGCATACATTAGTCCATCAAGCCTGCCGGAATATAAATGTGATAAAATCAATGACCTCCCGAGGGGAGTGTTGCTCCCGAGTCTTCCTGCGTTTCTGGGCTCTAATACGCTCCTAAGAGAGTCGAGAAGCTTCAGAGGCATAACTTCTCCTCATCTGCAAGGCCACGCTTCTTTCTGACAGCTCTCGGCTCTGCGTATGAATAAATAAATCGACTCAATGGGTGGCCAGAGAGCCACTGCTTTTAACTCCAGGAGTCACAAACTCTAAGAAAAAAAGAAGTAAAAAAAGATCAGCTGTAGAGCAGAATCGAGTATTAAGGAGGCAAATATGTAACAAAATTTTACTGAAAAAACGGGTAAATTACGGTAAAAAAAAACGGGAGTTGTGCTTTAATTACATAAAATGTACAGTTAGATCTATCACAGTTATTTACCGTAAACTTTCTGTTAACCGAATAACAGTTTTCCACCGTAGCATTTTTCATCGTCTTTTACCGTTAAAATCACGATAATTTTTTTCAGTGGCAGATATGGCAAAAAAAAAAAGATGCAAAATCTTATTAGACTCGCTTTCCCATAACGCAAAAAAAATCGCAAACATAAAAAATCCCTTTCGACAGAGAGCCACTACTTTTAACTCCAGGAGTCACAAACTCTACAAAAAAAAAAAAAGAAGTACAAAAAGATCAGCTGTAGAGCAGAATCGAGTATTATTAAGGAGGAAAATATGTAACAAAATTTAACTGTAAAAAATCTGTTAAATTACGGTAAAAAAAAAATAAACGCCAGTTGTGGTTTCCAGAAATCTACAATTAAAATTACATTAAGTGTACAGTTAGATCTATCACAGTTATTTACCGTAAACTTTCTGTTAACCGATTAACAGTTTTCCACCGTAGCATTTTTCATCGTCTTTTACCGTTAAAATCACGATAATTTTTTACAGTGGCAGATATGGCAAAAAAAGATGCAAAATCTTATTAGACTCGCTTTCCCATAACGCAAAAAAAATCGCAAACATAAAAAAATCCCATTCGACTCGCTTTGCCACAAGATTATCTGGGAATTCTACATCTTGTTGCAATCCGGATGTTACGAAAACAAGCTACAGCTCATGTGATATACAGATGTGCAATATTCCTCCATCATGGAGTGAGAAAGAAGCAAAGCTTTTTTTTTTTTCTTCGTCTGTCTGAAGAGCCACTCGATCCTGCTTCAAAACCTTTTACGCATAAATTGCAGGTTATGTAGGAGCTGTGGTTTGGGTAATGATGAGAGTATTTCTGGCTCAGATCAATGGACCTGTAAAACTCAACATGTTTTTCTATACCTGAAAAATGAGAATTCAGATCTCATCCAGAGACATGATTTATGATCTGCCCTGCTAACCTTTAATCTCAATATAGAAGTTAAATAATGTCAAATATTTTTGAAACAAAAAAACATGTTGAATTGCACTAACTAAATATGCATTGCATTTTAATCCATTGTATTTTTAAGGCTTGCATTTCTATGGGCTGAAATTCAACATGGCTGAATATTTACACTGTGAATATAAAGCAATTTGTGGAAGCAAATTTGAAAAGCGAAATAAAATGGACCGAAAACTGCCTGTCGAATATTATAGGTTGTATTTTTAAACAGAATTAATATTTTGGAAGTGAAATCTGAAAGGGGAATATGGATTATTAGATTTTTTAAAATGAAAATGTGTGTGAAATGTTTTGAAATTAATTATTCACAGCGTAAATATTCAACCATGTTGCAAGCCCTAAAAATACAATGCATTAAAATGCTTAATGCAATGCATATTTTTTTTCAGTTAGTGCAATTCAACACGCATTTTTGTTTCAAAAAGCATTATTTTACTTCCATATCTCAACCTATTTTTTCATTAAACCTTGATGCCAATCATGCAAATTAACTTATTGCACAAATATCAATCATTTGAAGATGATTTTAAGCAAAATGGTTGAAACCTCATAAATACAATTACTTGTAATGTGACATATTGCTTATTGGTTTTGACCAATAGGTGGCGCTGACACCAAATTGATCTGGTGTGGTCAGTGTTGGGTGACATTTGAACACACCAAGTTTGGTGCCAATATGTCAAATCTTTCAAGAGATACGGCCTCAGATACAGTTTGGCATCATGCCATCAAATTCGTTGGTTTAGTCTATCAACACGAAATCCATACCTTTTTGCCACATGGTGTAAAGATGATATGACTCAAATTTGGTAAAATTGAACCGACAGTCTAGGAGGAGTTTGATAAAGAAAGTCAAAAAGACGGACGGGAAATACCATAGCTGACTATGGCAAAATCACCATCTCAGCATGACTTAAGGAAACCATTAAGATCAGTTTCATTACACTAGGCAAATCTAATCATAATTATAATATTTTGTTTTGAAATTTTTTGAGTACCTTCAGGGCACAGTGCCGAGTTTCGTAACGATACGCCAAATTATAGCATTTTACCACAAAATTCTAAATGGTCAATAGCCAAAATGGGAAAATTGTGTATTATTTGATTTGGCATGCGGCACCAAATCTAAAGAGACCCATTTTGTGTGTTTTTTTTGCCAAACCGTTAGAAGTTAAGCAAAAAAAACTTCTTTTTTTATTTATATCTCCTGACCACTGTGCAGGTAACCTCAGTACATTTTCGTGAAAACACACACCAAGTTTGGTCTGAATATGCAAAAGTATTCAAAGTATCAAATCACCAAGTAATAGGAGTAAAAAAAAGGCCTTACGGTTTAAAGGTTATTAGCATAAACATGAGTGCAAATATGGAGAGTTGGTTACAATTAAGCATATATCACTAATTTCACATTTACTTCAATGTGTTATTTACTTTGTTTTCCATGCAATTGTTTGTGAAATTTACTTGTAATATCTGAGTGAAACATTTTCTGAAGTCGAGTGTAAAAGATGATTAAATAGATGAAAGAAATAGAACGCCAACCATAATTCATTATGCAAATATTCTAATGATGTCAATAGTGTCAGTTGATTTTTAAACTTTAACTATATAAACAAAGTTTATCAAAACCAAATACAGAATAATACGATGAAATGATATACAAAATAAACTTTGAATGAGGTCTGTGTGTTAAGAAATAAAAGACAGGCCCAAAATAAAACCGTATACTGATTATAAAACCAGGAGAAAAAATAAAATAATAATATAGTCAATCCAATCAAATCCCAAAGGATGAAATCAGCTCTTGACCCGCATTATTTCATGCTGAGTATTCGGTTTCTCTCAGAAATACGTTGAAGGTAAATGTGTTGTGAAAGCTGTTTCATACAAGACCATGTTTATAAAATCATTGCAGCTTTTCTTCTCTGAATCTCTGCCATCTGACAGTGGCAAGAACTGCTAAAATATCCCCAAATAAACCCTCAGAGGATTAGATCTGTTGCTACGGGAAAGTCACAGGTTTGTTTCGGATCCCAGAGAGAATGGGTTTATTCCCCTTTCAAACAATTAAAGATTCCTCAAGCTACGACGTCTGTGTTTAGGCTTTCATGAAGTGAACTTCTGTCCCCTTTTCAAGCGGTCTCGAAAGTCCTAAGGCCCCCGAAGACAAGCAACTTCTGTTCACAAGCATCCATCGCTCTCTGGAAGCAGTGCTAATCTGTTTTTTTTTTCACATTGGAAATGAAAGCCGAAGAACTTGTGACTCAGATGAAACAGAAGGACACGGAGGAAAGACGGAGAGGAGCAAATGTGTTGTTTTGATTCTGGTTTCAGGGCTCGATTGCCCACAGAACACTAAAAACATGTTCTTCTGGCACTTTTTGCATCGTTAAAGCATCATGCTCATATTTAATTACTTAAACACGCATGCATCTGCTGAATGAAAGGTCAGAAAAACAGCTCAAAAGTTGCACTTTTATAGTTCTAATGCATAAATGTTTTGATAAAGGATCAAACGTGTCTCCTAGATTTTCTTGTGAGGAGTATAATGGTCACAAATGAGTCAATAGTTGTAGAGTATAAAGTTATGATATTAATGTGGAGCAGCACAGAAGCATTTATCTCTTGCATCTGATTGCAGATTGTGTTATCTTGGCAAAGTTTGAGACAATTTCGAGATCTCTTCTGAAACTAAAGGAGAAACATGTCAAATTATTATTTATTTATTTTTAAGACCTAAGGTAGACTTTATTCTCTAGGTCGGAGACCCTAAAGCCCATAAATTATATATTTTAGTACTTTTGCTTTAAAAAAAAAAAAAAAAAAAAGAATAATTTTTACGAGAAAACGAATTTCTCCAATATTTTTTTGAGCAAATGTTTTGAGAGAAAGAACCAAGTTTATTTGGGGAACGCAAACGCAACCATTTTGTGAGCGAATGTAAGCATTTTAAGCAAGTATGCAAAGTTAATTGGGGAACACAATAGTTTTGTGAACAACCGCAAATGTTTTTAAAGGGAGCATTACGTTTATTTGGGGAACGCAATCATTTTGCGAGCGAATTAAGGCTGGGATAAACGATTATTTTTTTTACGGTTAATCTACCGATTATTTTTTTCAATGCATCGAGTAATCTAACGATAAATTTTTTCAGTCGATTCGATTTCGATTATCTCCCCATTAATTGACTAATAGCAATTTATACATGTTTATATATGTATGTATGCATATATAACATATGCAATATATGTTTATTGCTCTTAAAATTTAAAAGTGCAAAGTAATGCATTCTTAGTCAGAGGTAGCATTCAATAAAACCTTGAAGCCTTGAAAACACACAGGCCTGGCTTACAGAAAAAAAGTGCATTGTGTAATTCTTCTTTCAGATGAAAATTAACAACAACTTGATGTCTAGCATTCAATAAAAAAATAAAAAGGTCACCCAAAATACTTGTTTAGAGCAAAGAATACAGTAACCAGTGTAAATTTGAGGGGGTGCAGGGGGGTGTATTTTTCCACACTATTCTTCTTATCCCTGAAAACATAAAGTACACACACACATTAAAATAAATATAATAATAAACCAACAACAAAGAAACACAATATACTATTTTTCTATGTATCCACCTCAGCCTACAGGCTATGCCCATTGATTAAATATCAACAAGTAGGCTAATCAAATCCTATGTGTGTAACATAAACGTCACTTGCACAGTCACGGCATGACAGTGAACACAGTAACACGTAGGGACTAATACGGGCGCCAATATCCCGCCTAAAACCGGAATAGTCCTGGCATGTAACTGTGCTCACTGACCCATCGACGACAATCAATGAAGACATAACGTCACAACCGTTTGTTGACTTAGGTTGCTTAAGCGTGTCATTTCACACCTTGAATACACAACTATATTACATATAGTAATTAATTACACAGAAAATATTGTTTCCTTTTAAATGAAAGGATTGCCATACTTTAGAGGAACGAGTGCGTGCCGCTACTCTCCGGCGCCGCCATCTTTGTTTTGGGTCTGACGAATCGACGCGCATATTTTGCGTCTATGTATTTTCTGTGTCGACGAATGGAATTATTTTAAGCAAGTGTAATATTCTGGTAAGCACTGAATATTTGCACCACTGATTTACGGCGCCACGGCAAGGTTGCTGGGTATTATGGGTATTACAGCACATGGAGACGAATTCACGTTAAAGTATGCAAATTTTATTGAGGGAACGCAATCGCTCTGCGAGTAAACGCAAATGTTTTGAGAGAAAACGCAAAGTTTATTGGGGGAACACAATAGTTTTGTGAACAAACACAAATGTTTTGAGAGAAAACGCCAATTTTATCGAGGGAACGCAATCGCTCTGCGAGTAAACGCAAATGTTTTGAGAGAAAACGCAAAGTTTATTGGGGGAACACAATAGCTCTGCGAGTAAACGCAAATGTTTTGAGAGAAAACGCAAAGTTTATTGGGGGAACACAATAGTTTTGTGAATAAACACAAATGTTTTGAGAGAAAACGCAAAGTTTATTGGGGGAACACAATAGCTCTGCGAGTAAACGCAAATGTTTTGAGAGAAAACGCAAAGTTTATTGGGGGAACACAATAGCTCTGCGAGTAAACGCAAATGTTTTGAGAGAAAACGCAAAGTTTATTGGGGGAACACAATAGCTCTGCGAGTAAACGCAAATGTTTTGAGAGAAAACGCAAAGTTTATTGGGGGAACACAATAGCTCTGCGAGTAAACGCAAATGTTTTGAGAGAAAACGCAAAGTTTATTGGGGGAACACAATAGTTTTGTGAATAAACACAAATGTTTTGAGAGAAAACGCAGTTTATCGAGGGAACGCAATCGCTCTGCGAGTAAACGCAAATGTTTTGAGAGAAAACGCAAAGTTTATTGGGGGAACACAATAGTTTTGTGAACAAACACAAATGTTTTGAGAGAAAACGCAGTTTATCGAGGGAACGCAATCGCTCTGCGAGTAAACGCAAATGTTTTGAGAGAAAACGCAAAGTTTATTGGGGGAACACAATAGTTTTGTGAACAAACACAAATGTTTTGAGAGAAAACGCAGTTTATCGAAGGGAACTCAGACGTTGTGCGTGCGAATGCAAGTATTTTAAGCAAGAACGCAAACGTTTTGAGCGAAAACGCGAAGTTTATCTGTGAAACGCAATAGTTTTGCGAGCTAATTTTCCCTCCCGTCTAATATTTTTCCATCACCATGTCACCTTAGGGGCTCTGTACTCTAGTGGACACAACTGAGATATTAAAGAGACCACAGTTGTGATTTTTCTTATATAGTGCGGGTCATAAGGGTCTTTGTAGAAAAGCCAGTTGTTCTCTCATCCTGCACAGAAAGCTGCATTGTGAAATGCTGAGGAGGTTTAAAGAACGAGAGAATGAGATGAAACGGAGTGAAGGGCAGAGAGCAAGACAGATGAAAGAAAGAGGGAGGAGAATAAGGATAAAAAGAGAGGGAGATTTTGCAGAAAGATTAAATGCAAAACACGCATTTGAACACAGCTCAGCTGATGCACTCGGGTCTTGATCATGGCAAATAATGTTTATGCTTATTCTTTCTTATGTTTAAGCGAGGCAGAAAGGAGGAGGAGAGGCATATCATCATAACTTCAATAATTCATTCAGCATAAATAAAACATGACCCGCAGATTTCTCCCTCCCCAAATGAAAAGTCTTTACGTAACATTAACGTGAGTTCTGCTGAGTCCTGACATCGCTCTCCGTTTCTCTTCACAGCAAAGCTTTCCAAGTTTATTTCATGATGTGAAGCCACACGGGAAAAACTCTTTCTATTCACATCCATCCCAACTTTTTTCAATGTCACAGAGCACACGAACACAACCGCACACGCAATCCAAACTTGTGGTCAAAGCCAATTCCCCCGACTACGCTTGAAAAATGGGCTTTAACATTCGTCAAAACAAATGGCTTAAAAACAACTGAAGGTGCGCAGCAATCCGTCAGATCAATCCCTCTGGATGGGAAGTGAATGGGAATCAGTGGCATTACTGTAGACTAGTTCAGTTCTGTATTATGATTCTTTCTTACTTTTATGTGACATAAAGACATTACAAAGTGAAAGTATTGCAGGTGTTTTTCACTAAACGATTTTTTTTTTATCTTTCCGTTTTTATTTCCTTTCCTGTTTGTATTTCTGTTGTTACGGTTCGTCA
The DNA here is from genome assembly GCA_031834385.1 of Semotilus atromaculatus. Lineage (NCBI taxonomy): Eukaryota > Metazoa > Chordata > Actinopteri > Cypriniformes > Leuciscidae > Semotilus > Semotilus atromaculatus. Next base: position 672,661 of record JAULUF010000015.1, on the reverse strand, counting down.
ATTATTTTTTGGGGTTTGGTGATTATTGTGTTAATTGTGACTGCAGCATGGGGGATGGCCCAACACACATTTCCCCATGTGGGATAATAAAAGTTTTACCGTACCTTACTAGGAATTCTGCAGAAGTCACAATAACCAACCTTGTGTTTGGAAAAATAATACAGAATGACACTTGACAGTCAACCTCATTGGCTCTGACTTGAAGAGGAAGAAGAAGAGGAAGGGGAAGAAGGGAAAGAAGAAGAAAAGAGGGAGAAGAACGGGAAGAGGGAGAAGGGAAAGAAGAAGAAAAGAGGGAGAAGAACGGGAAGAGGAAGAGGAAAAATGGAAAGAAGAAAGAGGAAGAAGGGGAAGAAGAAAAGGAAGAGGAAGAAGAAGAGGAAGAAGGGAAAGAAGAAGAAAAGAGGAAGAAGGGAAAGAAGAAGAAAAGAGGGAGAAGAACGGGAAGAGGGAGAAGGGAAAGAAGAAGAAAAGAGGGAGAAGAACGGGAAGAGGAAGAGGAAAAATGGAAAGAAGAAAGAGGAAGAAGGGGAAGAAGAAAAGGAAGAGGAAGAAGAAGAGGAAGAAGGGAAAGAAGAAGAAAAGAGGAAGAAGGGAAAGAAGAAGTAAAGAGGGAGAAGAACGGGAAGAGGGAGAAGGGAAAGAAGAAGAAAAGAGGAAGAAGAAGAAGAACGGGAAGAGGAAGAGGAAAAATGGAAAGAAGAAAGAGGAAGAAGGGGAAGAAGAAAAGGAAGAGGAAGAAGAAGAGGAAGAAGGGAAAGAAGAAGAAAAGAGGAAGAAGAACGGGAAGGAGGAGAAGAACAACAAGAAGGGAAAGAGGAAGGGGAAGAAGTGGAAGAAGAAGAAGAGGAAGAACAGGGAAGAAGAAAAGGAACAGAAGAAGCAGAAAAATAGCAAGCAGCAGCAGAAGAAGAAGAGGAAGAAGAAAAAGAGGGGGAAGGGGAAGGGGAAGAGGAGGAAGAAATGGAAGAAGAACAGGAAGAGGAAGAAGGGGAAGAGGAAGAGGAGGAAGAAGTGGAAGAAGAAGAAAAGGAAGAGGAAGAGATGGAGAAGAAGAAAAGGAACAGAATAAGAAGCAGAAAAAGAGCAAGAAGCAGCAGAAGAAGAAGGGGAAGAAAAAGAGGAAGGGGAAGAAGAATAAGAAGAAGGGGAGTAAGAAGAGGAAGAGGAAGAAGGGAAGGAAGAAGAAGAATAAGAAGGGGAGGAAGAAGAAGGGGAAGAAGAAGAATAAGAAGAGGAGAAAGAATAAGAATAAGAAGGGGAGGAAGAATAAGAGGAGGAATAGGAAGAAGGGGAAGAAGAGGAAGACGGGGAAGAAGAGAAAGAGGAAGAAAGGGAAGAAGAGGATGAAGGGGAGGAAGAAGAGAAAGAGGAAGACGGGGAAGAAGAGAAAGAGGAAGAAAGGGAAGAAGAGGAGGAAGATGAAGATGGGGAAGAAGAGGAGGAAGAAAGGGAAGAAGAGGAGGAAGATGAAGGGGAGGAAGAAGAGGAGGAAGAAGAAGAATAAGAAGAGGAGGAAGAAGGGGAGAAAGAGAAAGAGGAAGAAGGGGAAGAAGAAGAATAAGAAGAGGAAGAGGAAGAAGAAGAATAAGAGGAAGAGGAAGAGGAAGAAGAAGAAGAAGAGGAAGAAGAGGAAGAAGAAGGGGAGGAAGAGAAAGAGGAAGAAGGGGAAGAAGAAGAATAAGAAGAGGAAGAGGAAGAAGAAGAATAAGAGGAGGAAGAGGAAGAAGAAGAATAAGAAGGGGAGGAAGAAGAAGAGGAGGAAGAGAAAGAGGAAGAAGGGGAAAAAGAAGAGGAAGAATAAGGGGAGGAAGAAGAAGAAGGGGAAGAAGAGGAAAAGAAAGAGGAAGAAGGGGAAGAAGAAGAGGAAGAGAAAGGAAGAAAGGGAAGAAAAGGAAGAGAAAGAGGAAGAAAGGGAAGAAGAGGAAGAAGGGGAAGAAGAGAAAGAGGAAGAAGGGGAAAAAGAAGAGGAAGAATAAGGGGAGGAAGAAGAAGAAGGGGAAGAAGAGGAAAAGAAAGAGGAAGAAGGGGAAGAAGAAGAGGAAGAGAAAGGAAGAAAGGGAAGAAAAGGAAGAGAAAGAGGAAGAAAGGGAAGAAGAGGAAGAAGGGGAAGAAGAAGACGAAGAGAAAGAGGAAGAAGGGGAAGAAGAGACTGAAGAAAAAAGAAGCAGCATATGAGGAAGAGGAAGAAGGGGAAAAAGAAGAGGAAGAATAAGGGGAGGAAGAAGAAGAAGGGGAAGAAGAGGAAAAGAAAGAGGAAGAAGGGGAAGAAGAAGAGGAAGAGAAAGGAAGAAAGGGAAGAAAAGGAAGAGAAAGAGGAAGAAAGGGAAGAAGAGGAAGAAGGAGACGAAGAGAAAGAGGAAGAAGGGGAAAAAGAAGAGGAAGAATAAGGGGAGGAAGAAGAAGAAGGGGAAGAAGAGGAAAAGAAAGAGGAAGAAGGGGAAGAAGAAGAGGAAGAGAAAGGAAGAAAGGGAAGAAAAGGAAGAGAAAGAGGAAGAAAGGGAAGAAGAGGAAGAAGGGGAAGAAGAAGACGAAGAGAAAGAGGAAGAAGGGGAAGAAGAGACTGAAGAAAAAAGAAGCAGCATATGAGGAAGAGGAAGAAGGGGAAAAAGAAGAGGAAGAATAAGGGGAGGAAGAAGAAGAAGGGGAAGAAGAGGAAAAGAAAGAGGAAGAAGGGGAAGAAGAAGAGGAAGAGAAAGGAAGAAAGGGAAGAAAAGGAAGAGAAAGAGGAAGAAAGGGAAGAAGAGGAAGAAGGGGAAGAAGAAGACGAAGTGAAAGAGGAAGAAGGGGAAGAAGAGACTGAAGAAAAAAGAAGCAGCATATGAGGAAGAGGAAGAAGGGGAAAAAGAAGAGGAAGAATAAGGGGAGGAAGAAGAAGAAGGGGAAGAAGAGGAAAAGAAAGAGGAAGAAGGGGAAGAAGAAGAGGAAGAGAAAGGAAGAAAGGGAAGAAAAGGAAGAGAAAGAGGAAGAAAGGGAAGAAGAGGAAGAAGGGGAAGAAGAAGACGAAGAGAAAGAGGAAGAAGGGGAAGAAGAGACTGAAGAAAAAAGAAGCAGCATATGAGGAAGAGGAAGTACTTTATATATCACTCAAGGCGCACTTTTGTTTTGTTTTGTTTTGTTTCCAGACAGGATGTATTTCCTGTTAAACAGGAAGTGTGCTGGTACAGCAGTCTCTAGTTCATGTGACAGCTCAGGAAGAGAGGCTGTGCCACGAACGACAGCCACACACACTCAGGATAAATAAATTACAGGCACTTCCTCTGCGACCAACTGATGTTTGAGGAAGGAAAGAAAGTGCAAGATTTTATTTTCCTGTCCCGAACAGCAGAAGCACAGAACAAAACACTGATGTTGAATTTACGAGGTCTTTGGAAAAATGCTACAGAATGACACATCATATGTTAATTTATTAGTAGGGGGTGTAACTATACCCTCAAGTTACGATTCGATACACGTCACGATATTATATTATTGCAATAGTCTAGACAAATGGTAAAAGGTTAACAAAAAATGTACTGTTGATTAAAATGCTAAACTTGATATTAAATTGTGTGTGTAAATGAATAGGATTGGATTTGGTCACAGGACATTAGAGACACCAGAATAACAATATTCATGATTCTGAAGCTGAAAATATAGATTTATTTCAGACGAATATGATTCCTGTCACTGACTAGATATATTTAAAATAATGTAGGACATTTTTACTGGTAACATCAGACATTTGCCATTATCAGGACCCACAAATATTCCACCATTGCATTATAGCAGTTTAATGTAGTACTGACACTGAAACTCTGAGAACTTAATTTTTTTTTTTTCATTTATTGTAAATTATACACAATAAATATTGTCACTATCCACGATACTGATGCATTTGTGTATTGTGACACGATATATTTGTTAGTGTTTGACAGGAGGATGTTGAAATGGTGACCTGAGGCGAATCACGGCTGTACAGGAGCCCGCGCTCACACACACACACACACACCGCTCACACACACTGATCACACACACTGATCACAGCTGTCCGTCTCACAGACACACCGGTCACAGATCTGATTACTCTGACGAGGCAACAGAGCTAAATTAACCTCTCACTGCTAATCACACTCAGATGGGAGTGTGTGTGAGAAAGTAAGTGTGTGTATGTATGTGTGTGAGAGTGAGTGTGTGTGTTTGTGAGAGTGTGTCCGTGTGTGTTATTGAGTGTGTGTGTGTGTGTGTGTGTGTGTGTGTGAGAGAGAGTGTGCATGTGTGCGCGCGTGTGTATGTGAGTGTGTGTGTGCACGCGTGAGTGTGTGTGCGCGTGTGATTAAGTGTTTTTGTGAGCGTGTGTGTGTTTGTGTGTGTGTGATTGAGTGTGTGTGTGTGTGTGTGTGTGTGTGTGTGCGTGTGTGTGTGCGTGCGCTAGGGCTGGGCGGTATAGCGAGTTTGTATGATATATCGATATATTTTTTAGAAACGATATGGATCGGCAATACCGTTTATATCGATACAGTAGTTTGATACGAGCACATCTGAAAAAACAGTGAAAGTACAATTGGTCCTGAACACGCCTTATATTAAGGGCTTCAAAATAACTGATGAAGTTAACAAGTTTAAAGCAGCTTGCCCTGTCAGATACTTAAAATTCTCCATTTGCAAATGTTAGACAGTCAAACAAATGTCCATTTCACAGTCCGGAGAGGACACACACACACACACACACACACACACACACACAGGACGAGCTTCTGCGAGGGAATCTACACTAAAATTCAAGTTTCTGTAAATGAGCGTCAAACAGACGGAGCGCAAAATAATAGTAGCGTGATAATTCTTACTAAAATATACATATTGCTAAAATATTTGTTGTTGGTGACAATAAATGTGCCATATGTGGAATTTTAAATATATTTTTATGAAAGTGACCATTATAATGGGGTAATCAGGCTAATATAATTAGTTATATAATTTTTGTTTTTATTTTCACATAATATATTGCATAGCCTACATTACATTCACTATATTTGTTTTTTCAGATGTGCTCGTATCAAACTACTGTATCGATATAAACGGTATTGCCGATCCATATCGTTTCTAAAAAATATATCGATATATCGTACAAACTCGATATACCGCCCAGCCCTAACACACACACACACACACACACACACACACACACACACACACACACACACACTGGTTCTGCGTGAGATGTTCAGTACAGAAAAATGAGCGTCTCTCCTCTGGATACACGCGCACACACACACACACACTCGGTCTCAGTAACGTGAACGTCTCTCCCCTGGACACACTCACACACACACACACACACACACACACTTGGTCTCAGTAACGTGAGCGTCTCTCTGGACCGTCTGCGTGTCGGAGCAGAACTGCGGCTCCACAGAGAACAGATCTGTGCTTTAACACACGCCTGTGGAGCATCTGTCTGTGCTAACAAGGGCACTGACATCTCTCTCTCTCACACACACACTCACACACACACACACTCACATATTAATCAGCACATGTCGTGTTTGCGGGAAGCTAAATATTTCAGAGTGGGGAAAAGTCAACCCTGGGTGACTGTCTGGGATTTATTTAGATACAGTTTGTTGGCAAATCTGTACATTACACAGCCACGTCACAACCTGTACCCGCGACACCATGTACATTATAAAGGAACTTTTTTTTTTAAATAGTCTCATTTTCCAACTCCCCTAGAGTTACACAGTTTTACCGCTTTCTAATCCATTCAGCCGATCTCCGGGTCTGGCGGCGGTAGCACTGTTAGCATAGCTTAGCATACATCATTGAATCTGATTAGACCGTTAGCATCTCTCTCAAAAAAATGGCCAAAGAGTTTCGATATTTTCCCTATTTAAAACTTGACTATTCTGTAGTTACATCGTGAACTAAGACAGATGGAAAATGAAAAGATGTGATTTTCTAGGCATACTCTATACTCTCTATAGCAGGGGTCTCCAACCTTTTTTCATTTGAGAGCTACTTTTTAAAAATGAAAGTGGCCGAGAGCTACTCCTGTAATACAATACTTAAATCTGTTAAATAATGTCTCATAACTCTCATATCAACAACTACCCAAACTGTTTTAGACCGAAAATAGTTTTTGTAGGCCTACATATATATATATATATATATATATATATATATATATATATATATATATATGTCAGAGAAAAGAACACAATCAGAGATTAATTTTTTTATAGAAATTTGTACTTTGCGAATTATATTGTAAAAACACATAATTATAGTTGATTTTATATCATAACTAGATATGAAATGGCATGAAATTTTAATTTCATGATTATAGTGACCAAAATGACCACGGTTATCACAGAATCCTGTTCAAAAAGTAGCTACTAATACTACACAATAAAATCAATTCACCAATATGTCGAAAACCAGCAAATACCAAATAAAATCACCATCAATATGCACTTTTTGTTTACATAAACATCCAAATAATAACATTCAAAAATGATGGCCAGATTTTAAAGGACTGTCTTTTTACAGTCTATGCTTGCAACATGTTATCTAACATGTACAAGTTCAAATAAAGTTTTGACAAAAAAGGTTTTTATAAAAAGAATGAGTCAAAAAAAGATAAATTACTGACGTTTACAATGCACATTAACTTATCTTTTATTATTATAGTAAAATTCGATCTGATTTTCCCGGTGGCGTCTGTCGTTGCTATGCAACCATGCACCGCGCTCTCCACAACGACAAAGAAGTTTTAGTAGCTAATAGATTTCCACCACTGAGAAACACTTGCTGTAGCTCTGCTACAAGATTTATTTACGGCGGGTGCACCCCCCATCCTTCATGTTGACTGAGCTTTCAATGTTGCGGTGCGTTCTTGCTGCGCCTGGAAAAAATTAGCGCGTCGCTTCAATTATGAGCACGCTTGTCGCACGCACACATTTGAAATAACAAACTTGAGCGCGCAAAAGACGCGATATGTGAACGGCTCCTTGACTTGCTACTGGTAGCTCGCGATCGATCGAGCGACGTGTTGGAGACCCCTAAACTCATGTATAATGAACATATGTGACCCACAAAAAAAATCGATCATTTTGACCCATACAGTGTTTTGTTGGCTATTGCCACAAATATACTGATGCTACTTAAGACTTAAGTGTGTTTTGTTATCCAGGGTCACATATTTTTAAGATATTGTCATTTTTAAATATATATTTAATGCAAGTGTGATTAAAAAAGAATAGCAACAGAATACAATAAAATTTCAGACGCAGCTCACTAGTGAGTTGTGCTATTTTTAGACCAGGCCTGCGGGCGACTCATGTGGTCCCTGGGGCACCGTGTTGGTGACCCCTGATCTACAGGAACTATACTCTCATTCCTGCGTAATAATAAAGGAGCTTTGCTGCAGTGCCGTGGGTGAGCCGCTGGTTTGTGTAAAATTTAAAAGAGACATTGAAGCTGCACTGAAACTCACATCTGGACCTTCGACCCGTTGGACCCCATTGGAGTCACTATATGGAGGAAATCCTGGACCGTTTTCATCAAAAACCTTCATTTCTTTTCAACTGAAGAAAGAAAGACATGAACATCTTTGGATGACGTGCGGGAGAGTGAATGATCAGGACATTTTACTTCACATATCACCACTAGATCTACTAGTTAAACAATGATCTGAATCACACAATAATCCCAACAAGTCTATAGTCATCATATCTACTGTAGCTTCATTTAAAACAACAGCAGTCTATGGTATGTCTTCATTTACATAGATAAGAGTGTTTACACAGGCACCCGAGTGTTTAATTGTCCTGTTCACTAAGGCTCTGTAGGGATATTTCTTCTCTCTCTCTCTTTCTCTCTCTCTCTCTCTCTCTCTCTCTCTCTCTCAGTGTTCAGCGTGACAGTCTCGGTGGAGCTCGATGCTTTTGTGTGCTGAATCATTGTGATGAAGTGTGTTCACGCTGTGATCTGCGACGGGATGCTCTCGTAAAGTGTGTGACAATTGTCGTATTGTACCTCAATTATCCGTGCGGCCCAATGCCTGGTCCCTCGATGGGCAACATCTTTATTGTTTTAGTCCTTCGTTCATTTTCAATGTCGCTGTTTTCATGAGATACTCTATTATGTGTGGTATCGTGTCTCTGTATTGTTACGCGTGTCAGGATCTTATTGTTGGGCTTTTCTGGATGGTGATTCCCTCGAGACAAGCACTAATATATCATCATGTCCTCACATATTCAACATGCACAGTATGACACATATATGTATATACAGGGTCAATGAGGTCCAATAAAGGTGAAATGATTTATATATAAAGTAAATTATAGTCTAAAACAGTCCAGTCCGGTGCTATTATTGTTAGAACGAAAACTAAATTAAAACATTTTTGTTAACTAAAATAAAAGTTAACAACGGGGAAGAAAATTTTCATGGCTCCAAAACAAATAAAAATTAGTTTTTATATGCTATAATACAAAACTTGAAACTACAACACACCTGCATTAAGCATGATACTATAATAATAATTGGATGGAAACACCAAGATAAAAACTCACGCGCTCAATTGAGACGGATAAAAAAAAAAAAAGATCCCATAAGAAAACTTGCTTAAACTACGATGGAAACACATTTACCAAATAAATTTCTTGATGCACATCAAAAAAGCACAATTAAGTAAATATCAATTCAAGCCCATAAAAGTGAACAAATATTTCATAACAGTGCATCACATCACTGTGTGTGTGCGTGTGTGTGTGTGTGAGTGGGTTTGTTTATGTGATTTATGAGGACACAAATATGTATAATGACATGTGTATTACACTGGTATTACAACTTATGGGTGGTTTATGAGGACATTTCAAAAGTCCTCATAAATCAAATGGCTTAAAAAAACATTTTGGGTGCTCGAGCTCCTGCCATATTTAAAAATTAATCAAAAGTGCCCTTCTCAAACAAATATCAATGATAATTTTGTGGTCAATAAAACAAAATGCATTTGATTATAATTAACATGACAGTGTACAAAACTAAAGTAGCCTAAATTCACGTTTACTTTTACGTTTCTGTGAGTCTGTGGTGGCGTTGCTATAACGCGCTGCTATGGGTTGGGTCACTTGCGTGTGTCTTGCTTCGGTCTTCGTTTTCGAGGGTCTAAAACTCCGGAGTAGTGTGTGTGTGTGTGTGTGTGTGTACGGCAGGCATAACCGTTGCTAAAGTTATGTGTTTTAAATGAAAATGCACAAGTGTAAACGTAGACAGTCTGTCGAGCCAAATGCGGTTCTTTCAGTGAGTATAATGGCTCGACGGCAGGAAACAAAATAAACCAAACAATTTTTTTAACTTTTTTTTTTCTCAATAATAAAAGGTTGTGTGTCGATTCAATAAAAAATCCACATCACATATTTTTAAATATTACATAATTAATTGATGCATAATACACCGACCAATCGTCATCCGGCACAAGTTGTTCAAATTTCATTGGAAAATGTGAAGTGCAGCGTAATTTTACGGTCATTTATAAATAAATCTTTTTAAAATGACATGGACAGACGAATTTACATTTATGAAGCGATCTGAATCTGTGTCGTTGAACTAATGGATGTTAACTGATTACAAAGCACTGCACAAAACCAGCACCTAAAGTAGCATTAATGGTAAGTAGTATCCAAAGTCACTTGTATTTAAGTCTATATTGATACACCGTTTACCATTTGATGAAACTATCATAGTTTGTTAAATGAAGCCCAGGCCCACAGGCCTATTATGTGAAGTGTAGGCTGACAACAACACGCAAAATGGTGACTTTATTACTTTAACATTTTTGATAATTTTGCAGCAATAGTATAATAGTACAGTACTACTGGTCAAAAATTTGCACACACATTACTTTTTTTTTTGTCCCTTATGTGCATCAAGCCTGCATTTATTTGATCAAAAATACAGAAATAATAAAAATAATGGTTTTATATTTTAATATACTTTTTAATATAATTTATTTGTGTGATGCAAAGCATATATGTATATGTCCCATATATATATGCCCCTTTTTTACATTTGAGCCCCTGCCCCTAAGGAACTCTCTGCACATCCCTGTGTGTGTGTGTGTGTGTGTGCGTGCGTGCGTGTGTGTGTGTGAGACAGAAAGAGAGAGAGAGAGTGTTTGTTTGTTTGGTAATGATTCAAGATTTTGATTCTGATTAAAAATTTAAAGCACTGCTCTATGAAAAGCACCGAAGCCAGTACAGTGCAAAATAATATACACTTTTTACAAAACTTTCATCATGAAAATTTCATTACGTCCTCCAATCAGTCAGCGAGATCGGATCTGAACGGAGACAAATTAAAAACAACTTTCTGCACGGTTGGCAGAATTCATGAGCGCGTGTTTCAGCAACACGTCTGATGAAATATATTAGTCAGATTGATCCATTCTGCTGCGTGTGAGGAATATCAGACGTGATGTCACTCTCAAACGCCTCATTATCATAAGTGGATTATCGTTTATAGTTCATTATCTGCCATTTTAAATAGGAATGAATGAATTATTGTAATCCTATAACAATGATGACGACATATGCTGTGTGGGGAAGATTATTATAGACACAACTAATGATTAAAAACACTGACGCTGTGTGTGTGTGTGTGTGTGTGTGTGTGTTCATATTTCACAGTCTCTAATTCTACACTCAGCAAAACTGGCCAGGCCATAATTCTCCGACCAATCAGAACGCTCAGATTACTCCTGCCTCTGCTGGAGGAAGAGATGCATGCTGGGAAGGCAGAGAGCTGCATTAGAGGAGGTACATTTGCATTTATATCGCATTCAAGCGTTGCATTTTATTACTTTATGTATTTCCTGGGAACACTTCAAAACATATTTCTGTATTTGAATTGCATATAAAATTCCCATGCATTTGGATTACACAGTTTTAACATAATCAAACTAATAAACTTATTGTGATGCATATTTGTACGAAATAGGTACGATTTTTGCACTCAAATCATGGCATAGTTCATTATTAAATACCTGTTTTTTTTTGTTTTATGTAAATAATCATATTTTTTAAATGCATTTCAGTGTTTCCTCAAGGATTTTTTCCAACTGTGGTGGCAGGCCCATTCCCCCAGGGGGAGGGGGCGTGGCCCATGAGGCCATATTCCCATGGGCCACGCCCCCTTGCCCCAGGTATTAAAATCTCCCCTTAAAGGGATAGTTCACCCAAAAATGAAATTTCTGTCATAATTTACTCACCCTCAAGTTGTTTCAAACCTGTATGAGTTTCTTTCTTCTGCTGAACACAAAAGAAGATATTTTGAAGAATGTTGGTGAACAGACAGTTGCTGAACCCCATTGACTTCCATAGAAGGAAAAAAAAGATACTATGGAAGTCAATGGGGTCCAGCAACTGTCTGGTCACCAACATTCTTCAAAATATCTTCTTTTGTGTTCAGCAGAAGAAATAAACTCATACAGGTTTGAAACAACTTGAGGGTGAGTAAATTATGACAGAAATTTCATTTTTGGGTGAACTATCCCTTTAAGCAGCATTATACATGGAAGGCTCCAAGAGCGGCAAAGCGATGATGCGCATCTCGTGCGCAGAATGATGCACTTGAAGCAACACAAAGTCACAGCGCATTGAAAAGTTCAAAGCACAACGCGAAGAGAAGAAATGTATATCTATCTATGCTTAGTGTATTCTATCTATGCAACAGTTTATTGAGCCTTTTTATTTTTTTACAGTTTTAAATTTCAGTTACAGTGCGCATGAAGAACAATTCATAGCGCTCTACTCCAGTGCTGTAATCTAACAGACACCCGGGAGAAAGGAATATGATTTAGAAAGCGCAATAAACTCAAGCAAGATAAAGTCATTTTATGCAAAACCATAGACCTTTATCTACAAATAAAGTATAATAGTGGGAACATTGATCTTGAAGAGAGTGTCGTCGTGTGTTACTGTCGTAACCGAACGCGACGCGCATTTGAATGCTGAATGGAGAATGACTGAGGAGAGATGAGTTTCCATTAACTTTAACTAACGACTTAAATATTCATTTTTACCTCACATTATGCTATTGAATGACTTTAGAAGTCTTGGACTATAGTGCGAAAACTTTATTGTGCTTTACAATGTTTTTTATGCCTTTAGTGGGGCTTAACAAATAGTACAATATCGGACCTCACTGAGAAGCTGCAGCCGTGGCGGGATGATTTTAGGTGTGGCGGCCCGCGGCGGCGGGATGAATGTAGCGGAAACACTGCATTTATTCAAATTGCTTATAAACAGCATAAATCTGTCACAGATTTAGAAAATAATCACATTTATTCTGTAATAAAGTGAGAACATGGTAAAAATACGGCTAGCTGTAGAACAAGCAATATTCAATTAGTTAGAATGTATGAGAGTGAAACAAATTGAATTGATTGATGATAAATATATAAACCTGGTTATTGTGTTTTTAAAACATTTAGTTTATTAGTACTATTACAGAAATCTTACCTACTTCAATCTTTTTTTTTCTTTTTTTTTTGCATAAAGAAGAGGGTCCATCTATAAATATATGACTATAAAATAATATATAATAATAATAATGTACTGTAAAAGAAAAAAGGTAATACAATTTGTGTAAAAAGTGTATAATTGCAATATTAATATTTACATCCTTATTTTTCGAACCGTATACCATTAAGCTTTTATTTTGAAGGGTTGCAAATAAATAAATGCGCTGCTGGTTTCAGAGTGAAGGCACTGTGTCCCGCCATCTCGATGACATCACGCATGTCATTAAAGACGGCAAGCGTCTGACATGTTTCTTGTCCACGACACGACAACAATTTAGGAGTCAAAATCACAAAATATGACATAGTTTGAAGAAAAGGTTCTATATAGAACACGCTTAGAAGAAAATGTTCTAAATAGAACCTTAAAGGATTCTGTCAGACGCTTCATGTATAGAACCTTTTAGGGGGTTCTATTATCGGATCATTTTAAGGATTTTGTTTGAATTACTTTTGGCTTAATTCGTTTTTATTTTAATAAAATGAATTAAACAGCTCATCACTAGAAAAAAATTAAATGAATGAAACATGGAAATATTAAGCAATAATTTAAGGCATTTCTCCTTATATTTAACCTTTTTGGCATAAAGAGTTCTATAAAGTCCCCCTGTGGTGTTTTTAATGTTGTCTATGTGGTGTTTTTAATGTGCTTTAAGTCAAAGCATGTGTAGATTCATAAGTCGACAGCATTGCTGAGTATTTCCTCCTTAAAACTGCAGTGAACCAAAGACAGTCTCAAAAACACGGCGTGAAATCGCTGGTGTTTCTGACGTCACAAACGACCTTGTAACCAATCAGATCAACGTGGGATCGTCAACCAGTGGATCTCTGAGTGAGTGGAGGCGGGGCTTATTTGCATATTCATAGAACCGCGAATACTAAATAAGGCTATTTTAAGTATGTTATTTTGGTGAGTTTTAAGGGATAAAATGATTGACTACAGGGTGACTTTACAATAAAAAAAAAGGTATTTCTCCTTATAGAACATTTTTGGCATGAAGAGTTACTTTAAATTGAGTCAAGAACCCTATATAGAGTTCTATATATGAAACTGTTTTAAAAGAATAGACCAGGTAAAGGAAGGTTAGGGGCTTTGGATGGACGGGCCGTCAGATTGGCACTGGATGGAGGGATGGATGGAGGGATGGATGGAGGGCAATAGTGGGATGCTTGGAGGGGCAGTTGGAGGCAGAGAGGAAGACAGCAGATGGTCAGGATTACTCTGGACTAAAATACTCCCATGATTCTCTGAGGGAGAGCCGTCCAGAGAAACTCCATCTGTTAGAAATACCCATACAAGAGAGAGAGAGAGAGAGAGAGAGAGAGAGAGACCCTGAGCCTCTGTTAATACTCTCTCTCTCTTTGTGTTTCTCTCTGAAATGAGACTTGGTCAGTTCAGCATCAGACGGCAAACAGCCGGAAACACGAACAAACACACACGACATGTGAGATTACACGTGTTCGGGAGAGATGCAGGATACGGGACAGAGACCGAACACAACCCTTAAATACGAGAACGACAAATTTATGATCTTTAGCATGCATGCAATTGTTTCGTGTTTAAACACTGAAGGCTGTGTGTGTGCGTGCGTGCGTGTGTGTGTGTGTGTGTGTGTGTTTGCATACTTCTAAAATAAGCGTTCACACTAACAAGCTGTAAATGACAGTAATTACGCCTGATAACTACATCGACTATCTAAACAAACCTGCCCTCAACTCATCAGCGGAGGCGGTCTTTAAACACACACTTTAACCTGAAAACACACGTTAGACGTTAGTTGCTCTTTTAAAGCTCGGGAGACTTAATGAAGTTCTCAGCCGTGAATTATATTTCTCCTCAAATTCCTTTAAAGATATAAAAAGACAAAAATGAGTCAGTAGTTGTCATACTATGAGAATAAGAGCTATAAAATGAATGTGGAGCAACACATTATTTGCATGGAGAAAACACCAGAAACTCCTCATATGAGCCGCTCACAGTATAAGAGTCTTTCCTGGCCATTAATGCTTGGATAACACACACACACACACATCTCCTTCGGTTCATAATAATGGCCAGTGCATGTGATATACATAAACCCACCAACATCCGTCGCCATGATGTTTGGAATGATTATCGCGAGAGGAAAAAATCACGTTTTAGTTTCTTTTATTTTTCCAATTTTGTTTCTTTTATTGTCCCGGATATGTTAGTGTGTAACCACATGATGTAAGGAATATTTCTATTGTAAAAAAATGTTTTTATAAAACAAGGTTTTTCTTATACAAGGTTTTTCCTTGTGGTATCGAATATTGATATTTTTCAAGGTATCGTATCAAAATGAGAAATTCTCATTTACACATTAACCTGAAAACACACAGAGGAAGACGTTAGTTGCTCTTTTAAAGCTTAATGAAGTTCTCAGCCGTGAATTATATTTCTCCTCAAATAAAAAGACAAAAATTAGTCTATTTTTTACTATAAATACTATAGTATTTATATATAAGAGCTTTAAAATGAATGTGGAGCAACTCAGATTATGTGCTTTTGGAACAATTTGAAGAGGAATGTTTGAAAATATGATTCATATTTTGATGAATTGGGATCAAACATTGGGATTTGAGATAATTCAAAAACTATCTATTCTACTAAAAATTCTATCGAATATCGATATATTTTTCAAGGTATCGTATCGAAGTTAGAAATAACACTACAATAACAATACTAAATCTGAGAATTTAATTTAATCTTAATAGCACCATAAATCAACGCAGTCTGTCGCCTGAACCGGCCTCTCTCTTCAACACAAGCCGAAATATTGATTGATTTTTCCATGCACTTCATTGCACAACTAATTAAAACTTTCCCAACCACCCCAGTTCATAATGTAATTATCCGTCAATGATCCGAGCGTGTGTTTCCACGTGTCTAAGCCTCTTGATTGTGCTATTGAGTGTTTTCTGTCAGCTGTCCATAGAATAACCAGTGCTTTGAGCCACACAATTGGCCGTTATTGATCGCGTTTGGTGTTGTCAAGTTAATAAGCATGCCCAAAAAAACGGTCTAAAATAACTCAAAAGAATATTCTGCAGTCTAACACTTTCCATTGGTCATAGATTTGTGTAGCTACTAATATCTGTGCATGACTCTGGAGTATTGAAGCTTGGAAAAATAATTAAAATATCTGTAGCAGTTCCATCAGACTATAAAAGCGGCAGTCCCTCTGAAACCAACACAAACTGTCTGTTTAATAGCACTGTGTTTTGTTCTTTTAACACAGATTAAATAAAAACTGTTTAATGTAGCGCCATTATATTCTCCAGCACGTATGGATTTCTGTGTAATTGCTGGCTAGCATCAATATAAGAATATCATCCAATTGCAATCAAGCCCAAAGAAAAACTTTTTTTAGTTTTGTTTAGTTTCTTTTTGCATGTTATGCAATGGTTTTGTATACATTCAAATAGGATTAGGGTTTCTTAATAATCATACACCCTGAACGCTGCATTACTGGCGTGAAAGGCCTCCGAATGCACATTAAACTGCAATAAAACACCCTGCGGCTGGAATTATGGATGTTTTTTTAATATATGCTTCTCTATTTTGTTCACGCAGTTACAGGGTAAAGCATGTCTAACGGCAGCCTCAAGCCATCATCTCCTCTCTGCTTGTTTCTCATGTGTAATTCAGAAGGCAGGAGCCAGTCTCACATCAAACGTGCTGGTAAAGGCCTAAAACCTCATCTGCTCATAATCATCACCACAGAAAAGGTCGAAAGACCAACATTTTATAGGATGGTGTGAGTAATGAGAATGATGAAATGGTGACTTTAAATTATCCAGATGATGCAAAAACAAAGGCTGGAATGTTGGACACCTCATGCACTCAACATTTACGATGTTGATTTACGATGATGCGAACGATGCGCATAAATTTTATATGAAAGTTCCGATGTTGCTTAGCAACATATAAACAACACTGCTTGGCAACATAAACAACACAACTCCATCTTTCTCTATGCAAGAAATCATTTCCAGACTACAAAATTAAGAACAAATGTGGGATTTGCCCTCCAGGGAGAGAAAGTGACAAAACAATAGGCCATGTCTTGATGAAACAAAAGATGAATTCCTCAGATAAAGGAAATGAAAGACAGAATTAAAAGAGAGCATGCAGCTGTAGCTGTCGGTGCTGTAAATGGCTTTAAAATGCTGAAAACACTTCCAGACGTCCTCCATCTGATGCTCATAATCCCTGCAATACGACCTTTCATCAGACATCAACCTGACAGGAACAAGAGCTCTGTTCCATGTAGGCTACACTATAAAAATGCTGGGCTGTTTTAACCCAATTTTGGGTCAAATATGGACAAGCCCAAAGGTTGGGTTAAAAACGTAATTAAAAAATGTAACCCAATGGCTGGGTTTGTTCATATTTGACCCAAAATTGGGTTAAAACAACCATGCATTTTTTAGAGTAGTGAGATCCCTGGGACCTGTTTTAATAGTAATTCTACAATAATAATTTTAAATCAAAATGAATAATCAATTTATTTGACATATAATAATGTTTTAATAATTGTATGTAATAATTCTAAATTAATTGAATTGAATTATTTATTTTACATATAAAAATGTTTTATGAACAATAATTCTACTTTGAATAATTCTCAATTAAATGCAATTAATAACATTTATTTCACATGTAATGTTTAAATTATTCTACTTCAGTTTATTCAGTTAATAATCTATTTATTTGAACTATAATGTTTTAGTAATTTTATTAATAACTCAAAAAAAAATGTTTTTTACATATAAAATGTTTTATTAATAATTCTACATTAAACATAATAATCAATTTATTTTACTTCTAATGATGTTTCAATAATTAGATAACGTTTGAACTTGTTTGTTCGTCTTTGGCCAAAGCCACTTGCTGCAAACTTTTCTTTGCGGAAGCTTCACGTTTATTTCAAGTGTCTATTTAACTCAAAACGACAGTTTGTGTCCAATTATTTCCCAGATGTAGTTTTGGTATTCAGGTCAAAGTTGTCTATATATAGAGCTGAATATATAGACATATAGAGCTGAATATATAGACATATTGATCTGAATATATAGACTATATAGAGCTAAATAAATAGACATATAGAGCTGAATATATAGACATATTGAGCTGAATACATAGACATATTGAGCTGAATACATAGACATATAGAGCTGAATATACATTTAGAGCTGGATATATAGACTATATAGAGCTAAATATGTAGACATAGAGCTTTATATATAGACTATATAGAGCTGAATATATAGACATATTGAGCTGAATACATAGACATATAGAGCTGAATATATATACATATAGAGCTGGATATATAGACTATATAGAGCTAAATATATAGACATATTGAGCTGAATATATAGACATATTGAGCTGAATACATAGACATATAGAGCTGAATATACATTTAGAGCTGGATATATAGACTATATAGAGCTAAATATATAGACATATTGAGCTGAATATATAGACATATTGAGCTGAATATATAGACATATTGAGCTGAATACATAGACATATAGAGCTGAATATACATTTAGAGCTGGATATATAGACTATATAGAGCTAAATATGTAGACATAGAGCTTTATATATAGACTATATAGAGCTGAATATATAGACATATTGAGCTGAATACATAGACATATAGAGCTGAATATATATACATATAGAGCTGGATATATAGACTATATAGAGCTAAATATGTAGACATAGAGCTTTATATATAGACTATATAGAGCTGAATATATAGACATATTGAGCTGAATATAGACATATAGAGCTGAATTTATAGACATATAGAGCTGAATATCCTCAAGAGCTCAGGCTGGTGAGAAACACTCGCTTCTTGGCAGCACACAAGGTGGGAAAAACCCATGAGCCATTTCTCTCGGTCTGTCACTCTGTCTTTTTTTTTGTGTGCCTGATTGCATACTGTCATTTCCAATCATCTGAACCACCTCCAATTTATTTGTGTTTTTATTTATTTAAATGCTGCTAATCGTGAAGGTTTGTCTCACTTCACTGCTGTAACTACAGTGTGTTTGACCGTCTGCTCTGGTGATAAAGTTAATTTCAGCCGCTGATTCACTTTAGCGAGAACTCCAGCCCATTACCGCGGCGAACAATGGTTGCTAACGGCGCGCGGATGTCTGTTTCCATGGATACGGCGGCACACTAGCGCCTCTGAACATGCCATAGACTGATGGAACACAAATCAGTAGGTGATGACTTCATTGTGACATCATGTGTCTTTGATCTCAAAATAAGTCATTTTCAATACTACAGTTGTTTCTCCAAGACAGAGATGAGAATAAACAGAGAACAAAAAAGAATGTCAGATCAGCCAAAGTCTGCAAACAAAATCTCAATATGACCTCAAACATTTCGGTAACACTTTACAATAAGGTAGTTATCATGACCTAACAATAAGCAATACATTTGTTACAGTATTTATTAATCTTTGTTCATGTTAGTTAATAAAAAAATCCAGCTGTTCATTGTTTGTTCATGTTAGTTCACAGTGCATTAACTAAATGTTAACAAATGCAACCTTTGATTTTAATAACGTATTTGTAAATGTTGAAATTAATATTAACTAAGATTAATAAATTCTGAAGTAGTATTCTTAGTTCATGTAAACTAATGTTAACTGAACCTTATTGTAAAGTGGGTTACACTTTATTTTAAGGTGTCAGTATTACAGTGTAATTATACATTTAAGTACTGAGTAATAATAATTAACTACCGTAGGGTTAGGGTTAGGATGAGGGTCTGGTTTAGGGTTAATTGCATTTAATTATGCATAGTTTTTACTACATGTAACACATGTAACAATGACACTGTAAAATAAAGTGTTACCAAGATTCTGGTTCTGCTTGTTAACAGTTCACCATGAACCAGGCGATGTGAAACAGATCAATACCTGTCCTCTAAGTTGTGTTCTTCATGGTTCACTGCCTCAAATCAAACCTCAGTTTATTATCTTTTACAGGTGCACCATGGGAAACATCTGTCTGACTATCATTTCAAAGCAGCATGGGAATTATGAGTGCGTTCATTTATCCTCTGGCTTCAGTTTCATAGTTTCTTCAATGAAGCTCCAAATTAATAAAGCTGCACCTTTAGATGACAGATGCCACATTTCTATTTCTGCTGTCTGGAAATAAAATAAAATGAAATGATACTAGACTAATAAAAAAAAATTTTTATAAAAAATTATGCAAGACGAATAAATAATTAAAATTAAGTAAAAATTTCTAAGACAAAATAAATTAAATTAAATAATACAAGAGAAATAAAACAAAATTAAGAAATATTTGCATGTATATACTATATATAGATTTATATATAATAACACATTTTTCTTAAATATAAATGCACGTGTGTGTACTTATATATACAAAATAATTTTACACAGTACACACACATTTATTATGTAAACACAAACTTTTATTTTGGATGCGATTAATCGTGATTAATCATTTGACAATATATATATATATATATATATATATATAAATTATACAAGACAAATAAATAAAATAAAATTAACCAAAATAATACAAGAGAAATAAAACATAATAAATAAAATTAACAATTATCCAAGACAAATAAAAAAAGAAATTATAAATAAAATAAAATACAAAATAAAAATTATACAAGACAAATTAATTAAATTAAATTAAACAATAATACAAGGCAAATAAAACATAATAAATAAAATAAAATGATACGAGACAAATATTAAATAAAAATGAAAGTAAAATGATACGAGAAAAATAAATTAAAATAAACAAAATAATAATTGGACAAATAAAACAAAATAAATAAAATAAAAATCTCACTTTATTGTCTTTTTAATGTTGAATGTCTAGTTTTGGGCCGATGGGCCTGAGGGTTTCAGTCTAAGGGTTTGTGAAGGGTCACATCAGTCACCAAACACTGGACCCTCGATCACGATAAACGGCCCTCCGTCTGACATCTCTAACCATCCGCTGTACGAGCGACTCAACCGGCCCTGTGCACTATTGATCTCTGTGCTGCACGTCATGAAGTGATGGATGGACATGACATGTCCCACAAACAGACGCTTTAGACACATTTCACCAATCAACAACGAGGAGACTCTCAGGCCCCGTTTAAAACTGAGACATTTCCCTTCGTTTGTGCCGTTCGTTTACACGCAAACGGAGAATTATTTCTAAAAACTCCGGCCAGAGTGGAGATTTTGGAAAACTTTGTTTGCATGTAAACTGATGAAAACTGAGTTTTAGGCCGCCGACGTCACAGTATGCGACAGAACTTGCTCCAAGTGATTCGTTGCAGTTGTTGCTATTTTCTGAATTCTGATTGGCTAGCTAGTTTCTCGTTACACTGCCACCTACAGGTCTGGCATGCTCTTGACGGCATACATACGTTTAGACACCCATACTAAAGTTGCCTAAAAAGAGGAATAAAAAATAATCTTTTGGAAATTGATCTTAATGCCTTCATTAAAAAAAAGAGTAAAAATCCAACCTTTTCACCAATTTTCACCTTTCACCAAAAGACACCATTTTTCTTTGTGAATGAATAATGTTTCGTAAAAAAATACATGTTCTTCCTAAAATACAGGGTCATAAGTCAGGACAGCCCTGTGTTAAATCCCCATAGAGACAGCAGATTTATATTTTTAAAGCCCAGTTATTTCATGGATCCAGGATACTATGCATCCTGATAAAGTTATCAGATTAAAATTAAAATAGCCCCTCATCACCACACACCTAGGCTACTTTCCACAAGATCATCTCTCAATGCAAATCAAACCAGCTATTAGGCTAACTGAAATAAAACCATGCCGATCTCTAGGTATGGTAAAGGGTATGTGGTGATGTGGGGTTATTTTAATTTTAATCTGATAACTTTATCAGGATGCATATTATCCCGGATCCATGAAATAACTGGCCTTTAAAAGTATAAATCTGCCTGGCTGTCTCTATGGGGATTTAACACAGGGGTGTCCTGACTTATGCACGCTGTATTTTAGGAAGAACATCTATTTATTTACGATACATTATTCATTCACAAAGAAAATTGGTGTCCTTAAAGGTTTGAGTTTTACTCTTTTTTTTAATATAGGCATTAAGATCAATTTCCAAAAGATTATTTTTTATTTTAAACGTATGCATAGCACTGTATACACGGGTTCATGTAAACTGAAAACTGACAGGTGTGCATGATGTTATTTTTGAGAACGGACAGAGTGAAATATCCGTTTATGAAAATAGCCGGCCACGTGTAAACTTGCCTTATGCAACACTTTCTTCTGCACCATCCGAATGTTATTCAGTGTAGAATACAGCATTTTTCTCATATCAGCATTTATAATTTTAAACCTTGTTTAAATGCACTATTAATTTCTTAATGTGCAAAACTTTAATAATGAACAAATTATTGAGTGCAGCTTAAGTATTCCCCTATGAATATTTATTTTTTTAATCTCCTGAGACTTAACCTATATTATACCACAAAGATCATTAATCATTCAACATACCTTTCAGAAAGGCTCATGCAAGCTTAATTTAGACATACGTTAACAATATGCACATTAATTTCAATGACAGATGCATTGAAACTGAAACGGGCAGTGCATGTGTGTTAGAGACCCTTACAAAAAAATATATATTTCCCTATATATGAATGATCATTATATTAAATTATATAACAGTATATTTGAAAATATACAGAAATTGTGTTATTATTATATATCAATATATTGAATAATACATAAGGAATTGCAGCTTTTCATATATTAAAAAAGATGTGACAATATATTTACTATTGTATCATAATGTTTTTCATTTTATATTCAGTAATACACTTTATAATATATAGATGTATATGTGATCAGATATGGTATGTGTAATATATTGCAGATATTTACTCATGCATCATAAACACACATATATAGAAAAATATAATGTATTTTTGTTATAATTTATAAATATATTATATGTATTAATATATAGCCATACATGATCAATGCATGAATTGCAGTATATTGAAACATATAAGCAGTAGTTTCCCATATATGAAAATTAATTATGTAATATATCGCATTATATTTGGCAGTATATTCCCATATATTTTTGTTCCGTAAGCCATAACCCACATATAGTGGGATTCATTAGGATTCAGGTGATGTCACATGTTTCCCCAGAGAATAAAGCTGTGTTTCTTGGTTAATCTCTGCTTGTCTTCTGTCATCTGAGAGCATTACGAGTCCAGTTTACAACCTTTGTAATGCAACGTCTACTACATGAGATTAGCTTATGATTGACAGCAAACTCAGCACTTCCTGAAACACATGTGTGTCTTTGTAAGGATGAATAATACAGCAGGTTTTCCACTGCAGGAAAGATTGTAGATAGATAGAAGGTTTTTAATGCGTGTAATCCGTGTGCTGTTTTGAAGTCTTGCGTGGATTACGTGGATATACGCCGTTAAGGATTATGGAGTCTCCGGAAGCATTCGTAAACAGTCAGCATAACAATCCTCCCCAACAGAGTAAACTTCAGTGTAATGCATTATTTACTAGCGCTGTGTGTGTGTGTGTGTGTGTGTGTGTGTGTGTGTGTGTGTGTGTGTTCCTGCTGTGTGTTTGCTCTGCTCTGGACAGAAACTCATTCAGCATCGGCAACACTAAACTAAACTCTCACACTCACTCACTCACACTCACTGACTCACTCTCTCACACTCACACACACTCTCACTCACTCTCACTCACTTACTCTCTCACACTCACTCACACTCTCACATTCACTGACTCACTCTCTCACACTCACACACACACACACACACACTCTCACACTCTCTCTCCCTCACTCGCTCTCACACTCACACTCACACTCTCAAACTCTCTCACTCACACTCACTCACTCACTCACACACTCACTCCCTCACTCACTCACACTCACTCACTCACTCACTCTCTCACACTCACTCACTCACACACTCACTCACTCACACTCACTGACTCACTCTCTCACACACACTCTCACTCACTCTCACTCACTTACTCTCTCACACTCTCACATTCACTGACTCACTCTCTCACACTCTCTCTCCCTCACTCGCTCTCACACTCACACTCTCAAACTCTCTCACTCACACTCACTCACTCACTCCCTCTCTCACACTCACTCACTCTCTCACTCACACACACTCTCTCTCTCTCTCACTCACTCACTCTCTCACACTCACTCACTCACACTCACTCTCTCACACTCACTCACTCTCTCACTCACACTCACTCTCTCACACTCACTCACTCTCTCACACTCACTCACTCTCTCACACTCACTCACTCACACTCACTCTCACTCTCACACTCTCTCTCTCACACTCACTCACACACACACACACACACTCACTCACTCTCACACTCTCTCTCTCACACACACTCACTCACTCACTCTCTCACTCACACACACTCACTCACTCTCACACTCTCTCCCTCACTCTCTCTCACACACTCACTCACACTCACTCACTCACTCACTCACACTCACACTCACACAAACACACACACACACACACACTTACTCACTCACTTACACACTCACTCTCTTTCTGTGACACATGTTTTTTCTTTTGACACTTTAGTGTAAATCAGCTTGTGGCACCTCATCAATTACACCTTTTAATTGGTCCCCGTGAAATCCGTCTTGTCTGCGGCTCCGTCAGTAAATCAATACCCAGACAGTCAAACATCAACAGCGGTGTGTCCGCGGTGGGAACGAACGCCTGCGGGATCCGAGCGAACAACAGCTTCATGACCATTGATGTCTGTCATTGATCCTCGTCTCGTCATGTGATCACGGATCTGACAAAGCATTTGTGTCACTGATTGAAATCAGCAGGTCAACAGTGTGAATGTGAAATGGCTGGCTGTATATATTGTGTATGATGTAAGAATTTTGTGAAGAGATTGTCAGTGTTATCCTGTAAGTGTCTGTGCTTCTGTTCTCAACAATGCCAGTATGAATCCTTACTCAATCTGTGAACAAAACATATTAAAGGCCCATAGCAGGGTTTCTGCAGGTTTCACAAAGTCCAATGTAAGACTTTTTAAGACCTTTTTAAGACCATTATGAATGAAATGTAAGACCTATATCACGACATAAAAAAAATAAAACGTAGAAAGGAAACGCAGAGTCTCAAAATGACTTAAATTAATATTAAAGTAAATTAATTTATTCAACGAACGGGTTATCTTATGATAAAATCCGCTAGTCGAAAGCATTTAATGTAGGCTGTTTTATCTTTCCCTTCTGTCAGAGTCCGGAAACATTTCTAAATTCACTAAATAAAGTGCTATATTCAGATTTTCGCCAAGTATCGCTAAACTTGCACGTCCCCATAGCTGAAGAATAACATCCGTTTTACGTCTGTCTGTGGTACTATCTGAGAGACTCGTGCCATTAACACGAAAGATCAAAGCTGATTGGCTGCGATATAAGTTACATGTTGGTCTAATTTGTAGTAATATAAATTATATTTGCGACTAGTGAAATTTGCGAATTATATTTGGACTAGTGAAATAAGGAACTACAACAAAACATTTATAAAAAAAAAAGAAATCTTCCAAAGCGCTGCGGGAGCATTTCAATGAGATTTACAAGGACGTAGGAAAATTAAGACCTGTTTTAAAAAGATTTAACACAATACTTTCTGTGGAAACCCTGTATAGACTCTTTGTGATCGCTTATCAATAAAAACGCAAAATTTCAAACTTTACATAGTAATATTTAATATCTCTCAATTAGTTCTCTCAGACAGCAATGAGATCAAATGCAAAAACATCTCAGATTCTTCTCAAGCTAAATAATCTCACGTGTTCAACAATATTAACAATATATCAAACTGTGCTCTAAAGTCTGCTAAAAAGTCAGAGATCTCGATATCAACTCAAACGTTTCTCATAAAATAATAACCAAATCATCTGAGCTGCTATCCACATTAATGCTCCATATATTTATTCCATATATTGAGAAAATTGTAAATAGTTCTCCTAGATACCAATGGGATAAAACTGAGCAAATTAAAAATCTCCTTCATCTCATATTTTTCTCCAGAAGAAAAAAAAAAGCAACCTAGTAATCTTACGTTTCCTTTAGATTTTCATAAGACATCTCATCAATGTCTCAAACTGTGCTCCAAAGTCCTCAAATTGTTCTGAGATATACTATCCACATTAATATTAAATACATTTTAGGGGAAGAAACATGAGAACAAAGTTGATACTTCATGGAAGTGTATCTAGAAAATATCCTGAGATATGAAAGAGCAAACTTTGAGAAATAACTGTACTCTGAGATCGTTATACAAACTCAATCAGGTCTCAAAAAAAATCAAAAGGTAATAAAAATGTAATGAATTTGAAGGAAGTTTGGGAAAAGTTTGTAAAAGGGGTAGGAGAACATCAGTTTTACTTCTTCTTTTTGTACATGTAAATAGAGTTTTATTTTTTTTGTACTGGAAAGTATTGAGTTTTATTTAGTTGTTCATCAGGTTTTTTTTTTTACAATTTTCTCAGATTTTTTCTAAAATTGTATTTACATGTTCAAAATTAAGATATTAATCACTCAAAAGTCTTCCAAGATATATAAAAGAGCAATCAAAATGTTCCTCTGAGCATTGCATTATCAACTAAACAAGCCAAATGTAAAAGCACATGACAAAGGGATTCAGATGAAGGTTTCATGCTTCACTTGTGGTGTTCTTTTCTATTTATTTGTTTTGAATAATCCCTGTAATACCTTAAAATTGCTTAAAATTAAAATTAAAATAAGAAAAGCACATGACAAACGGGCCCTAAAGGCAACGGCCAGCGCGTCATGAAGACTTTCTGAGGGCCGCTGGAACAGGGAGCCCGTTGTTCCTGGGAAACTCTTCTGCAACGATGCATTCACATGCTAATAAACTGGAACAAAGCACACAAGCCGTGTCTGGCTCCAGAGGCTTCGCTAGGACACCATAACCACAGAGACGGCCCTCGATTGCCAGGGAAACCGGCTCGAGGACAGAATGCCTGGCATGGTTGAGGGTACGAGGAGAAAGACACAGTATTTACAGCGGGCAGTTTCAGGACAGCTCTCAGCAGCGTTTGATAAAAGCCACTCGAGGAAGTTAAAAACAACTCTTTACTGCGGTAAAATCACTGCAATGCACCACTTACTGCTTACATAAACCATTTTAAAAAAGTAAAAACATAAAAATATGAGACAGTAGACGCGGTCATTACCCTTCAAATTGCGAATTGAAAATACGCCCAATGGAAACACATCAATTTCACAAAAACTCTAGGAAAAATTTTGCTGCTCGCATGAAGTGGTTTTTCAGGCAATTCGAAAAAGGAATATTTCGCAAAACTGCATTGGAAACATTTTTTTTTTTTGGTGCGCATTTACAGTCACCTGACGTAGAGGACACGGTGTGTTTGGACAGAGGACGAGACAGAGTTCTTCATTAAACTCATAAAACACAAAATAATTACAGGAATACTGGATTCTAAACCTCAAAGAAACGCCACAATCGAGATCTCGACGCAGAAATGAGGAGAAACACCAGAAACTCCTCATATGAGCCGCTCTCAGTATAAGAGTCCTTCCTGGCCATTAATGCTTGGATAACACACACACACACACACACACACATACGTCTCGGTTAATAATAACGGCCAGTGCAGTGGCTGAGATATATATAAACACACCAACATCCGTCGCCGTAATGTTTGTAATGATTATCGCGAGAGGAAAAAATTATGTTTTAGTCGCATAACATCGGTTAAAGGTATTGTAGGTAGAATTTTTATAAAAAACTTTTTTCCAAATTTGTTAAAAACTTTCTGTATATATCAATGCATAATTAAAATGTAAGTACTCTGAAAAAAAAAGTATAAAAATCGAGTGTCTGTAGACCTCTCACAACTGTTTTAAAGACAGCTCATTATTTCCATTCACTTCACCCCCTCCCTTCTGGGCTCCTTCCAAAGCCACGCCCCCAAAACACATGAACGCGCGACTCCGACCGCTGAGCTGAAGACGCATTATTTACCTGAGACGAGCGGAGAGGAAGGAGCGCAGTGCATGTAGTGACATCATGTCAGAATCACATGTAAAAAAAAATCTAACTTTATCATTATGAAGATAAACAAATAAGATGTATTTTAGTACTCACTATCAGGCTAGCATATTGATATTGGTAAAGTTTAAAATAGCTAGTTATCTATAAGGCAAAGCTAAAAACAGGTTGCATGATACACGTTTTTCCATTGCCATCATTTACACTGTGATGAAGATGAATTTCGTGTAAGATTCATAATCATAACATGTATGGTGTTCTGCATGTAAGAGTTTCCATGATGAAAGCATTGTTGACTCTGATGAGGATCGACTACACTCCAGAGACAAGTACGGCATCGTCAGCTCGAGGACAGATCCGGGGTCGAGGGCGAAGCAGAGGAGGTCGTGCAACTAGGGTCCGAGGAAGTAGAGGTTTGCCTTCGCGAACTGCATATGTGAATTTCGATTGGTCTTTCTCTGCCATTGTTTTGCTATTGCTAGGTTCCGTGCCTCTTGAATTACTCAAATCAAACGGGTACGCGCAAGTGGGCAGGTCATGTGTGGCAAAAGGGTGGTTGCCATGGTTGCGAGAGAGTGACAGTCGCCTAAGCCAATCCTTTGTTTCGTCCCGAATGGAAATAATGAGCTGTGTTTAGTGCAGATTAAACGTTCTAGAGTCACTCGATTTTTATACTCTTTTTATCAGAGTACTTACATTTTAATTATGCATTGATATATATAGAAAGTTTAAACAAATTTGGAAAAAAGATCTTTATAAAAATTCTACCTACAATACCTTTAATGGAAACGCTGTAATTTTGCAATAGTTATTTGTCGACATTTAGAAAAAAAATCGCAAAAGTTTTGCGCAAATCTGTAATGGAAACGCACCTAATATGCCTTTTTAAAACTTTAATCTTGAAGAAAACAACCTCTGTTTGCATGATGCAGGATTTTTCAGCACAATGACAGTCAGCTGATGCTCGTCTGAAGCACATCTGCGTCTAAAGCAATGATGTGAGAAAAACACAGAAACGGCCATGAATCCAGTCATTTGATAAAAGCCACTCGAGGAAGTTAAAAACAACCATTTACTGCGGTAAAATCACTGTAATGCACCACTTACTCCATCACTGAAAAAAAAATAACTTGATAAAAACATTACATCGGTAACACGTTACAATAAGGTTCATTAGTTACATGAACTAAGAATGAGCAATACTTCTTCAGCATTTATTAATCTTAGTTAATATTAATTTCAACATTTACTAATACGTTATTAAAATCAAAGGTTGTATTTGTTAACATTAGTTAATGCACTGTGAACTAACACGAACAAACAATGAACAGCTGGATTTTTATTAACATTAACAAAGATGAATAAATACAGTAACAAATGTATTGCTCATTGTTAGTTCATGTTAGTAAATACATTAATGTTAACTAACAAACCTTATTGTAAAGTTTTACCAACACATTTTAATTAAATTTTACTGTTAATATCAAGTAAAATCTACTTACTATGAACTTAACATTCATTTGGCATTTAATTGACACTTAAAGTAATTAAGTAAATATAACTTAATTATTTTTAATTTCACATATAGAATTAAGTAACATCTACTTAACTAAGTTAAGTAAATTTAACAAAAAATTTTTTTTTTCTCAAACAAGATACGCTTTCTGTTTTTACTGCAACTATACAAGTGAACTTATAGGTATAGTGATATTTTTACAAGTTACTTGTAGCACATTTTTTAGTTTATGAAAGCACACTTTGAATTATATGATCTCAGTAATCTACTAGTAAAACTAGACGTTTTCTTGAATTTAACTTAATATCATACTTATAGTATACTATTTATACTGTATATTTTTTCTGCACTTTAAGTATACTATATATATTTCTAGGTTTTAATTTTTATTCTTGAAATACCTTTAACTGTACTTTAAGTAGATTTGAAGTAAATTCCAGTGGACTACACAACAATTCAGATTTAGGAACATATCTATTTTCTTTATAAATCAATATTTTCAAACAACGCAAGTTTGTAAGACAATAGATAAAGCTATGTGAAAAAAGTATTTAATAAAGAGTAAACACAACTACAAGTATACTTAGAATACTTAATTATACTTTTAAGTTTATCTTGATGTAAAGATTGATTACAAGTATAGGCCAAATACACTATAATATATATATATTATAGATATATATATAGATATATAATAATATATCTAACAAATATACATTTTTGGTCAGTATAAATCAAGTATACTTAAGTGTAATTTTAATTTCTGAGAAGAAGTACATGGAAAGTAGATAAAGAATGCTCTCTTATGTTTAGTTTAAAAGAAGTATACTAATGGCACACTTGAGTAAATTTGTTTTTTTGTAGAGCAAACGCACCATTTTCACCTGCTGGACCATAAAGGAGTGTAAAAATCCCACAGATGCACATTAGAGGCCTGCAAAAACCACAACTGAAACTTTTTTCCCCCAGTTTTGGCCGGTTTAATCTTTTTCAGTTTATTCATTATTCATTATCTCACTTTGCTTTTACTTAGAATATTCAATTTTATCTGAATTAAGTTCATTTTCATTTAATATTTATTCGCTGCTGCATTAAATGTTAAAGTGATCACATTAAATCGTGTTGCATTAAAAACTCAATGTCAGAGAGTGTGTGTATAAGGGCTGAGAATGAAACAGGAAGTGATGTCACGCAGCTCATCTGGTTTCCTGCTCAGTCCCCATTTGTCACAAGAAGCTTTTTCGTGTTTTACTGATGCGGATTCATGGCCGTTTCTGTGTTTTTCTCACTTCATTGCTTTAGACGCAGGTGTGCTTCCATTAGACGAGCATCAGCTGATTGTTATTGTGCTGAAAAATCCTGCATCATGTGAACAGAGGTTATTTTCTTCAAGATTAAAGTTTTAAAAAGGCATATTGTCTCATGTTTTTACTTTTTTTAAATGGTTTCTCAAAAGAGTTAAGTTGTGATTGATTGATTGATTGATTTGTCACTGTTTTCCAGCTGTATTTACACCGTTGTATTTGTTGTTAGGTTTAGTAACTTGTCATTTTCTGACATTTGGAGTTCATTTTCTACTCAAAATGACACATTCATACTATAAAAAGATCTATCGAATAATACCGTCATTGTGTACCCAGTATTGAGGTCTCTGTGTTCGACTGCTATGTTACTTCTATTATATAGATACAGTATGGAATACAATATCTATTGTATTATTTATTTACTTGTGTTAAAATGTTTCTAAGTAAAGCATACACTTTAAAAGTGTGGTTTAATTCAGTGCACTGTAAAAAAGTTATGGCAACATATTTTTTTACATTGCTTTAACTCATCAAAATAAGTTAAGCAATTTTATAAACTTTTTTGAATAAGTTAAAAAGATTGAACAAATTTTTATTAAGTCACTTTCAAGTAATTTAAGTTGAATTGACTTAAAAAAACAAGTGGATTGTACTTAAAAATTTAAGGCAGCAACTTTTTTTTTTTTTTACTGTGTAGTTAATACACATAAAGTACACTTTAAAACACTAAAAGTGGGCCAATTTAGTCCTGAGTAGTATTGAAACAGCACACTTAAAAGTATACTACTAGAACATTAATATTAGTATACATACTTCATAAAGTATACTTAAAAATATACTTGAAATTTACTTCAGTATATTTAATAAAATGAAGTCTACTTATACTTTGTAAGAGTGATCGATTAGTAAAGTAACAGCTCATCTCACCTAAACAACTAACAATGTGAGATTAATGTTTGGAGTGCAAACAATGCATGTTAAAAACATAATCTCAACAGAAAATCTTCATTTCACAAGAACACAGAAAGCTCGAATCCACGTCCATATGAGATTTAATATTAGCTTATCTCCAGTCTTTCTCTGTACACTACACACACAGACTATCAAAGAACTCAGCCTTATGCTAATGTGTAATTAATTCCTGCAGCACTATTTAAATCAGGATTAATTATAATTGAGCTCATTTTCATCGAGTGAGGCCGTGTAATCATTTGAAGGGGAGTCGGGCTTTTATCACACTTTTCACCGAGTCGTATTTAGAGACCATAATATCAGGTTTCACGCTCCGGTTGTGCGCTGTAAATGTCTTGAAGTCAGAGCTCAGGGAACGGCTGGCGTTGTTCGACGTTGTGCTTAATTGTTTAACCGGCGTGTTGAAGAGACTCGCTCATTAATGGACTAATACATGCATGAATCAGTCGCAGAGAGACATTTACATATGCGTTTGTTCTTAGCAAGTGTGCAAATCACATTTAAAAGAACGTGAGAACGAGAGGGAAAAAACTGTTGAGTCAAGGGAGCTGTGAAAAAGAGGAAATATCCAGCTATTCCTAGACGGATGTGAGCTGGGAATAGAAAGAGGCCAAAAATACATCCATCACTGTTCGTTTTTACCGTAGAGAGAAACACGTGTGCTGAAGTTCAGAAGACGACTCTGGACAACTTCTTGACAGCAAGAATCGCAAGTGTAAAGAGTCACAGGAGAACCTGTGAAACGCACAGAAAAACAGTGCAAAGAGATGTAACACTTTATTTTACAGTGTCCTTGTTACATGTACTTACCGTAGTAATAACACTAAATTATGCATAACTATATGCAACTAACCCTCAACCAAACCTTAACCCTAACCCTATAGTAAGTACATGCAGTTACTTGAAGGATTAGTTCACTTTTAAAAAACTTTTGCTGATAATTTCCTCACCCCCATGTCATCCAAGATGTCCATGTCTTTCTTTCTTCAGTCGAAGAGAAATGAAGGTTTTTGATGAAAACATTCCAGGATTTTTCTCCATATAATGGACTTCAACAGGACCCAAACGGTTCAAGGTCCAAATGACAGTTTCAGTGCAGCTTCAAAGGGCTTTAAACGACACCAGACGATGAATAAGGGTCTTATCTAGACAAACCATCGGCATTTCACTAATAAATAAAACAGTTTAAGTTACAATTACGTTGAAAAGGTCACGCTTCTGTCCTGACGAAAATGTTCTTTTAGCCTTTTTAATATTAAAACACCCAGGATACGCACACGAAATGGGCATTTAAACGATAAACTGACACAAAGACATTTGAATATGTGTATATGGTCCTCCTTCCTCACATTCGTAAACACTGACTCGGTACTTCCACCGACGCGTGACCTTTTCAACGCAACTGTGTATTACGTGAGTCACGAACGCGCATCACAGAACAGAGCAAGGCCAGCATTTGTGCTTATAAAACTTAAACTGTTTTATTTATTTGTGAAATGCCGATGGTTTGTCTAGATAAGACCCTTATTCATCGTCTGGTGTCGTTTAAAGCCATTTGAAGCTGCACTGAAACTGTCATTTGGACCTTGAACCGTTTGGGTCCTGTTGAAGTCCATTATATGGAGAAAAATCCTGGAGTGTTTTCATCAAAAACCTTCATTTCTTTTCGACTGGAGAAAGAAAGACATGGACATCTTGGATGACATGGGGGTGAGTAAATTATCAGCAGAAGTTTTTTTTTAAAGTGAACTAATCCTTTAATAATATTACTCTTAAATATATATAATTAAATATATTAAATACAAAATTACACTGTAACAATGACACCTTGAAATAAAGTGTAACTGAGATCCGCTGAACTTCACGTTAATGATGAGTTGGGTTTGTCTGTAGAAATGAGAACAGTTTGTCAATGATGTTTATAGTCTGATGACCGACGAGAAAACAACAGCATTAATTATGTATGATGGACAGTGTGAGGAATACAGATGAAGATAAAGATCTGTCACTAACAGATCATACAGCTTTAGTGCTGTATATTATATTATATATATATATATATACTTCTGAAGGATCATGTGACACTGAAGACTGGAGTAATGATGCTGAAATTCAGCTTTGATCACAGGAATAAATTACACTTTACAATATATTCACATAGAAAACAGCTGTTTTAAATTGTAATAATATTTCACAATATTACTGATTTTACTGTATTTTTAGTCCAATAAATGCAGGCTTGATGAGCAGAAGAGACTTCTTTCAAAAACATTTAAAAATGTTCCCAACCCCAAATCTTTGAATGCCAGTGTATACTGTGCATAGAAATACAGTCATTAGTACATCATTGGATGTACGTAATTAATCCTGATGTACTTGTTACAACATAAGAAGGATGGCGTCTACAGTAATATTAGTCTCTGTTTATCCCGATAAATATATATAAAAATGAAGGTGATTTGACTTGACTAGTTTAATGTATATAGACATAAAAGTCTATAGGAAGAGAGAACAGGATGATATAAAGACGGATGAATAGAGACTGAGAGAAAGCGGTAGATCAATGTGAGTGCTGTCTGATATATATCAAATCCAGAAATTATCTATAATCTATAAAATCATTGCCCACTAATCTGCTCAGCTGAGCCTGTTTTAGCGGAAGATTTGGCCCGAATACACAGAGGAGCATTTCACTGTTTGACAAACTATTATCCTTATCTTACACACACACACACACACACACACGTGTCCACTAAAGTCTCTCCAATAGCCTGAATCTACTTAAAAAAGCCTTTCTGTGCAGGATCACACTAATGGGTTACACAGTGTCAGTGACACTAATATCTGCTGTGTGTGTGTGTGTGTGTGTGTGTGTGTGTGTGTGTGTGTGTGTGTGTCATTAGTCCTTCCATTATCTTCTTAATGATCTCGGCTCGTACGGGTCAATTTTGGTTCAATTGTGGAGCTGGAATGTCAACGTGACAAAGAGGTGTTGTGCGTTTGATTTTAAACGGCCCTCGTGAGACGCTTTGCGTTAATGTGTGCGATTCAGAGGCAGGAACATGAGAGAATTATCTGGTAAAACGGTTGGTTTGAGATGCGCCACGTCCTACAGATGGGTTCCCGAACACATGAAGACACATGACCTACAACAGACACACACACACACATCATTCCAGACCTTTCCTGTGCTTTCACTGCGTTTAAAGCTCCATTTGCAATAAACACGTCGAAGAAAACGTAAATTTTTTCTGTTTAAATGAGTCATATGATGTAAAAACTGAAAGAAAATATAGATAGAAACAACAGTTAGTAAGTAGGTCAGTGAATTAGTGATGTTTTTTAGTGACTTTCTACAGGTTACATTGTTTGTAAGTGGTGAGAAGCGACCGTTTTTATTAGTGATTCATTGATTCATGCATTCAAATGATTCATTCAAAAATGCCAATTCATTAAGGAACGAGATATGCCACTGTCTTCATGAGTGAGTCTCTGAATCACTCGAATGCTTCATTCTAACACACTGATTCATTCAGGAACAAAAGAAGGGAGTCAGTGAATCATTCATTCAACCAATTCGTTCAAACACACTGATTAATTCAGGAACAAAACAAGTGACTATCATTATAAGTGAGTCAGTGAATCATTCATTCTAACAATTTGTTCAAATACACTGAATGATTCAGGAATGAAACAAATTACCAGCATCATTACGAGTGAGTCAGTGAATCATTCGTTCAACCAATTTGCTTAAACACATTGATTTATTCAGGAACTAAATAAGTAACAATCATTATGAGTGAGTCATTGAATCACTCAAAGAATTCATTCTGAGACACTGATTAATTAATGAAGAAAACAACAGACTATCACAACGAATGAGTCATTGAATTATTCATTATCAGTGAGTCAATGATTCATTCATTCAACCCATTCACACTTTTATAAGGATAACGATTCTTCCGTCAGTTTAATTACAGCCTATTTTATGTGCAAGAAATCTCAACTAATATTATAAGTTAACTACTAGACTTATAAAGTAAAGTCCATAAAATAAACCAGTCATACTGGTGGCTATAAGCAAAATCACTCCGGCTATTCTTTCTCTTTCGAGTTGAAATTAATTTCAAGCAGACATAAAGCCTCAGCTGCAATCTGCAAACGTCTTCAGTAAGGAATGAGCCATCCGGTTCCCGCATCCCCACCATCCGTTCTTCCCGTGACAGAATGAACAGATTGAAGAGGGAGCGACAGATTTGACAGGACAGATGAGCTTCTGTTGTTCAGGATTTCCATATGGAGAGAGAAACGAGAGGTATGAATCTGTCTCTGCATAAATCGAGAGGTTATTCGACCTGCAGGTGTTCAGGGATGTTCTGACTCCACCCAACAGGTACATTTCTCTCTCAAGCATGTTTGTTTAGAAGAACACTCATATGATGTACAAACTGAAAGAAAATATTCATAAAAGATGATATTTACTAACAACAGTTAGTTGGTGGGTCAGTAAATTAGTGATGTTTTTTTTTTCAGTGACTCTTTCTGCAGATTACATTGTTGTAAGTGGAGACAAGTCTTTATGAGTGATTCATTGATTCATGCATTCAAATGATTCATTCAAAAATGCTAATTCATTAAGGAATGAGATAAGCTTATGAGTGATTCATGCATTCAAATGATTCATTAAAAAATGCTAATTCATTAAGGAATGAGATAAGCCTCTGTCTTTATGAGTGATTCATTGATTCATGCATTCAAATGATTCATTTAAAAATCCTAATTCATTAAGGAATGAGATAAGCTTATGAGTGATTCATGCATTCAAATGATTCATTAAAAAATCCTAATTCATTAAGGAATGAGATAAGCTTATGAGTGATTCATGCATTCAAATGATTCATTAAAAAATGCTCATTCATTAAGGAATGAGATAAGCCACTGTCTTTATGATTGATTCAATGATTCATGCATTCAGATGATTCATTCAAAAATGCTAATTTATTAAGGAATGAGATAAGCTTCTGAGTGATTCATACATTCAAATGATTCATTCAAAAAGGCTAATTCATTAGGGAATGAGATAAGCTTCTGAGTGATTCATGCATTCAAATGATTCATTCAAAAATGCTCATTCATTAAGGTATGAGATAAGCCACTGTCTTTATGAGTCTCTGAATCACTCAAATGCTTTATTCTAACACACTGATTCATTCAAGAAAAAAACAAGTGAGTCAGTGAATCATTCATACAACCAATTCGTTCAAACACACTGATTCATTCAGGAATGAAACAAGTGACTATCATTATAAGTGAGTCAATAAATCTTTCATCATAACGATTTGTTCAAATACACCAAATGATTCAGGAATGAAACAAGTGACTATCAATACGAGTGAATCATCCATTCAATTGATTTGTTTAAATACATTGATTCATTCAGGAACTAAATAAGTCTGCGTCGGAAATCGCATACTCTCAAGAGTAGGTACTTATTGTGACAGATGTTCAGAGATGTTCTGACTCCACCCGAACATACAGAAGATTTTTGTCTCAAGTGCACGTTTAGAAGAACACTAGAAGAAAACTAGCGAGGTGGAATAGAAAAATTACCTCTTAAAGTGCTTCTACTGAAAAAATAACCTTGGTAATCTCATGTTTCCCTTAAGAGATCCAAACAAGGCCTCTCAAACTGTGCTCACTTTGCCAATATACCAAAATTGATCATAGACATGTCTATGTACATGTACATCTCTAATCATCTGGAATTATTCAGCTTTTAAGGACAAGCAGAAGATATGCCGGTTTTTCTGGTAGTGGGCGGAGCTAATGCGCAAACAGAAATCTCATTGGCTGGCCCTCATCCCTGTTTTAATTTCAGCAAATCAGTTTGAGCGAACAGACAACGTGATTAATATTCATGAACCCAGCAGCTCATGTGTTGCATATTGTCATTATTAGTACTAATATCTTTTAATGATAATTACTATTATGAATTACTGAATGACCAACACCACCAGTCCAGTCCAAGTTTAGTTAAAATTACTACAAGTATCCATTCAAGCAATAATTGTCAAGTTTAAGTTCTAATTACTAAAGTTATATCACTAAATAATGCTTGATTAGCATAATATCATAATATAATGCTTTTATTGATTGATTTTAAAGGTCCCCTGACATGAAATGTTCACTTTCTGAGGTTTTTTAACATTAATATTAGTTCCCCTAGCCTGTATTTGGTCCCCTCGTGTCTAGAAATTTCAGTCGGTGTAAACCGAGTTTTGGCTATCTTTCTCTGCCTGTGAGAAAATGAGATCTCAGACGGGCTGATCTTGAATCTCCCCTATATGACGTCATATAGGGGAAAGTTACCTCCCCCTTCTCTGCTTTGCCCGCCCATGAGAAAACGAGCTAGGAAGTACGAACGCGCGCGTGCGATTTTAGTTTATCCTCGAGAGATGTCATGGCGTATGACCGATCGAAGCACAAAAGTTGAATAGAGAGATATAATGGCTTGCAAACGAGCGAAGCATGGCAGTTGATCAGTGTTCGGATGTACAAATGAACACAAAAGTATTTTTTAGTTCCTTCATCCGAGCCTCTGAAGAAACAATGGGTTAATTTTACTTTCTCTGGAAATGCGCCAACACAACTTCCCAAAGTTTTGGATGGTCCAAACATTTCACAGACGACTGTTTCGTTTCCTCAACTTGGGCCAATACAGAGCTGGCCTCGATGAACGAAAATAAATCGATCGAGCTACCAAGCAACAATTCAAGTTCAAGTTCAGACAGGTAACTTAATCTTTCTCTCAAAATCGTTCAATCGAGTTTATCTGGACAACTTGTTATGAAATCAATGACGCACGTGACTGCACTTACTGTATATACATCATCGTGTTTGCATTGGTGAAAGCATTAGAGAGTGCAGAAACTGCGTTGTCTCGCGATCAACACACTGTCATCTGTTTGCTCAATGCTCATCACAGCAACATTTTATGTGATGGGAATAGATCTAAATACTTTTAAAACTTCTCACGATTCGTTAATCTCGATAGCTGTATTAGTAAAAACGTATAATAGCTGTAGTAAAAGTATTCGAGAGAGTTTCACATGTAATACGTAGCTATTTCATATGCACGCATGTCAGCCAATCACAGCAGAGGCCGGTTACACACAGACACGCCCCTTCAAACAGAGCGTTTGGGCTCAGGGCAAAAATCAGGCTAGGAAAAATGCCTTTTATTTCTAAATTATGACTATTTTTGATCTAAAAAACATACTAACATTATAAGGGCAACCCAGGAAACATTATAAAATAATAAAATAACCCCATGTCAGGGGACCTTTAAGAATGTTCATTTAGATATTTAAAAAGCTGTGCCATTTTAGAAAGATAAGCTGATTTGTAGTAAATATATATACAAAATATATACCAATAGCAAATCTGCAATCAAAAGTCACGAGATTTTGTTATGAACTCAAGCATCTGATATGATGAAGCCCAGAAAAGAAAAGACCATTCTTCTCCAGAGCATCGACAACACAACTGAACAGACACGCGTCCGTCCACCTGCACTAACGATCTGTTTAAATCAGTGACTGCTATTGATTAGATCTAGACTGTAACCGTGTTCATGTTAACTGCCCACAGCAAGTGCACTCTGTGGTCAGATATTGATTCCCTGTGATAAAAGAGAAGGTGTAAATACTAAAGCAAGACGAGATGGGCAGAAAATGACCCTGTTCTTTGCTCAGGCGTCGCCATACATCTGCTGTTATTTTAAAGCTCAAAGAAACACAGACAGTGAAGAATTGAAACATGACCTTTTAGTGACGTGAAATGGATTGAATGTTTATTTAAGAAGCTGCGATCTTCGAAGGAAAGGTTCTATATGGAATCTTCAAGGGTTCCGTCAGACGCATCATAAATAGAACCTTACATCATGGGATCATTTTATTGATTTGGTTATCATTAATTAATTTAGTTTAATAATAAAAAAAATTATTTTACACTCCTATCACTAGAAAATGTTAAATAACACATTAAACATGGAGAACATTTCTCCTTATATAGAATCTTTTTGGTATAAAGAGTTCTTTAAAAAGAGTTCATATAGAACCACATTGAACAATTTTTTCTAACCGCGTTGAATTGTTCTGTGAATTTACATGATACATGCACAAAAAACAACATTTTTTTTATTTTTGGTATCAGCAGTTGATATTGTTTCAGATAATCTGATAACTGCATGTTTTTGGTGTGTAAAGTAACAACTTTGCAGTTCAGTTTTGATAAAAATAAAAAAAAACTGTTTTATAAAATTATAAACTTCACATTTGAGCTTAATAAACAATTATATAATTTGCCTGAACAAAAATGGCAGACATTAAATTAAAATGCATATTCACCGATTTGCACAAATCACATGAATTATAGCCATATTTAAATATCAGAACAGTTTGCATGTATGTACAAATCCCTAAAATTGTGAAGATTTTTGCATGGGAAAAATCACTCATATTTTGTTTAGAACATGTAAAAAATCTTGTTGGCTTTTATCCAAATGCGAGTTTTGTTTTACTGCAAATCCTCTAAAGAAGGAATTTTTTTTTTTTTTTTGCTCCTGCAGAGAAGCAATATCCAATATAACAAAAACACAGAGAAAAAATTGGACATTAATGACGGTTCAAACGAGAAAATGAGAAACGAGATAGAAAGGACCTTCATCTTTGTTCAGAATTACTGGACTGTGGTGCTAGCAGCATTACAGCACACACACTATTACTAAAGACAACACACACCTCTGACCTATTGATTTATATCAGCCTCTGCGATCACATCCACAGAATCACTCGTGACTACTAACAATATCTGGAGTGTGTGTGTGTGTGTGTGTGTGTGTGTGTGTGTGTGTGTGTGTGTGTGTGTGTGTGTGTGTGTGTGTGTGTGTGTGTGTGTGTGTGAGTGTGTGAGTGAGCGCGCGCGTGTGTGTTTTCTTGCACACAGAATATTTTCACTTGCTTAACTCAAATCTAAATAATGGAATAAAATGCACTGTTAACAGATCTTAAAACTAACACTCCTAGAGTAGGGGTGTAACAATATATCGCAATACAAAAATGCATCAATATGACAATACGTATTGTGTATAATTCACCCAAAATGAAAAAAATTAAGTTTACAGAGTTTTATAGTCAGTACTACATTAAAGTAAACTGCTATATATAATGTTGAATATGATAATAATGCAATGGTGGAATATTTGTGGGTCCTGATAATGCCAAAAGTGATAATGCCAAAAGTGGCGTGCATTATTTTAAATATATCTAGTCAGTGAAAGAGTGCAATCATATTCGTCTGAAATAATTGAATATTGCTATTCTGGTGTCTTTATTGTCCTGTGCTTTGGGTTTCAGCACTATTCATTTACACTCTTAGAAGAAAAGGTTCTATATAGAACCTTAAAAGGTTCTATCGGCGCTACGTATTTGGAACCCCTAAAAGGTTCTACACTCTTAGAAGAAAAGGTTCTATATAGAACCTTAAAAGGTTCTATCGGCGCTACGTATTTGGAACCCCTAAAAGGTTCTATCACTCTTAGAAAAAAGGGTTCATTGGGGTTCTATAGAACCATAGGGTTCTTTACTCAACTCCAAAGAACCTTTTATGCTAAAAAGGTTCTATAATGATTTATTTTGCCACAAAGGTTCTTTATAGGCTAATATTCATTCACATTATTCTGCAACATTTTGTAGTTGTAATTAAATTATTGTTTATTAAACTGTAGTAACTTAATATCACGTTTTAATCATGCTGATCTTTGGAGGAGAAAAACTGAAATGGCACTCTTCGTGTGATATACTACATAAAATTATATAAATATATACATTTTCTAACCCCCATATCTTGAATTTTGTGATCATTCACATGCATTCATAAATACATTTTAGGGTCTTGATGTTTGTCAATAATATGAAATATTTAATCCGGAAAGGACAAAACAAATGATAATGCATGAACCCCTAAAAGGTTCCATATAGAACCTTTTAGGGGTTCCAAATACGTAGCGCCGATAGAACCATTTAAGGTTCTATATAGAACCTTTTCTTCTAAGAGTGTACACACATAATGTAATACCAAATTCAGCATTTTAATCAACAGTGTATTTTTTGTAACCTCTTAACCTTTTATCATATGTCTTGAAAGTATCGCAATAATATCGTATCGTGCTATGTATCGAATTGTGACATGAGGATATACACTCACCGGCCACTTTATTAGGTACCCCATGCTAGTAACGGGTTGGACCCCCTTTTGCCTTCAGAACTGCCTCAATTCTTCGTGGCATAGATTCAACAAGGTGCTGGAAGCATTCCTCAGGGAGTTTGGTCCATATTGACATGATGGCATCACACAGTTGCCGCAGATTTGTCGGCTGCACATCCATGATGCGAATCTCCCGTTCCACCACATCCCAAAGATGCTCTATTGGATTGAGATCTGGTGACTGTGGAGGCCATTTGAGTACAGCGAACTCATTGTCATGTTCAAGAAACCAGTCTGAGATGATTCCAACTTTATGACATGGCGCATTATCCTGCTGAAAGTAGCCATCAGAAGTTGGGTACATTGTGGTCATAAAGGGATGGACATGGTCAGCAACAATACTCAGGTAGGCTGTGGCGTTGCAACGATGCTCAATTGGTACCAAGGGGCCCAAAGAGTGCCAAGAAAATATTCCCCACACCATGACACCACCACCACCAGCCTGAACCGTTGATACAAGGCAGGATGGATCCATGCTTTCATGTTGTAGACGCCAAATTCTGACCCTACCATCCGAATGTCGCAGCAGAAATCGAGACTCATCAGACCAGGCAACGTTTTTCCAATCTTCTATTGTCCAATTTCGATGAGCTTGTGCAAATTGTAGCCTCAGTTTCCTGTTCTTAGCTGAAAGGAGTGGCACCCGGTGTGGTCTTCTGCTGCTGTAGCCCATCTGCCTCAAAGTTCGACGTACTGTGCGTTCAGAGATGCTCTTCTGCCCACCTTGGTTGTAACGGGTGGTTATTTGAGTCACTGTTGCCCTTCTATCAGCTCGAACCAGTCTGGCCATTCTCCTCTGACCTCTGGCATCAACAAGGCATTTCCGCCCACAGAACTGCCGCTCACTGGATGTTTTTTCTTTTTCGGACCATTCTCTGTAAACCCTAGAGATGGTTGTGCGTGAAAATCCCAGTAGATTAGCAGTTTCTGAAATACTCAGACCAGCCCTTCTGGCACCAACAATCATGCCACGTTCAAAGTCACTCAAATCACCTTTCTTCCCCATACTGATGCTCGGTTTGAACTGCAGGAGATTGTCTTGACCATGTCTACATGCCTAAATGCACTGAGTTGCCGCCATGTGATTGGCTGCTTAGAAATTAAGTGTTAAGGAGCAGTTGGACAGGTGTACCTAATAAAGTGGCCGGTGAGTGTAGAAAACAGTATTGCAAAAATTATAATTGTTTTCAAAAAAATTTCCCAGTCTTCCATTGGTCAGACAAACAGATAATCGGGTCCCATGTGTCCTCAAACACACAGATCAATATTTAATTTCAGTCACGTCTAGGGGATTCAACCTACAATATGATTATTGTTTTGTCTCTGCATATTAAAACTATATTAAAATATAAGACATCGTTCTAAAAAAAAATTGCACTGTCACGTTGTCAATGTTTCAAATATTTAAATAAAGCTTCCATCGTCGAACATTCTTAATCCTCTGGAATTACAGGATTCCATAAGCTGAGTGATGTCACAGACAGATGTCTCGAAAAGACGTCTTGGATATTCGTCTCTGAGAACAAACACTGCTTCACTATCATCAGATGTTCACTCTTAAAGGATCCGAAATGACAAAGCAGAACCAATTGTGGTGGCTAGTGCAACGATTTAAGCCTGGTATATTATCCAGACAAAAATTTTAAATATCCATAAATTAAATCGTCCCAAAGGAATCTAATAAAACATTATATGATGATCCCAATCATATCCTGTTTCTTTGTTTGTTATTTTATCAAATCAAATGACCTTTCACAATCCAGAGCAGGTAAAACAACATATATTCGATGCGATATTATTCACACTCTCAACAGGCACTCCTAAAAACAATAGTGACTCGAGTTATATGAACTACACACAAGTTCAATGGACTGAGGAGTTATGAATTTGTAAATTATTTGTACTTTTTGTGCTTATTCAGTGTTGGGAATTGTTATATTGGTGTAATCTGTGTATGGGTATTATGAACTTGTATTGCACTTCATGAATATGTGAATATATGTTGTTTTACCTGCTCTGGATTGTGAAAGGTCATTTGATTTGATAAAATAACAAAACAAAACCAAAGAAACACGATATGATAGGGATCATATAATGTGATGAGAACATTTATTTAAATTTTTCTGGTATATTATCCAGACACAATTGTAAATATTTATTTAGGAATCTAATAAAAAAAATTCATCTATGTTATCATAAAATGTATGTACAATTTTTGCTGGCTAGTTCCTATAAATGCCCAGCAAGCAATTTTGCAATTAAAAGACGTCTAATAGTCGTTTAATAGCTTAACCGTGACTACAGATTGACCATGGCATGATATCTTGTAGATATTATTGACATTGATAACATGATGCGATATCAACCATCTATCAACCATCTCATCCGCAACCTGGCCAAAAACTACAATGAATCAGTTTGGACTATAAATGGGTTAAATAGCATAGAACATGTCAAAGAAATGAAACCAAACACCTAATAATCACTGTTTACTTTTGGCAAAGTTATTTTGGCAAAAACGACACGTAACCAAATTCAAGGTTATTTTGGAAAGGCTGAAAGGCTCTTTGGGGAACCAAAAATGCTTCTTATCGCATCTCTACGAAAGCAAAACCCATTTTTGTAACCCTTATTAGAAGTAGGAGAGAGTTTACCACGACTTGAAACAGACTTGAATCTCTGTCTAACATTTTTAGTCTGAGACCAGGTTGTACACCTGGAGGAGATATAAAAGTACAAAGGAAGAAGAATAAAGTGCTCTGAAATCACTGAATATGTGAGTCTCTGATCGGCCCAGTTCCTGAAAGAACAGGTTTCTATAAAAGACGTGACTCAAAGGAGAAGTGTCATCATCTCCGGAGAGAGCTACTCCACTCGAAAGCCAGTTCAATTACAGACATATCATAGTGCTATCAC
The DNA here is from genome assembly GCA_031834385.1 of Semotilus atromaculatus. Taxonomy (NCBI): domain Eukaryota; kingdom Metazoa; phylum Chordata; class Actinopteri; order Cypriniformes; family Leuciscidae; genus Semotilus; species Semotilus atromaculatus. Next base: position 627,896 of record JAULUF010000015.1, on the reverse strand, counting down.
AAATATTAATCATTGTGTTGTAAAAACAGATCATTGCATCCTATTTCTTTTGCTAGCCACAATTTTTGGTGGCTAGTTAATACCCAGTGTGAAAAACGTAACTGAAAGGCTCTTTGGAGAACCAAAAATGCTTATTTTATCACATCACCACGAAACCCCAATTTTGTAGCCCTTATTAGAAGTAGAAGAGCGCTTTTCCCAATAACTTTGACTTGAAATAGACTCGAATCTCTGAGACCAGGACCAGGTTGTACACCTGGAGGACCAGCTCTTGAAGATATAGGCCTAAAAGTACACAGGAAAAAGAATAAAGTGAATATCCGAGTCTCTGATCGGCCCAGTTCCTGAAAGAACAAGTTTCTTTAAAAGACGCGACTCAAAGGAGAAGTGTTATCATCTCCGGAGAGAGCTTACTCCACTCGAAAGCCAGTTCAATTACAGACGTAGTAAACTCAAGTGCCATCACATATATTAATCATTGTTATAAAAGCAGTTCATTGAGTCCAATTTCTTTTGCTATCCAAAAATGTTGGTGGCTAGTTCCTATAAATACCTCGTATTTGGCTCATTGGAGAACCCAAAAAATGCTACGAAAACAAAACCCATTTTTGTAACCCTTATAAGAAGTAGAAGAGTGCCATCACAAATATTAATCATTGTGTTATAAAAACAGATCATTGCATCCTATTTCTTTTGCTATCCACAATCTTTTTTGGGGTCACGACCCACCGGTGGAGAAGCCCTGAGGTGTTTTAGATGTGTGTGTCGTGGTTAGACCTTTATCCCACCGCTGACCTCACGTCTCTTGAAGGTGACTCTATATCTCGCTCAAAAATCTCATATCATTTATTCATTCCTCATCTCCAAACCCAAGGATGGCAGGCGTCCTATCCTGTCTCTCTCTCTCTCTCTATCCCGTCTCTCTCTCTCTCTCTCTCTCTCTCTCTCTCTCTCTCTATCCCGTCTCTCTCTCTCTCTCTCTCTCTCTCTCTCTCTCTCTCTATCCCGTCTCTCTCTCTCTCTATCCCGTCTCTCTCTCTCTCTCTCTCTCTCTCTCTCTCTCTATCCCGTCTCTCTCTCTCTCTCTCTCTCTCTCTCTATCCCGTCTCTCTCTCTCTCTCTCTCTCTCTCTCTTTCTCTCTCTCCCTCTCTCTCTCTCAGGCACTTTGCTAGCAGTCCCAATGGTCGTTTAATTTTTGAGCGGATATTTTTAGCTGAAGATAATCGAGGTGGAAACTTCCATCTGTCCTCCGCATATTCCAGCTGCTCCGCTTTTCAGCGGGAAAAAGGAAATCAAGGGAAAAGGCATCATCATTTTGACCCCTCACTTTTGTTCAAACACTCATCGGTCAATCAAAGAATAAGGAGAAAGTTCACAAAATTATTATTATTGTTTAATATGGCCATATTTGTAGCTTTTACTTAGTGCCGAAAAATTGACAAAACAAAGAAACTTTCCTCATGTTTAAGTTCACTGCATATTTAAATCAAGAGATGCTCTAACCATTGTTATTATTGTAAAAAAAATAAATAAAAAACTTTTTTGTTATTAGAAAAAGCTGAAATAAAATTAAAAAAATGTTTAGAATAAACTTTGTTAACTGAAAAAATAATAAGTTGAAGTACTATAATTACTAAAACTTAAAATATAAATATAAATTAAACCTAAATAGAATAAAAAAGCACCTAACAAAATTATTAAAACTTCAAATGAAAGCTGAAAATATAAAAAATAAAAGCTAATCAAATATATTAATACATATCGTAATAGTTTATAAAAAATAATACTAAAACTAGTTCCCACAATATCTGACCAATTAACTTTTAACTTACTTAAGCGTGAAGTTTCTTAAAAATAATTGTACAGAAACTGCACTCAGAAAGAGCCAATGAAAACCAGTTTACACTATATTATTCGCCATTGTGATTTCCAGTCATAGAATATGTTATGACATTTCTATTACATATATTAAATAAAATATATTCATATTACAATAAAAAAAAAAATATATATATATATTGTGGAAAAAAATCTAACCTAATTTTGACCTGACCCATTCTTGAGAAAACGATCTGCACAGTTTATATAAAAAAATTATAAAAAAAATCTATTTTTATGTAAATTCAGTTTGGTTTGATTTCTAAGTGAAGCTGCATTCGGCGCAGGGGCAAAAAGTGCAGCGCGGCTTCGGATGAACTTTAATAGGCAGAATTGATCTGTTCGCTGGTGTGGCTCCTGAACCCCGCGGCACAGCGGTGCTCAAGCAGAGAGAAACCTCTCTCTCTCTTTTTCTCTCTCTCTCCTTCAAAACACTGAACCAAATCATTCATTTCAGCTCAGACCTCTAATGACGACTTGGTCAGTTTGCAGTACATAACTCTGTCTCAATCGATCCATCTACTTTTCTTTGGAAAGTTCGGTGTAGCATGATCATTTTTTTTTTCCTCTCATGCCCTCAAGGTACCTTCATGTGGCCATTTCCTAATGGCAGAAGATGCAAAATTAATGACTGAAGATCCGGCGATCATGTGCAAGGACGTGTCTCTAAACTGAGAGTGACAGCGGCGAACACAGTGAACTCAGGAAGACCGAATATAATAAAGACAACCCAGTTTATGACAACAGCATCCATAACGCCACGGCCTCCGCGGGATAAAAACACAGGTTTAACCCGAACCCGACCCGTCGCACAGGCTCTCATGACACTTTACAACCGCGTTTAAAGTGAATCCCACTCAGTGAGCCGCTCCTGAACAGAACTAAACACCTGGAAGTGCTCTGTAAATGGATCCTGCACCCAGAGATGACAACATTGCGTATTTGCTCAGAGGATGTACCAGCAAATGCTATCACAAACATGCATGTATTAATGAGGCATGTCTGGGTAGACGTACACATCCAGGGCTGTTATCTCATCGGCTTAACGTCTACATGCTTTACACACACACACACACACAGAGAAACTATGTTACGTGGAGGTTGAATTAGGCCAACGTGTAGGTACAGAAAAATGAGACTTACGAATGTCTCTATTCCTCATGTAAGCAAGAATAAGCATCATCGCTAGATATTAACATTTTGGCCGATACCGATAATTCTTTATATTTGAAAGCCGATAACCGATATATTGACCAATAAATCTAAATCCAAATTTTTATATAATTTTTGGAGCCTGATTACAAAAACAAAAGTCTCATCATTAAATCCATGTCCCAAGCACACAATTATAATGTTCTCATTATGATGTTATGTAGCCGATATGACTTGCGCTGCACATGTTGCACTTCACTGTATTTTCATTTTTTTTAAGTGATTTTAATCATATTTCAAGCAATTCAAAACCATCATGTTGAACAGTGTGCATCTGAAGTGTCTCAGCTGAAGGAAATAATACATTATTTATCGGCTTTAATATATCCGACAAATTTTCTTATCGGGCCGATACTGATAACATTAAAAAGTTCAATGTTAGTCAACTAGATCAACAAAATGAATACTGTATATATATGTGTATGTAACGTTTATATTTATCATCACTCCCTCTAAAAATCTCCTGTGCAATATTATTATGTAAAAACAGAATTTCTCTTTAATAGCATCTAATAAGTTTAAAGCTGCGTTCAAAAATGCTCAGTATATAATAAGTAAATCCTGTGCAAACAATAGCAGACGGTTGCAAGATTTCGGGAAACATGTTTGATAACATTTTTTACTTTTAATCGGGCAAAATCAATGTAGAAAAATGTTGACCTAATAATTATATTTTGTTCCTATCCTTGGGAAAACAATCTGCAAAGTTACTTTAAGAAATGCATTTTTATGGCAATTCAGTTTGGTTTTATTTTAAAAGGAAGGGACAGACAAACCAGTGACAACCAGCTTTTTTTGTATATAAGTACATGTAAAAATATATATAGTTTACACTTTATTTTAAGGTGTTTGTGTTACAGTGTAATTACACATTTAAGTACTGAATAATTACATAATTAACTACATGTAGTTACTATATGGTTAGGATTAGGGTTAGTTGCATGTAATTAAGCACAATTTATAGTCTTTACTATAGTAACAACATGTACTTTAAATTAAAATAAACTGTTACCAAAGTTGCTTGCACTTTTTGTCGCAACTTCAGTTCATAATCAAACCAAACTGAATTAAAAATAAACGCTGCAGATCGTCTTCTCATGCACACTATAGAGTAGGGATGAATGCATATTCAGAAACGGACAATGTTTTGCATAAATTAAACTGCTCTGGAACATGAAATGATCTTAAAATTCCCCCCAAAAACAAGAAAAAAAATAAAGAAAATGCAACTTTTTCACAACAGATGCATCCTAAATGGCAGTGAACAAATGCACAATCCCAGACTACATGACTGGAGTTTGACACTATTTCGGTGATACCTGTGTGCATACGTCATGTTGGCCAACATATGCACATCACCCCAATTCCACAGAGGATGGTACAGTGAAAGTGTGTGAGTGTGTGTGTGTGTGTGTGTGTACGTGCATCTGACTGTCAGAGAGTGTCACGTGGAGCAGTGCTCTTCATAATCTGGTTGGATTACGGCTCTCAGACCTGCGCCGTCTGGCCCGTCCGTGAGTCTTTGGCCACCATGTATCCGCTTCATGAACATCATGACCCACTCACGATTTCACAGCGTCCAGCTTTGTGTTGTTCGGATCACACACACACACACACATACATACACAGAACAGCTGCACTTTGCGTGCCACAAAATATGCATGCAATCAAACCCCAGCAGAGTATGTCAGTGAGTGTAAGACATTGAAAACCATTGAAAGCCACTGAAAGTCAGGTCGAGAGGATTATGGGAAATTTGGTGTGTACCACAAAAAGGGGCACATCTTCACATGACAGTTGTCAAACTTTCTCTAACATCTTTCAAATGTTGACCTGCTCCCAAGACCTTATTTTATATATTTTTGTAAACTCTTCCTTTCTAATATACAAATGTGTCATTAAAAAAATGTCTACAATTATATAAAACTTAAACCTTGTTTACATTCCTAGTAGCCTATATGCAGGACTTTGTGACGTCACGCGCGCCCAGCAACTTACAAGTAGACCAAACAATTTGCGGCACTAAATAATAAATGAAAAAGTAAATAAAACAAAGTGTATGCGTTTTATAGTTTGTTTTTAGAATACATAAAATAATAATAAATAATAAAACTTACCATTCACACAAAAGAAGACCAGCCAAGCAATCCATAGATCAGAATTATGAAATTTCAGCATTTTTTCTGAGGGAAAGTCGTCGTGTTATGAGGTTCAAAGTCAATTAAATTTTCTCCACAGTTTGTCCATTAAAACCGAATTCATGAATGAAGTCTAAAGCATGTTTGAAATATTTCAACGATGACAT
>JAULUF010000015.1:592500-617500 GCA_031834385.1 Semotilus atromaculatus | reverse complement strand
GTCCTTCTTCTTGTGATCCTTGTCCTTCTTCTTCTTCTTGTCTTTGTCTTTATGTTCTCCTTTGTCTTTGTGTTTGTCTTTATGTTCTCCTTTGTCTTTGTGTTTATGATCTCCTTTGTCTTTGTGCTTGTCCTTATCTTTATCCTTACCCTTGGAATCACTCTTGGAATCACTCTGAGACAAAATGTGAAGTAATATTATTACGAATGGCATTCTCATAAACAGCATTTACATCTATTACTGCACGTCGTACAGCAGCTCATATTTCATATTTAATAAGGAAGTTGGAGTGGCTATTGTTCAAATTCTTAATATCTGTAACCTTATTTCCATATGCAAAGTTCTCCAGGGCTAACTGATGTTCAGTGTCAACACTGCCCTTGTCATGTGTTGTATAACACGAGGAAATGTGTCATATTCAACTCATAACGACAATACAAATCACAACACACATATTGCTGATAATGGCGTTTCGATGGATTTAGATCGTTATGAATAAACGTGTGTTTACCTTGTCTTTGCTTTTGTCTTTATCCTTCTTTCCAAACCCAAAGATTCCCTCCACTTGTTTTCCCTCTGACTTTTTCACCTCGTCATCTCCAACAGCTGAAAAACAAAACAAACAAAAAAACATTCGTTTCACTCTGAAATCATTAAAAATAGGCTACCTATATTCAACTAGTGATTCTTAATGTTAAATGAGCAGTGCAGCATTTTACCTGCGTTCAGATCGAAGTCCATGATGAAGCAGTTATTATTACACTCTCTGATCGACGTTTAGGAGAGATCTGCGCTTTCACTGAGAGATACGCAGTTACAAAAAAAGAACGAAAAAAAAAGATACACGGTCTCATGAATATTAATTAGCTAGCATGACGTCAGCACAGTTCGAATGTCTGATTGGCTGGAATGCACAAGGTAAGCGAGTTACTCAGTTAGTTTGCGGAAGCATTCGGTCATGCATATTAATTAGGTGGTGTGATTGGGCCATGACATTGCACATTTATTATTTAAATGTTAGTAATTGTCGCGTGCAGGTGTCCAAGTCAGGTGTGCGTTTACGGAAGTGTCTGTTTCTGCTCATAAAGCCACGCGTTTTATCTGGTATTAATATATTCAGACATGAGAAATACACGTGCCAGCTTTACGTGTCTTGGTTTAGTTAGTATAATGCTTTTGTTAAAGTTTGAGAATTTATACAATTACTTAGGCTATCTGCTAATATCACTACTAGTAAACGCCCTACTTTTTACTCTCCATGTATACTTTTCCCCGGCGTTATCAAGAGATGTGAATTGTGTTATAAACAAATGCGCTATAAAAATGCATTATTGATATAAAAATGAAAAAAAAAAAAAAATCATTTTACAAGATGTTCAATATATGGTGTGTTGTAAAGTAGCCTAAATAAAGGCTTGCCAGGGCGAATATTCCTCAATGTGGGTTTATTTTGAAAAGTCACTTTTGTAAAAAAAATTAACACATCATTATTACCCAGTTGGCTTTTGGCGGGGCATGTTGTCACAGTATATGTGATGATAAGTCAGAGTGATGTGCACTGACTGATGTGAGAAAATAATTGTAACGTGACATACCTAACATACCTAAAACCAATACATTTTCAACAATTTAATATTTAAAATGTATTATAAGCTATTTAGTTGCTTTAACAGAAAAACAATGAATAAACTGCAAAAACTGTAAAAAAATAAAAAAAATAAAATAAAAAAGTAACTACATTTTCAGAGATTCGCACATCATAGATAATATATAACAGCTTGCGTTAAATTTCACCGAATGGGTGACATTTCTGTCCTCAGGACATTATATGTATAAAAATGCATGAAAATTAACTGTAAAATCCATTGTATTATTAAGCAAAGTGTCCCACACATTAAGCTAACAGCAAATTTAATAAAAAATTAAATTTAAAATTTTATAATTAATAAAAACTACCTATAACAACAAAAAAAATAGCATTTGCTGCACCCCACTCTATCTCTAAACTTTACCATATAATGATTAAAATCCTTCAGAAATCGTATTATTTTTTGCATTGTTGTGTGACTTTATATCCAATCTGCTTTAAAATGTACACATCTGTTACCCTAGCCCCCCCCCCCCCCCCCCCCCACACACACACACAAAAAACTTGGATCATTCCACAAGACACACACACACACACATCATGGAAAGTGTCTTGTGTGCTTGTGCATAGGTACAGAAATGATTTGAGAAACATGGATCATAAATTGAGCAGTCATCAGGATCTATGCTTTTATTTATGCTTTTATGTCACATCTCCTGCATTTGGTTTTTGGTTCCTGTTGAATCTTTCATGCATATTTATTGCCCTCTCTTCAACAAGGAAACCGGTTTGTCTGCAGTTCAGGGGCGAGTCCAGTGTTTTTACACATTTAAACTGGCCAGGACTGTTTTATGTTACTTACATGTGAGAATAATGAGCACAAAACATGATGAATGTGGAAAAAAAGTAGCAACTTTACTCCATTTATATAGAACTGAAATAAGGCATAACAGTGTGTTTATTCACCATTTCACGACAGCACCAGATGAGGCTCATGCGATCAGAAAACGAGTCAGAACGAGTCTTTTGTTTAGAACTTTACAATAAGGCCCTTTAGTTCATGCATTAACTAACAATATGCAATACATTTGTTTCAGTGGTTTCAGTTATTAATCTGTTAGTTAATAAAAAATACAGATGAAACTCGAAAAATTAGAATATCGTGCAAAAGTTATAATTGTGATGATTATGGCTTAGCCTACAGCTTATGACAACCCCAAATTCAAAATCTCAGAAAATTAGATTATTACATAAACATTACAAAAAAAGGATTTTAAATACAGAAATGTCAACCCTCTGAAAAGTATAATCATGCATATGTATATAGTTATATATACTAAATATATTAGTTTCACCTTTTAATTTGAATTACTGAAATACAGGAACTTTTGCATGATATTCTAATTTTTTTAGTTTCACCACAACTGTTCATTGTTAGTTCAAGTTAGTTCAAAAATGTTAAAGTCCCCCTGTGGTGAAAATCCAGGTTTTAATGTTGTTTATGTCTATTAGACAAACCAATGTGTAAATTCATAAGTCATTATTTAAATGCAATGTCTCCCAATGGTCTTAATGAAGAATTTGATATAAAACCATTCTTATAAAAAAAATTTTTTACGAAATTGTCGGTGCTGACTACATTGCAGCAGGTTTTATGAATATGTGGGGTACTTGTCTTTATTTCTTTGTGGTTGGCTTGTATATATGGAATTGTTTCTTCCACTGATTGTTTTTCTTTTTACTTTTCTCTTTTTTTCTTTTCTGTGGAGAGATATGTTATGTACTCTTTATGTTATGTACTCCTTCTGAGATGTATAAGTTTGTAAAAAACCTACATTCAAGATATTTTAAGACATGGGAAAAAAAATTCAAGGAACAAACTTTTTAAATATATGTCATTTTGGTGATCAAAGGTGATACAATTATGGATTACAGTTGACTTATACAACTTTTGATTTTAATAAATTATTAGTAAATTTATAAAATGAACATTAACTAAGATTAATAAATGCTTTAGAAGTATTGTTCATCGTTAGTTAATGAAATATTTTTGTACAGTGTTACCAGCTAAACTAAAGAATGAAGTTTCTGTGCGTCCGAAAGGCTTTTTGTCCATGTGTAGCCTATCAGCTGCTTTTATAGTTTAGTATCTATTAAAAGGAGAACAGGCCAATCCCAACTCAAAATTAATTTCTGATTTAACTGCTCTGATGTTATGAGATGAGAACAAAACTTAAAGCTGCCGTCGGCAACTCTGGCTGATTGAGTGGACTTAGGCAAAACTTTGAATGTTTACAACTCTCATGCCCCTCCCCCACTATCAACGAATACCCTCCCACCGAGTTCGTGCTCGCTATTGCGCCATCACTATTCGCTACTTCAGGCGTGTGCATGTGATTGACGTGTGTGTGCACGACTTGTGATTGACAGTCATATCTCACCCCCCCCTGCGCTGATTGGACACAATGAACCGGGAGCGGTGGATTTTTGCAAAACAAATAACACGCTCCAGGTGGAGTTAGAAGCTCGGGTTTTTTTCTAAAACCACTTTATTTATGTTGTTCTGTCGGAATATAGTGTCGAATTCGCTGAATATGATCAAAAAAAAGTTGCCGACGGCATAATAACACTGTCATCTTCATGCTTATATTAGCATTGAACTCATTTTACACATTGAACTGAACTAAATCAACGTTGACATGAATCGAGCTGAATAATAATGTCTTTACAGCAGAATTTGAATGTTTTCTCACATTTTATGAAGTTTGCAACATTGGTTCTGTTATTTTCGGGTTATTTTCCTGTGCATCGCTGACTTGATTGGACCAAAGTGCAGCTGGAGTCTGCAGTTTTCCCTCTTTGTCGGCATCTCTGTTCGAAATCTGCAATTGCAGTTTTACACAAACTGAGAAAGTCAAAAAGCGTTAGGTTGTGCCCCGCTCTCCCCCTATATCGTGCAATTCGGATAAATTCAGAATTGCGAGATAAAAAGTCGCAATTATCTTTTAAAATGTTTTATTCTGTGGCGGAAACAAGCTTCTATAGTTAACAGACGGTCCGTGTAACGCTTCACAATTCAATTTTCAGACCATACAATACAAATGCAAAAATGAAAAATTGAATCCAGACATTCATTTTTCTTGTTTTTCCAGTTACAATATCAATGGAAATTTGCCTTTTTCTCCCTGTTTTCAATTTTACTTGTGCTAAATTGTGACTTCAGAAACAAACATTTGAATAAATTAAATCTAACTGATTTTCTAATTTTCGTCTTTAATTTGCGCCGTGGGCGGTACCATTAGCATGGGGGTGTGGCCGTGGACTATACTATTATTTCATTGATGCAACTGCTTTATTTACACTGCATGCACGTTTGAGAAGTTTAAACACAGGACGACATTTTTCACCCGAAGTGACCGTTTTTATTGATAATAACTGCACTGTTAACCCTTGCTGTAAAAAAGGGCCAAATTCTGACAATATCAAACCATTTTCCATTAAAACAGTGTTGCTTAAATTATTTGCAAATAGTTTAAATAGGCCTAGATTACTTAACTACAATTAGACATACCTTTTACCATTGTTATTCCTTTAAAAAAATTAACTCGATTATCATTATATTTTTAAATAATAAATCCCCTACCTGTATTTTAAACAGGGAAAGCTGCATAGCAACACCACCTATGGTAGCAAAGCTATTAAATCATACAAAAACACGAATACAGTCTATACAAGAAAAAAAAAATTAGAAAAACTTAGCTACTCAAAGTTGACACCATTAAAAAAAAAGTAGAATTATTAGTGCAGTAATAAGTCCATTTGCAAATCAGAACTTGTTTATTTTTAATGAATAGAAATACTGAAAAGTATCCGGAAATGACAATGTTAAAGTAAAATTAAAGTCATGTGATATAATACGTCTTCCACTACAGTAAACTATGCCAAAAAAAAGGTTGAAAGTAATTATCTTAAAGCAAAATAGTTTAATAAAAAAAAACCTTTTTGTGATTATCACATAGCCTATAGGCTAAATGCTAGATAACCCGCAGCGGGTATGAGACATAGGCTACTCATTTTGTAATGCTTTTTATTCCATATATGAAACATTTTTATTCTAATGTAAAGACAACCAACATACTATAGTGTAGAAGAACATAGTTCGTGTCTGGACAGTGTTGTGAGAGAGAAAAATCTCAGGACGGGTTAATCACTTTTGGAGGCTACATTTATCATCAAAACAAAAATAAATGACGGATTAGGTGGATGAGGGCGAGGGTGATCCTCGCTCCGAAGCGGGACAACAGGCCATCAAACTGGGCGCGGGACAGGCGGAAGTACCGCTGAAAGCTCCCGGAGCAAATGGTGAAACTCGCCAAACTGGGAACGCCTCCGGAGGGTCTGGTGGACGCAAGTACGGCGACGATGACCCCAACACCGCTGTTCTGTTCTCCAGAGCAAATACAGTATGGCGAGTGGATAGTGTCACGGATAACCTACCGAAGTCGACAGTCGTGTACTTTTACGTGACAGAAGGGGTACGCCGCATCACAGACGCGTGAAACTAACGTGTGACTCTAACGTCGTCGCACCACAGACGCGTGAAACTAACTTGTGACTCTAACGTCGTCGCACCACAGACGCGTGACACCGACGTGTGACTCCAACGTCGCACCATAATAAATGAATATACACACACACACACATATATATATATATATATATATATATTTATTTTTTATTTTTTTCACTTTCTACTGGATATGAGGACTATGTAAATTATATCCTACACCATCAAAGTCACAACTTTTTGCACAATAATTACCAACAACTTTAAAGTTGAACAGATAAATTCATTAATTGTAATCTATAAACATAATATTCTGGACTGTGTCATTCTGAGTTTTTACTTTTGAAGGTGGTAATAATTAGTGTACAGAAATATATTAATGAGCAGGATGTGATTAGAAGGAACAGAAGGAAGGAATTCATTGTATCCAAGTGATGGATTTGACTTTATTGTTATTTTCAATGCAATAGCCTACTTGATACAACTTTTTGCTATTTATTAAAATCACTGCATGTTAAATAAAACATTACAAAATCAAAAATAAATAACTAGAAATAAACTTTAAAAAAATCCAAAAATATAGATGAATCCAGGTATAAGTTAACACATCTCACTGCCTTAGCAGCTATCAACAACAGTCACTTAAAATACATAAATTATGTCAATACAATATTAACATTTAACATTATTTGATATTTTAAATATATATATTTCATCCACAGTCTGCTCTTATTCCCGACCTGCAGCTGAACCAGAAAATATGATGTAAATATTTTTCCACCATCAAATATTAGCGATTCATGCATTTCACACATTTATATATAAATCAATAATATAAAAAATTACTGCTTAGTGAATTAGATCAATGGATTTATTTCCATTCAAAGGGATAGAAACCAATTAAAAACAGTAGACTTAAACGATTCCTTATCCTATGGCGCCCTCTAGTGGGCAACGTTAATATAACAGCCTTCATCTTTTCTAATGGTTTGAGCAGGGGTTATAATACCAAAAATTCTATTATAATAGATGTATGAATTTCTGATGCTCCGGAGGAGAAAAACAAATTCTAAACCAGGGGTTCTCAACTGATCAGGGTTGGAGCTAAACAGACATCTATTATAATTGCCCTTCTTTTTGGTCATAAATTACCATGTTTTTCCTTTGTGGAAAAACAAAAACAAAAACTATATTTTGACAATAAATTGATAAAACATAAGCAAAACTTGGCCACTCAATATTTAATATTCAATAATTTTATTTCTTCAATTATAAAGTTTCAAATGTATTAATTTGAACAAGCACAACATTCAACCAAATATTCTAAAATATTTATTATTATTAATAATGTTATTTCAACATATCTCATTATTTCGAACTTAATTATGTGTGCGTATTATAGGCCTACAATATGTGCATTTGTCCGGTGACACGCGTACATTAATTTTTATTAATAAGTATAAGTCACTGTGTCTGCTGCAAATATGCAATTGATGATCACCATCTCCATAGTGAAGGCACCTAGAGAAATACATAAGCTATAATTAGATAATCAGAGAGTAGCCTATTTCTTTTCGTTTTGTTTAGACATTTCAAGCTGTCTATATATTTCTCATGTCTGAGGCATACACACTGAGTTTCGGTTGAACCCCTACTGTTAATTTATATTGAGATGCGCACCAGTTTATGTGCAATGCAAGTGAACGCGCGGGCGCCTCCAAGTCATGATTATATCGTCTGCTATATTTGCTTCTTATTTATTAAATCCAGGCAATTCGTTGATGGTAAAAATTGTTAAAATTAAGTTACAAATTATACATAACGAAATTTACTTTAAAGAAAGGCGTTCTACAAAACAAAACTTAATGAAGTGGTCAAAATCATGTCTGACCCCGCATGTCTACCGATATATTTTGACTCATATCTTACTTATGCTGTTCACTTTTCAAAATTAACATAGATGTCAAAAAATAACATTATAATATTTGAACAAATATGAAACTAAATGCGCTTATTTAATGGCTACAACACATATAGTGTTTGGTATACAGACTCTGTATTTGTACAATTTGCTGCACATTCATTTAATTGTAAAGTAGAATTGTAATTCATTTCATTCTGAATTTTGCACACAAGTTGAAAGGCATTTGTTTGTGAATAATAAACATATCTGCAACATTTATCAATTTCACAGATAACTGTGCGTGCATTTATTAATCATTATGCTAAAAATCATAATAAAATATAGGCTATTACAAAAACAAAAAAATCAGATGAGCCCAGAATATGAACGCAAAGTGTTTAATTAGGCTACACGTTAAGCATTTTCCTCCCATAACTATTATACGGCTTAATGCAGATTAGAATGGCCCCTTATATGTCGAAATAACAACTTATTATGTCGAAATAAGGAGATATAATGTTGAAATAACTAATTAGTATGTCTAAATAAGGAGATATAATGTTGAAATAACGACTTAATATCTCGAAATAACAAGATAAGATTTCTTTTTCGTTTTTTCTTCACCATGCGGTTCAGGGCTTCCATAGAATAGTAGGCTAATATACAGCCTACAGCCTGAATATAATTGTTTCCAGAAAATATTTTTGCTTTGGTCTTTCTTGGGGGTGCTGAAGTCCCGCTAGCCCCTCCCTAGCGCCACCCATGATATCAAACATTGAATAAACTTATAGTTATTATGCACCAGGGGCCCTTTGGGAAATAAGTTAATAATTAAAAGCAATAGCCTATAGCAAGTAGGCCTACATCCACTAATGCAAACTTTTAAATGTTTTAAAGGCGACATAGCCTACATGGGGACGACGTGTGTATCAGGCGTCTTATGATGCGACGTACAGTATCAGGCGTCTTTTGATGCGACGTACAGTATCAGGCGTCTTATGATGCGACGTACAGTATCAGGCGTCTTTTGATGCGACGTACAGTATCAGGCGTCTTTTGATGCGACGTACAGTATCAGGCGTCTTATGATGCGACGTACAGTATCAGGCGTCTTATGATGCGACGTACAGAGGGACGACATGTGTATCTGGCGTCTTATGATGCGACGTGACTAGTTCAGACGTCTGATTTATTTATGGATTTCTCACATACGCCGTCGCCACGTCGCCGTAAGGTATACGTTCCAACTGTGACATCGCCGTGACGTCGCCGCCGGTCTGTCGTCTGCCGTCTCTATCAATCCCATTCAAAAAATGACACGGACTGACGGCGACGAAAGGGTAGACTGCTCCTTCACCTTCTTCAGGGAAGTCTTAGAAAAGACATTATCCACTCGTCATAAATACAGAGCGGTGACTCTCTCGTTGAATGCTCGATGATCAACATAGCACTTGCCCCTCCCTGAACCGTATTTCGCCTCAGACGCGCGTCCAATTCGCTCTGGACGCGAGAATGCATTCAAAAGGTTCAAGCGTCCAACTAGACACGATAGACGTCACGTTTGGTGTGAACGCAGCAGACCTTACCAGTTTTATTTACAGTAAAATACTGGCAACACTTTTTAATGGAAAATGGTTTGATATTGTCAGGATTTGGCCCTTTTTTTACAGCAAGGGTTAACAGTGCAGTTATTATCAATAAAAACTGTCACTTCGGGTGAAAAATGTCGTCCTGTGCTGTGTTCCGTCTTTTAAACTTCTCCTCAAACGTGCATGCAGTGTAAATAAAGCAGTTGCATCAATGAAATAATAGTATAGTCCACGGCCACACCCCCATGCTACTGGTACCGCCCACGGCACAAATTAAAGACGAAAATTAGAAAATCAGTTAGATTTCATTTATTCAAATGTTTGTTTCTGAAGTCACAATTTAGCAAAAGTAAAATTGAAAAAAGGGAGAAAAGGGCAACTTTCCATTGATAATGTGACTGGAAAAACAAGAAAAATGAATGTCTGGATTCAATTTTTCATTTTTGCATTTGCATTGAATGGTCTGAAAATTGAATTGTGAAGCGTTACACGGACCACAGACACTAAGGTGTGCCACTCAAATATCCCTCCATGCTTCACTGTTTCTCCTGTGCATCTGAACAGGAACAGAAAAGCTTACAGGGTCACAAAAAAAGCTGTTTCAACAAGGGTAGTTCTCACCTCAGTTTTGAAAATTGCAGAAACAATGGGTTGCAGAGTGGAGGGAACACAACAACAACTTCTGATCCAGTCAATATTATTTTTGCTTGAAGTTAAATGCATCCAACTGCTGCAATCAACCACTGCATGCAACACAATATTCTATTTTGTTGTATTCAAACTGTGCAAAAATAGAATAAATTTGATTTACTTTTATATGATTAGACCTTATTAAAGCAGCCAGGTTGTAAGCAATGATATTTTTTCACATCTGTTGTGTGACTTGGTCTTCTCGGTCTGTTACTACACCAATAGTGCCAGTAACTGAGTAACGCAATTATTTTATTTATTTGGAGTAACGCAATATTGTAATGCATTTACTTTTAAAAGTAAATTTTCCCTATTGTGCCACATGTGATGTGATGCACAGAAAAACTTCAACTAAAAGGAAAAAAGCAAAGTGAAACAAGACCACACAAGTACAGCATTCATTTCTTGGACTAAAGGGAAAAGTTCAAATTTTAAAAAAAAAAAGTTTTTATAAACAATTTAGAATTTTAAGTCAACTTTCAAGGTTGTTTAAGATTTAATCTTGACAATATTGACTTTATTGTGTGTTTAGAGAGTTCAACAAATATCAGGGTTGTATTTACTGGCTTTCACTTTCAATATGAACGGGGTTTACTGGAAAGATGACAGTTAGCCATGCAGCATATACTGTCTGCACACTTTAATCACTTAAAGGAATAGTTTAAGAACCCAAAAATGAAAATTAGCCCATGATTTACTCACCCTGAAGGCATCCTATATATGACTTTCTTCTTTCAGACGAATGGGAGTTATATTAAAAAATGTCCTGGCTCTACCGAGCTTTATAATGCAGTCAAAGGGTATATTTTTTTGGAAGTCCATAAATGTGTGTTTTATTGACTAACTTTTTCCACTTTTAATGTCATTTCTAGCGAGGAATTATTGCAGTAATTAAATATTCACTTAGTTATTTTGTTGTAGATCATTAAACCATTACGTTGCATCAGAGGTCTGTCCCAAATCAGTTTTGTGAGGTATGTGCCATTGAGTCTCATTCACAAAATAATTGCGTACATTATTCATATTTATACGCACATTTGAACTACTGTGTGTTTTTCCGAACCATGGCACTTGTAACATCAAGATCACAGGTTCAATTCTCAACAAAATTAACAAAATTATATATATATATATACACTGTAAAAATTTTTTGTTGGATTAACTTAAAAAAGTAAGTTATCTGGTTGCCTTAAAATTTTGAGTTCATTGAAATAAAAAATTTGAGTTAATACAACAAAGGAGATTGGTTTAATAAATAGAAACTCAAAATATTATGCTATCTGAACTACATTAATTATCTAAGTTGATTTGACAAAATATAAAAAGTTGTGAAAACACATCATCAAAATTCATTTTTACAGTGTATATATATATACATATATTAGGGCTGTGCAATGATTATCATCCAAAAATGAAAGTGCACGTATTTACGTAATATATGTGTGTGTACTTTATTTTGTATATATACACACACACATGCATGTATACATTTAAGAAAAAATAAATGATTCATAAAATATTTACATTTATAGAAAATATTTATATTTATAGAAAATATTTATTTATAGAAAATAAAAAATAAATAATTGGTTAACCAGTATTTCCGACAACTCAAACATCGAGGGTCCTGTATTCAAAAGGGTCAAAAAACAACCCTGCTTATTCTTAATGTTTAAAATCATGAAGGTACATTTCTCTTAACAAGGATAGCTACCCCACTATTAAATAAAATTTGGCCAATGCACTTTTTTTAAGGCTAAAGTGCACCTGGTTATTTCCTGTAAGTGGGTCTTCTGTGACAGAGCCAAATCAATACGCTCCTTACTTTGTCAATCAAAAACCTGGATTTTAAGTTTACAGTGCAAACCCGTTACGGAAAACCCATCTTTATCTGGTGTCCATGACCTTTACAAACATCTCTAACATAATCTGATTGGTTATTTATTGACCAGATGTTCTTTATATTGATGCATTGCAGGGGTATTTCACACAGCTTATGAATTGGCAGCCAAAATGACAAGGACAGTCATAATCCTTTGCTTCTTTTTGGCCTTCTATCCTCTCTCTGAGGGGATTCCCTTCAGCTGTCCGTTTCCATTTCTGAATCAGAGCGCACACCTGGGAACAGGGAAACTTTGTGCAACATTGCAACTGCAGACCAAGTTGCCCTGCCTCAGTGTAAACCTGTCGGTCAGTGAAAATGTGCCGCTGAATCCTGAAAAATGGCATCTGGAGAGTCTGTCACTGAAGGTGAGATTGTATGCATATTTACTAAATATAATTTTTCCCTATGGAAAGTAGTTTTACAACCCTTCCTGTCAAGACATACATGATAGATTTCTTCATTTTTTTATATGTAGGTAACCGTAAAATGTTAAGTGTGGATGTCAAATTAAAAGTTAAAATTAAAAGATATCAACCTAAGAGAGCGTGCTGATTCATATCATACCAGTTCTATCACTTAACACGTATACACTTGATTGCAAATCAACTTTTATGTATCAACTCTAATGTTGCATGCTAACTTGGTACTGTATGTGAATGTAACCGTAAATCCAAAGTAGAGTTCTCAGGTGAAATCTTTGTTCTTTTTTTTTCTTTCTTCCTAAATCAATTTTATTGGTCACCCAGTATGTCTAGCTGCGGGCTTTTCAAATATTTAACCAATAAAAAGTATTTAAAAAAGAGCTTGTAAATAAACCCCAGATGATCAACAAGCTGTCTATGCCACACAGTTTGCAGACAGTCTCTATTCTCACTTTGCATAAAAGCCTCATCATGTCATGATTCTGCCATCTTGTCATTTTCTGCCATCTTGTCATTTTCTTTCTCTAGTCTTGAGGCAGGATCATGACAGACCCATGTTTTGTGTGCAAGCACATGGCCTTGTGTTTGGGCTGTGTGCTTGTGTTGTCTCGTTCTCTTACCCCGCCCCCTTGTTATCCTCATCTTGTCTTCATTGCCTGATCAGTGTCACCTGCTGTCGTTATCTGTTCTCCCTATATTATCCCCTTGTGTTTGCTGTCTTGTGCTGGTTCATTGATTGTGATTGTATGTGTGAATCCATACATATTAATACTTGTGAGTATCTTGTCTGAGTTCTGTCTTATCAAAGAAGTTTTCTTGTAATAGTTATTTTGTTCCTGTGAAGTTTTGTCTGTCTTAGTCTAGTGTTATTATTCTTTTGCTTTGTTTGTGCTGTTTTTCCTCCCTCGTGGGGTTTTGTTTTCCCGTTTTTGTCATCAATATACCTTGTGTGTCTGTCTGCAACTGTCTGCGATTGGGTTCGTTCCTGAAAAGCCGTGACACATCACTCTATTTGAGCTTGATTTTGTTAAAATATTATTTAAATGATTGAATTATTTAATTCTCACATGTAATGCTTTAATTGTTGGTGACTTATTCTCTTTAAAAAAACTTCTGAGATCATAAAGTATATTATGTATTTCATTCATGTTGGACTTGTCAACATTACATTTGGTTGACTGCCAAATTAACCCTTGTGTGTAAAGTCTTTCTTTCTTTCTTTCTTTCTTTCTTTCAAAATGTAAACTCTGTCAGTAATTACTCTCTCTCATGTTGTTCCCCGTAAGACTGTCGTTCATCTTCGGGACACAAATTAAGATATTTTGTGATTAAATTTGAGAGCTGGATCACTCCTCCATAGGCTTCTAAGGGAAAGAAATCGTTAGAATAGTCCAAGTGACTCAATCTTTTTAACTCAAAGTTTATCAAGCGACGAGACTACTTTTTGTGCGCAAAAAACAAACAAAAATACCGACTTTATTCAACTATTCTCCTTCTCTATGGGCCTCTAGTGAGTTCACTAGTGTAACAGCGCAGCGCTTCTGTGTTGTACGTCACACGTATCACACACATGACCAGCGTCGGCCAATAGTGAGCCTACGTGTGACGTACAACACAGAAGCTATTACACTAGTGAACTCACGAGGCAGGAAATGAATAGTTGAAATAAAGTCGTTATTTTTGTTGTCTTTTGCTTTTTCAGCATTACCCTGCCAAAGAGACATTTTGAGTAAAAAATAGTTTTAATTTTACTTTATTAATGATCTTAAACATTTCCTACACTCTTTTCTCAGATGTCATTTAGAGGCTGTTTTGACACTGTAACATTAACACATTATATCTTACCTTTTGATTTTAGGTGGAAAAAACCTGCAGTTTCATGGTGTTTCGACAAGACAAAAACAGCCAACATTTTCCTAGAGGATTCTATTCAAACATTACTATAAATTCCTTCAATACACATTCAGAATTTTTGTGTATTTGCACAAAATTGCACATCAGATACAGACGTACTCCAACATTTTCAGATTTTGAAAATAAGCATTTATTGGACAGTCCTGCACTTCCATCTGATAAAGAATACTGGCGGAAAGTATTTGATTCTGCAATGAACTATAGAAAGAACTGTGTAAAGAACTTAAGTAGTTTTAAACCACCAAAGATACAAACCTTCATGAAAAAAGAGAATTTCTGTGAAAAGTTCATTCGTGATTCAAACTTCAATATTAAAGCAGATAATGCACCAAATTTATACAGAAGTCAGGTCAAAATGGATATTTATGAAGTCAGGAATAATGCAAACGGTAAAATACATATCTCGACACGCCTTGATTATGTTGTGGTTGCGCTTGACAACAATGGTAAGCCAGTTCATTTTGTACCAGTTACAGAGGATATTGCTAAACAGTTTCCACAACAAAAAACAAATATCATAACAAAAAAACGAATTGACACCTCTGAAATAATCAAAGAAGCACCCATAACTGCGACTGCAGAAAAGGTAGTCATCACTGTGACCAGAAAACTGGCAGCCATAGCTGCGAATGGAGAACGTACCGCAAGGACTTATTTTGGAAAACCGTCAGCCACAACTGTGAGCGGAGGTGGAGAGACTGTGAGCGGAGGTGGAGAGACTGTGAGCGGAGGTGGAGAGACTGTGAGCGGAGGTGGAGAGACTGTGAGCGGAGGTGGAGAGACTGTGAGCGGAGGTGGAGAGACTGTGAGCGGAGGTGGAGAGACTGTGAGCGGAGGTGAAGTGAATGCTGCTGTAAGTGTGGGTTCAGCTGTGGGCGCAGTCGTGGGCGGAGGTGTGGGTGCAGGTGTGGGCGGAGCTGTGGGTGCAGGTGTGGGCGAAACTGTGGGCGCAGGTGTGGGCGGAGCTGTGGGTGCAGGTGTGGGCGGAGCTGTGGGTGCAGGTGTGGGCGGAGCTGTGGGTGCAGGTGTGGGCGAAACTGTGGGCGCAGGTGTGGGCGGAGCTGTGGGTGCAGGTGTGGGCGGAGCTGTGGGTGCAGGTGTGGGCGGAGCTGTGGGTGCAGGTGTGAGTGGAGGTGTGGGTGCAGGTGTGGGCGGAGGTGTGGGCGGAGCTGTGGGCGCAGGTGTGGGCGGAGCTGTGGGCGCAGGTGTGGGCGGCGCTGTGGGCGCAGGTGTGGGCGGAGCTGGGGTTGGAGGTGTGTTTGTAGCTGTGAGCGCAGATGTGGGCGCAACAGCCGCGACTACAGTCACAGAAAAGACAGACGTGACTTCAGCTGCGACTACGCCCACAGAAAAGGCAGACGTGACTTCAGCCGTGACTACGCCCACAGAAAAGGCAGACGTGACTTCAGCCGTGACTACGCCCACAGAAAAGGCAGACGTGACTTCAGCCGTGACTACGCCCACAGAAAAGGCAGACGTGACTTCAGCCGTGACTACGCCCACAGAAAAGGCAGACGTGACTTCAGCCGTGACTACGCCCACAGAAAAGGCAGACGTGACTTCAGTCGCGACTACGCCCACAGAAAAGACAGACGTGACTTCAGTCGCGACTACGCCCACAGAAAAGGCAGACGTGACTTCAGCCGCGACTACGCCCACAGAAAAGACAGACGTGACTTCAGTCGCGACTACGCCCACAGAAAAGACAGACGTGACTTCAGTCGCGACTACGCCCACAGAAAAGACAGACGTGACTTCAGCCGCGACTACGCCCACAGAAGATGCAGACGTGACTTCAGCCGCGACTACGCCCACAGAAGAGGCAGACGTGACTTCAGTCACGACTACGCCCACAGAAGAGGCAGACGTGACTTCAGTCACGACTACGCCCACAGAAGAGGCAGACGTGACTTCAGTCACGACTACGCCCACAGAAGAGGCAGACGTGACTTCAGTCACGACTACGCCCACAGAAGATGCAGACGTGACTTCAGTCGCGACTACGCCCACAGAAGAGGCAGACGTGACTTCAGTCACGACTACGCCCACAGAAGAGGCAGACGTGACTTCAGTCACGACTACGCCCACAGAAGAGGCAGACGTGACTTCAGTCACGACTACGCCCACAGAAGAGGCAGACGTGACTTCAGTCACGACTACGCCCACAGAAGAGGCAGACGTGACTTCAGTCACGACTACGCCCACAGAAGAGGCAGACGTTACTGGGATCATAAGTTATGAAGGACCATTGATCTTCACAGAAATATCAAATTTTTTGACATCTAAAGTAGCATTGATGAACAAAAAAATTTCAGATTTTTTTTACTCCCTTTTTTTAAGTATAACCCAAAGATTTACATTTTTGAGGACTGTTCTTTAATACCTGTATAAACCTCAATATATCCCAGTATAGAAAAAAAGGTTTATGAACAAATTTCAAGACAATCAACAGTAACTAACAATTTGGTCAACCTTATAAAAGGCATTTCTCTTTCAGTGCTAATAATAAATGCATTTCAATTACACCTGTGAATGTACCCATTAAACTACACATCTAAAATTTTAAATAAACTGCACTGAAAATATATTTTTTTCTTCTGCGTTTTTAATGTTCCTGTTAAACTTTCTTTACAGTTGTATACAATTGTTACAAATGAAGAGCAGTTATTAGTTTTGGAATACAAAATACAAACACGTGTCTGAAAAAAAATAATTAAAGTGAAGTTAAATCATAGTCCAAGCATGTTGTTGTCACAACAACACAACCTTAGGCTCCTGGACAGGACCTCGACTGCAGTGGCATACCAATTGCCTCGAGTTGCTAGCAGTACTCCTTGACCTCCACCAGTTCCGACCATTGTTGCACGGCAAGCAGGTACTGCTCCGGACAAACAACACATCGACGGTAGCGTACATCAACCGTCAAGATGGTCTACGCTCCCGTCGCAACTCGCTCACCATCTCCTCCTCTTATATTCCAGGCGAGCTCAATCGTGTGGCCGCGCTCTCACGACAGCTCATGTCCCGGGAGAATGGAGACTTCATCCCCAGGTGGTCCAGCTGATTTGGAGTCGATTCTGGGACCTGTTTGCCTCCCAGGAGTCCGCCCACTGCCATTTGTTCTATTCCCTGACCAAGGGGACGGATGCACTGGCACACAGCTGGCCCCGGGGCCTACGCAAATATCCATTTCCCCCAGTAAGCCTTCTCCCACAGACCCTGTGCAAGGTCAGGGAAGACGAGGAGAAGGTCTTGTTAGTTGCGCCATACTGTCCCTACTGGACCTGGATCCCAGAACTGATTCTGCTTGCGACAGTCCTGTCCCAGGCAGATTCCCCTGAGGAAGGACCTTCTGTCTCAGGAACGGTGCAGTACTCATGTGGACTAGATCCCCATTTGATGTGATTCCCCCTCGGTAATCCCATATGTCTATTGTCCACGAAACGGTTTCCCTGTTGGTAAACCTATGTCTTTCCCCTGTCTTTCGCTGCTCTGCCCTGTCTTTGCAACATAGCAGCTCCTCCTTTTGCTAGGTAGGACCTACCACAGAGACCTTCCATATGTAGCATTGCCCCACGGGTCAGTCCATATGTATACTTCCACATGTTAGCTCCCTTCGGGCAGGGTGTGGTTTCTGTAGCGTTCCTCTCCTTTGGGATTAGGCGCGCTTCCCCATCATTTTGGCCATGGCGTGAATCCCTGGGGTAGGAACACCAGCTTGTTGTAAACTCTGTCCCTTCCATCCCGCTGAGTATGGAGGCTACCCCTCAAGCTTACATGGGGCACTGGGTAGGTTACGACCTTTTGAGCAGTTTGCCAAAAGCGCACGCGGCAGCTTGCCAGCATCTGCGCCTCCATCACATGTAACACAGTTCATTGGCCATGGAGCTTTCCAAAGGGACTCCATGACGTCAGTCCGACGTAACACCGAACGTAGTCTCAGCCTCAGACTTCACGCCCACAGACCGTTGGCACACTTTTCTGGAAACACTTCAGAAGTTTCGAAATCACATTCTGTCTAGTTGAATTCTACAGTATTGTGTCGTGTTCTTTAACGGGCCGCTTGGAAACTAATGCCGTGGCGCTAAAGCCCCTCGTGGAAGAAGAAAGCCGTTGTGTTTACAACTGTGACAATGAGCGCTTACCAGGATCAACTAAACGCTGGATTTTCAAAAGTATGTGAAGTTCGCAGCTCCATTGTTGCAGTAAACTTGCACAACGTCCATGAATTAATCATTTATTAGATGCATGTCGGTCTGTTACTGTAGGGACATTGACATTAAATTGCCACGCCCCTAAATATGAATGATGCAGAACAAAACAAACTGTGATTGGTTGCATTACATGTCAGTCAAACGTCCTCTTGGGCGATCCTTGACTAAGAAAAGTTGCGATAGAGTCCAGACTATAGTGATTACACCTTTACAAATCTTCTCTTGCGCATGCAAATTTAATTTACGCTTGCAATCTTATGCACACTTTCACAAATCTTACCCTGCGCATGCGATTCTTTTAGACATAATTTTACCTTCATATTTTTTTCCTACACACCAGTTTGAATACTGATATTTGTGTTATTGCATTTCAAATAGGGCCAATTAATAGGCTACTCCTAGGCTCACGTTTTTAAATTACAAACGGCCTACTGATGTTTTTGTTATAGTATTTTCAATATTATACACTATTGTTTGTGCATAAACATATCTGGTTATAGTGATAAACAGACTGTTTGTTTAAAACCAAAACATTTAGTAATCCTTGCTGCAAGCTTACAAGAGCGACAATATCATTAAGTGTGAAGGGGGGGGAAAAGGGGAAAAAGGGGGTCTCAGACAAAAAAAGGTTGGGAACCACTGCATTAGAGGCTGATATTTCCCACGGGATAAGAAACAAAATCACCATTAATCACAATTGGGACTGGACGGGAAAAAATATCAGCAGGAGTGGGCAGGACCGGGAATCGTAATAACACTATGATACCCAACTTTATACACAAATATACCGTTTATATAAATAACCAAATAACTACTGAACTAGCTATGTCGGATGTGTCGTGTCAGTTTAGCGGAAGTCGGATGACATAATGCGGTGGGCGGGGCTGAACGAATACTAAGCATGAAATAAATGTATTTCAAATATATTTGGGTATTTTTATTTTCCACTGGAGTGGTTAGATAGAGTGACCCAGCTGGGTTGCTAGTCAATCCTTCCAACAGAGCACTGTATGTTTTGTCAGATTGTTATTTTTGAAGGTATCCCGGGTTGAGATTTAATCTCTGGTGGGGGGCTGTTAGGTTATTTTCAGATTATCACTGCTAAAACTAAGTGTAGTGTTTGAATTTACACTCGTCTTCTGTGAAAAGTGTGTGTGTGTGTGTGTGTGTGTGTGTGTGTGTGTTTGTTCCTGTTGTGCGTTTGTGCTCCATATGATGTGTTGGTGTTTTCGGAAGAGCAAAGATTGACTGTGACTGACCAAAATAAAGGCCTCTGATTGGCTGAGCCCTCATCATCAGTGTGTGTTTGGGATGAGGGATGTTTTTGCAAAACTACCATCATTTATGAAATAATTGATGTCACATTGAAATGTGAATTTAATGACCTGATGCTTGTTAAATGTATAATCAAGGTTTTAAAATCATGATGAAAATTAAAATTGTGGTTACCAGTTTAAAAACATTCTGCTGATATAACACTGTAGCTTCATCTCAGTTCAGACAGATTACATTTCATAATCTTAAAATGACCTTTGACCTTCAGTCTGACTCAGTCTGGTTTATTCTGTACTAAAGGTCAGAGAGTGACATCAAGGGTCAAAGTTCAGGCAGATTAAAGCTTCTGATGTGTCAGAAAGGTTCAGGACAATAAGTTTACAGTGACTGGATGTTTTATCTAGTTATATTGTTTAATAAAGTCCATAACATCCTAAATAACTTGTTTGGTGACTCTAATGTGAAATTGCAGCAGGGGTGTTTGTTAGGTTGTTTATTTCTGAAGCACTTTTATTTGAGTAGATACTACTATAGTTTTTTATCATATGTTGAATTCGTTTTTGAATTGGAATTTTAATATTTTCTGTTTTTATTTTAAATTAAACTAAAGTCTTAGCAATATTGTAGTCATTTTTTTGTTTTGTTAATGTCTATATAGCTTTTAATTTTTTTTTTTTGCTTTTAGTTATTTTAGTGCAGTTAAACTAAATATAAATGAGCAACTAGCAACTAATATAAAAGTCTAATATTTCCTCGGCAATTAGCTTAAAATAAGTTTACGCTTTTATATTTTATTTAATTTCAACTAGTAGTTTTTTAGGGTTTAATTTGAGTTTTAGTTAACTATATAACCAGCTGAAATATTTATTTTTGCATTTTTTGTTTGATTTACAGTAACATTAGTTTAACATTCAAGCAAACGATAATAACAGCTGAAATGTAAAGTTGTTTATGTTTTTGTCTCAGTTAAAGTGTATTTTATTAAAATTTTTATTGTTTAATTTTAGTTTTAGTGAAAAATAAAAAATATGTCAATTTTGTATTTTATTACTTTTTTATTATATTTTTAAGTAACAAAAATGGTAATGGTTTTAATTTAATTAATGATAATAACAGCTGAAAATATATACATAAAGTTTTTCTCTCAGTTAAAGTTTGTTATAGTATCAATTAACTATAATAACCCTGTTCTGAGGTCAAATTAGCAGAATATTTAAGAAGAAGTAAAAATGTTAAGAAATAAAAAGTAACTAAAACTGCTGCTTCTTTTTGTATTATCATAATTAACTTTACTTGTGCTTAATATTTAAGCTTTGCATGTGACATGACATGACGTCTCAGGTTTTCCACTAGTTCTGTTCCCGTCACACGTTGAGTTTCTTCACAGAAATCTTCTTTCTCCTCAGACAGAATCATTAACATCATTAATAACATCATTAACCAGCTGCTGGCCTGCAGGTCATTAGCTGAAAGTTCGTCATCTGGTGTGTTTGAAAGAAACGAAACATGACGAGGATCCCTCAAACACACTTCAGCTGAACTAATGAAAGAGTTGGAGAGAATATAATATTCTTCTGAACAGTCAGAATTAAACACACATGATACAAGGGCTTAATATAACATCAGGTTTAATTAAAGGTGCATTGTGTAATATTTAGGAGGATCTGTTGACAGAAATGCAATATCATATACTGTTTTCAGTGGTGTATAAAGATCTTACTTAATGAAGCGTTATGTTTTTATCACCTTAGAAAGAGCATTTCTCTCTACACACACCGCGAGTCTCCTTACATCGACATGTTTCTACGGTGGCCCTGAACGGACACACGCGTTTCATCACTGTGTTGTTCTCTGTGCAGAAGCGTTAGCTAAAGCCAGCGAATAAAACACTGACACAATGATGAACACGTGACAATAATAATATTCACAATTACATATCATTTTACTGTATAATTAAGTGAACCTAATTTCTTCATTAATCTTTGTAAAGAAAGCTCATTGTTTAACTGGCTACTCTCTGCTGTCTCAGACGACGACATCACTTCCTGTCGCCACCATAACTTCTGTTATGTGCAATTCACAACCGCACCACTAGATGCCGCTAAAATCACACACTGCACCTTCACCGACTAGCTGAAGACGTTACTGTAGCTTTAGCCGACTAGCTGAAGATGTTACTGTAGCTTTAGCCGACTAGCTGAAGATGTTACTGTAGCTTTAGCTGACTAGCTGAAGACGTTACTGTAGCTTTAGCCGACTAGCTGAAGACGTTACTGTAGCTTTAGCCGACTAGCTGAAGACGTTACTGTAGCTTTAGCCGACTAGCTGAAGACGTTACTGTAGCTTTAGCCGACTAGCTGAAGACGTTACTGTAGCTTTAGCCGACTAGCTGAAGATATTACTGTAGCTTTAGCCGACTAGCTGAAGACGTTACTGTAGCTTTAGCCGACTAGCTGAAGACGTTACTGTAGCTTTAGCCGACTAGCTGAAGATGTTACTGTAGCTTTAGCTGACTAGCTGAAGACGTTACTGTAGCTTTAGCTGACTAGCTGAAGACGTTACTCTAGCTTTAGCCGACTAGCTGAAGATGTTACTCTAGCTTTAGCCGACTAGCTGAAGATGTTACTGTAGCTTTAGCCGACTAGCTGAAGATGTTACTGTAGCTTTAGCTGACTAGCTGAAGACGTTACTGTAGCTTTAGCCGACTAGCTGAAGACGTTACTGTAGCTTTAGCCGACTAGCTGAAGACGTTACTGTAGCTTTAGCCGACTAGCTGAAGACGTTACTGTAGCTTTAGCCGACTAGCTGAAGACGTTACTGTAGCTTTAGCCGACTAGCTGAAGATATTACTGTAGCTTTAGCCGACTAGCTGAAGACGTTACTGTAGCTTTAGCCGACTAGCTGAAGACGTTAGCTGAAGATGTTACTGTAGCTTTAGCCGACTAGCTGAAGACGTTACTGTAGCTTTAGCCGACTAGCTGAAGATGTTACTGTAGCTTTAGCCGACTAGCTGAAGACGTTACTGTAGCTTTAGCCGACTAGCTGAAGACGTTACTGTAGCTTTAGCCGACTAGCTGAAGACGTTACTGTAGCTTTAGCTGACTAGCTGAAGACGTTACTCTAGCTTTAGCCGTTAATAGACACGCTACTTCCTTGAGAATAAAATGCTTGCTGTTTTCATAGTGTACCTTTACAATTACAACAATTATCATGAAAACACAAAAGTGTGTCATTCAGTTCATAATGTACATTTGTGATAATTTGTTAAGCTAACGATATTTGCTATTCACTATTCCCAACCTTCATACAAACCTGTTCATATCAGTAGACTGAAAGCTAAATATGATTTAGCCAATTTATAAGCATTTCAAATATGAGTTGTTGTGTGACAGATTTCATTAAATTAGTGAAGCATTTTTGAACATCCGTTTTACTGTATAATCTGTTTGTTAGAGTGAGATTGTGATTATTTTAGAGCATCATCAGATTCATTTAGGTTTAAATGCTGTTATATAAAGACGTCGGTGCTTTATTTCAACGGGAACACATTTTTACTAATGCATTTTTAACTGTAGTTGCACAGCAGTGCATTTAAATGCCACATGACAGAAAAAATGAAAAAGATGAAAACATAAATAATAAATAAGGTACAATAGTAACCATATAAAAATGGTTATTCTGAAGAGGTGTATTGGTGCTGTTTGTATGTTTATGTTTATATTGTTGTACAAATTGTTTCATTTTTAATAACTATACCACTATGCATTTAATAATTTAAATTAGTTTTTGGTGTGTTTATGATTTAATTGCCAAACACTCATACTGAATTGCACCAGGAGATGGAGACACTTACACGCTTTATTTGTTGGAAATTTTTAAATGTTATTATTTTATAACAATATTTTTTATTACAAATAAGTTATAATAAGTTTAAATAAGTTTTTTATGACAAAAAAGACCACTTCTTTTTTTTTGGACAGCAATTTTAAAAGCTTATGACACAATGTGTTTATGCAACAGATTAAACTGCAGTGTTTTGGAGCAGGTTTTCATCTGATGCAAGAACATCTTTTATTATTATTAAAGAACATTATTATTTGAACATTATAGGTGGTCAACCAGCTAATGATCTGAAGGGATTATACCTCAGGATATCATTTCATTTGCTTTGATGTTTTTATATGCTCTTTCACGTCTATTTTCCTATGCTAAAAGATAGAAATAAATGTTATTCATTTACTTTCACCTCTTAAACCATTTAATAAGCTGATAAAGTTTGATGTTACAGAAGTCTTAGGTTTTTCCTAGAGTTGTGGAGAATTCAAAGTCTTATACGGGTGTCTTTGTCTTGTTTCTGGGAAACACATAAAGATTCTTTACACATAATGATAAGACATTTTTAATAGACAATCTTCATCTTGATGAAAAATGTATGACGATGATCATAAAAGTGCACGTCCAGTATTTGTATATTTCTGTGCTCTTTTCTATATTTAAAGATCACCCAGATGTTTATGTGAGGTTAATATTTGATCCATGCGAGGTGTGTGTGTGTTAGAGATGACAGTAAAGATCTAGCTCAAGTTTGAGTGTGTAACACACACACACACACACACCTGCAGATTACTCAAAAGTTAAAATGTGTTTGAGCTATTGTCAATAAATTAGTCTAATTCTGATTAATTTAATTCTTAAAGATCTGATTGATGGAAATTTTCTTCTAGAATGATCATTTTTATCAAGCTCGTATATTTAAGTTCAGTAATTTCACTTAAATGGTCATGAAAATTACCTATTAATTGTCATTTAAGTGAAATTACTGAACTTAAATATACGAGTTTGATAAAAATTAAGAAAATTTCAGATGGCACTTAGAGGCTTTTGCATCTGAACTCTTCATATATATATACATATATATATATATATATATATATATATAAATGTCATCAATAC
>JAULUF010000015.1:550000-587500 GCA_031834385.1 Semotilus atromaculatus | reverse complement strand
TACATTGTTAGAATATTAAAAGAGTATACAAACTTTTCTGACATGCTGCCGATTTTCACAGAAATTAATTGTGTAAAACACTTATAATGGCGTCTAGCACCGTTTTAAAAGTATAAAAACATGTTAATGTCACATGCAAAAATAAATCTTAAGGATAAAATATTTGTTTTGTTATACTATATTTTAAAATTGCTTTATTATACTATATTATTTAAAATATTTGTTTTTATTATACTATATTATTTAAAATATTTGTTTTATTATGCTATATTTTATATTTGTTTTGTTATACTATATTATTTGAAATATTCAAGTAATATATTTTTTATTACATTTATATATTATTAAAATATTTGTTTTATTATACAACATTTTATTAGTTTTATTATACTATGATTATATTTGTTTTTATACTATATTTGTTTTAATATTTGTTTTAATATTATATTATTTTAAATATTTGCTTATTATACTGTATTTTATATTGGTTTTATCATGCTATATTATTTTAAATATTTTTTATAGTATTTTAAATATTTGATTAATTACACTTTTATTTTTGGTTTGCTATATAGTATCATATATTTTACATACAATATTGTATTTTTTTTTTAATTTTCATTGTTTTTTATTAATGCTCAAAGTTATTTGAAAAAGTTGTTAAAATTGTTAAGACAACATTAATGTAATAATAAAAAATAAAATAAAAGCACCAATAAATTCAGGGAGAGAGAGACTCTAGTGGATTGGTCCGTAAACACGAAGGTTGCAGGTTCAATCTCACGTAGGTTGAAGAGTTACAGAGATGCCTGATGAGCTTTTAACCTCTGGTTACCCTAGTAAACCTGCACTTTCTGTCGCTCGGATTAAAAAGTGTCTAATAATTGTCGTCTGTCCCACATTGCAAAAATAGATTTCCTTATAAAAATATTTTTTGCATTGCAGTAAACTGGTGTCATTCTGCTTAATTTTTTTTTTTGCATTGCAGTAAACTGGTGTCCATCTGCTTAAAAAGTGCATTATTTATGTATTATGTATTAATTTTGCATGCAAGTAAGTGTTAATTTAACATCCTTTTGATCACATGCAAAGCAGCCCAGAATAAAAGTGAACAAACACACGCACGTTTTGCTGCAGGAATGATGAATCTCTCATGTAGATGTGGTGTAATGTGTAATGTGGTGACTGAGTTCATTCCCGCTGCTGAACATTTAAAGGAATTAAATGACAAGTCTGAAAAAGAGAGAAGAAAGTAAGGAAAACAAACCACATTCAATGAAAGAGTACGACTCCGCACCCAGTAAACAAAGACTTGGTCCAAATCAAAGATCAATGCGTGTGTGTCAGAACTGTAATACATGTGTGGTCACGCAGATCAAAAAAATACATTGACATATTTCCTCTTATTATGTGACCAGACCAACAACAGCTCATAATGAATGTATTTACCTCTCCAACTCTTTTTAGTCTTGTATTGTTAGACTTTTTGACTCTGGCTATAAAGTGTGGTCCACATTGCAGCTAATTTTAACCAATAACCACCAATATAGACCAGAACAGAGTTAGTCAAACTGTAAAGTGACCAACTACAGTTTGTTGTGTTCGGCATGTTATTTAGGGCTGGTAAATCTAAAAGTAGACATAACTTATCAAAAAATGCAGAATATACAGTTGTATGTTTAGTTCCTATTAAGCAATTCAATTAAAATGCTCAATTTCTTTAAAGATTTGATGCGATTGTAACCCCTCCGGTTGTACTTTCACCGCTATAACCTGGATTTAAACCGGCATTTCCGACATGGAAAGTGGGAGCGCTAACAAGGACTTTAAACACCGTAGCCTCTAGTGTCAGTCGCTGGCCTCAGTTACACTCACCCCCTTAAACCTCCCTCCCAGCCGGGTCACGGCACCACTGCAACCACTCCGGTTGTACTCACAGTTATCCAAGCGGGATTCGAATTAGAGTCTCGGTCATGGGAGCTGGGCGCAGTAGTTGCTATTGCGCCTCTTGAATAATAATTAATTTGTTACATTTATATAGCGCTTTTCTGGGTACTCAAAGCACTTTTACATATGGAAGGGGGAATCTCCTCAACCACCACCAATGTGCAGCACCACCTGGATGAGGCGACGGCAGCCATTTTGCGCCAGAACGCCCACCACACACCAGCTTATTGGTGGAGAGGAGACAGAGTGATGTAGCCAATCAGCATATGGGGATGATTAGGTGGCCATGATGGACAGAGGCCACTGGGCGAATATGGCCAGGACACCGGGGTTACACCCCTACTCTTATTTTTGAAGGACATCCTGGGATTTTTAATGACCACAGAGAGTCAGGACCTCGATTTAACGTCTCATCCGAAGGACGGTGCTCTTTGACAGTATAATGTCCCCATTACTATACAGGGGCGTTAGGACCCAGACCTTGAGTGGGTTCAACGCTCAATGCTCTCAGACCTCCCTCCCAGCCCAGAGAGGGTGCCTCAGTACCGGACACAGACAGATCTGCATACCTACTGGAGATCGATATGGAGCAAAGACAGTCAAAAAACTAACCCTCTCGGGGTGTTGTCAAGGAGAGGGTAATAAGGTGCTGAGCAGGGTGTCTCCTCATCGTGAGTCCCACTCAGAGTCACTCTGGGTGGGGATAAAATCCAGATTCCACCACGGTGGAGCTCTGGAAGTATGAAACCTCCAGGAAAAGACAGGCTGGTTTTCTCAAAGTGCATCCCAGGCCGGGTACACCTTTCCTGGGCATGAATCAAGCTCAAACGTCCATGGAGGAATTGACCCTGGGCTGTAACATTCACTCCCTAAACCTCACTCCCATCCGGGTCACGGCACCAATACAACCCTTTCGGTTCTACTCACATTGCTTTGAATCGAACTGGTGTTTTCAACATGGGAGGCGAGGGCACTAACAAGGACACTGAAGACCTCATCCTCTAGTGTCAATTGTTAACTGGCCTCTGTGACACTCACCCCTTTAAAAATCCCTCCCATCCGGGTCACGGCACCACTGTAACCCCTCGGTTTGTACTTTCACCACTATGACCGGGATTCAAACCGGCATTTCTGAAATGGGAGGTGGGAGTACTAACAAATACTTTAAAGACCGCAGTATCTAGTGTCAGTTGCTAGATGGCTTCTGTTGCACTCCCACCCGGGTCACGGCACCACTGTAACCCCTCCGGTTCATTTCCAGCAAGGGAGGTGGGTGCATTAACAAGGACTATAGACAGTATTTGTCAGCTATGTGCCTCTTGAGGCCAGGGGAGTGAGGTTTACATGCACAACTCTTACTAGCTGGCCTCCGTTACTCTAGACTCACACCCATCCAGGTCACGCCACCAATATAACCACTCCGAATCTGCGTTAACAAGGACGCTAAAAGTATAGTTTCTCAGTGGTGATTCTCATTAATGTAAGATGTAATGTACAACCTGTTCACTGTTTTTTTTATAAATCTACATAAAATTATAAGCAGTAAAACAAATTCTACCATGATGTACAAATGCGTAATTTAAATAATTAGTAATCTGCGTTACTGCTGTTGTTTATAAATGTGGTTAATTGACATGAAAACCGTTCAGTTCAGAAAACTCTTGATGGTCCTCAGTGGAGGTGTAATTCTCCAAAAGAAATACTGTAAGAAAATATTTTGCTTTAGGTGTTGGACTGAGATTCAACTGCAAACCTTTCCACCCTGACCCCAGGAAAATGTGTCAAGTAGAACTTGTCGTTTTGAGGAAACTTAATATTTTTGTGTGTAATATGACTCTTTCTGGCACTGTTTCTTGTAATTGGATATTGTTTGACGCATTCTGTGTTTACCGGCTCATACAATATTCTGTGTTGACTATTCGTCTGTGTGTGTGTGTGTGTGTGTTTCTTGCAAAGTTTTTTTTCTCCATTCTTCTCGTATAGTCAGAAGCGCGTCTCCTCGCGATAATAGTCCACAGACAGTTAAAATCTGATCTTAATTTTTGCATGACAGAGGAATTCCTGCTGTTTTGACTTCTTTACACATTTTAAAAGCTCTTTGAGTTCTCAGCTGGTAAAATACCATCATATGTACACACATGAGCGCATTTAACACACAGTATTGGATGTTCGGTAAGTTCCATCGCAATATAAATGTCATAAAAGCCGTTGTTTTGTTTCATATTATTAGGTTAAGGCTTAAAAATGACAGTGAATACTAAGCGAACCAAGAGTAAATGTATCACTTTATTTTTGGTAAAAAAAAAACTATGCTAAACACACGGTAAAATACACTTATATCGAGCAATATTAATGATTTAACTGTACTGACTCTATCGCA
The DNA here is from genome assembly GCA_031834385.1 of Semotilus atromaculatus. NCBI lineage: Eukaryota > Metazoa > Chordata > Actinopteri > Cypriniformes > Leuciscidae > Semotilus > Semotilus atromaculatus. Next base: position 583,173 of record JAULUF010000015.1, on the reverse strand, counting down.
TACAAAGCTTGTACTGAATTGATCTGAATAAAGACACTATTGTCTTTGTAGTTCTGCTTATAACTGAATTGAACTTGTTTCATAATCAATGAAATTTACATATTTATTAAACTAAATTGAGCTGAATAATGGCGCTATTGTAATTTTTTTAGAGCTGCTTTATAGGAGAATTTGTCTCATATTTGAAGTTTGCATTGATTCTGTTACTTTCCCGTTTATCACTGTGAAGCTGCTTTGAAACTTTTATATTAAGTGTTATAAAAAATAAAGGTGACTTGACCTGACAAAGCTGCTACAAATATTCTCACGTAATCTGGTCTGGTGCAACAAAACACACACACACACACACACACACACACACACACACACACACACACACACACACACACACACACACACACACACACACGTCTTTGTTTATAGTTCAGTCTGAACACCTGCAAACAGCCTCAGGCAATAAGTTCTCTCTTTCTGTGGCTCTTTCTCAATTTCCTGCAGTGCTAGAGTTGAGAACGCCCTCTTCAGAGTGTGTGTGTGTGAGATAATAACAGCTTTCTTCTGGACTGTGTCCAGAGCTGCTCCATCAATCTCTAGATGTTTCTATTGGGCCAGTGGGCTAATGTGATCGTCATGGATACGTGTTCTTTTGTAGAGTGAGAAATACTGTACCAATCCAGCGCTCTCTCTCTCTCTCTCTCTCTCTCTCTCTCTCTCTCTGTGTGTGTGTCTCTCTCTCTGTGTCTCTCTCTCTCTCTCTGTGTGTGTGTCTCTCTCTCTGTCTCTCTCTCTCTCTCTCTCTCTCTCTCTCTCTCTCTCTCTCTCTCTCTTTCTTTCTTCTCTCTCTCTCTCTCTCTCTCTCTCTCTCTCTCTCTCTCTCTCTGGTGTCTGGGAGTGAAAGATTCACTTCTCTCCTTTATTCATTCATTCACTCCATCTCTCACGGGAACCATGATGATTAGACCGAGACGGATCACACACACACACACACACACACACACACACACACACACACTGAGTTATCTCAGGTGCGCGTCTCTGGGTGTGAGACTTAATGATGAGATTTAATGAGGGTGTTTTTCCCAGTAAACCACAGAACTGAATGTGTGTATGTACGGCCAGAATTTGCTAAATGTCCCTAAAAAAACTACAGTAAAATCTAATGTGATTGTAATGTAAAATCAATGTGGTTCTTATAGAATTCAAGGGTTCTTGACTGCCAAACTGCCAAAATGTCTTAAATGATTACACAATACTTTCATGTTTGACAGGTTGTGTTGACAGAATGTACGAGTGGTTTAATTTTTTTTTTTTAAATTACAATTAAAAATGAATTGCAACAAACATAATAAATCAAACCGAAATCCATAAAATGTTCCCATGATGGAGCAGAAGCTTCTGTATGAAGCGCCTGACGGAACCTTGAAGATTCTATTTAGAACCTTTTCCTCTGAGATCTTTAAAGAGCAGCCGAGAAGCAGAACTGATTAATGCAGAGTTAATAATGTGTTAATGAAAATGTTCAAAGGTTTGTGTGAAGGTTTAGAGGTAGAGGATAGAAATGGTCAATGCTGGATTTGAATGCGTTTAGATTTAGACATTTTGACATCATTCAAGATAAAAATATAAATCACAGTAAAGCTATTTTAACTGTCTGTGGACTATTATTGAACTATATTGGGACTTTTTGCTTATTTTGATGACAAAAAGTTATTGTCTCAATTGATTTTCTGAGAGATTTTCATTACAGTATTTTTTTTTTAATTTTTGTATTCGTATCAATACAAATTTAAAGATATACTTATACAAATACAATATATATAGAATACATATATAAACATACTATATATATATATAAGCAAAATATGTCAAATACAACATTTTGGGGACAGTAGATTTTTTTTTTAAGTCTCTTATGCTATTTTGTATTTTTAAATATTTTTACAATTTAAAATAGATGTTTTCTATGTAAATATATAATACCCTGTAATTTATATCTGTGATTCAAAGCTGAATTTTCAGCATCATTACTCCAGTCTCAGCCATTTATTTGAAATAGAAAACTGCAGTTATTTCAAATATTTGGTGTAAGGACTGGGCGAAGGTGAATCTGAATAACTAAATACCCCCATGCTAAAATCCCAAAGCCTTTAGCCCAAAAGGCCTGGAACTTAAAAAAACACACACACACACACACACCAAGAACGGGGTGTTCTGTTACAAGACTGAGTTTTATTACCCCTTGGAATGTCCCAGAGAGTGTGATTCCTCCTTATTCTTGCTGAGAAGAATAAACGAACCCTGGTTTAAACCTATATATTCTATGTATATATATATATATATATAACCATGTGATACATGCATCCAATGTTCCATCTCATGATTTTTCCTTTATGTTGTTTGGTCTGTGTGGCCTTGTAAACTCTAATGGGTTAATGTTTGAGACATGACTTGCATACTATGAGAAACAGAAATCACTGTGTAGCATGTTTAGTCTCGATAAACTCCAATCCTCGTTCCCCATTTGTTGATTTACATTACATCTCGCTAACTTTGTGACACAGGGGTGTTATAAGAAATCTTGAGGGTTCTCTCTCTTAAACACCCAATGAACTGACATATTCAAATGTCCTACGAGATTCACCAGAACACTTCATGACTGTGGCTCGAGCTTCAAGCAGACCTTATCAAACTAACCCCCCTCCTTTCTGCAAAGGAATGCCATGCGGTCAAAGAGTCCCCTCTGAAAACGCACATACACAAAGCTTTAATTCACTCACTTTACTGACTTTACTGAGATATATTTGATATGTTATGTTTGTCGATTTGTCCAGGCCCTATGAAGGGATCTGGGAGTGTATGGTATTTCTAAACGAACTACAAGGGCATTTAATTATGCTTTTAATGTAACTCTGCAATATAACTCTCCTTATACGTCTTTCTTCCTATTTTCCGAACCTTTGTGATCTAACGAGGTCATCTATGTAATTGAACAAGCCGTAAAATGTATTTTACTATGTTTAATCATCTTTGGAATGATTCTGACCAAATTCTGACTGCTTGTAAAACCTGTGAATGCGGCCATAAATCGAACGCGGACAAGACAAAGCCGAGGTTGCCGCCAAAGTTTCGTTGAATGCCATTGGCCAGTTCGCACCTCAGAAGGTTCCTTTAAAGAAGAACTGAACCTCCCTCCACAGTCAGATCTTACTGAGCTCTTCCGTGCTCGTCCTGGTTTCAGAATGTAACGTCTCGTCTCGAGGCGAGTCTTTCGCCTTTCTTTTATGCGTTCTAGTTAGTTTGTGTTTTTCAGTCTTAAGATAAGTCCCTGTGTTTTAATTCCACGAGTGAAAAGAACACCGCGGGACATATCTCTTCAGCAAAGCCGGCTACGAGGGACATTTAAACCACCGCGCGCTCTCTCTGAACCAGAAGCACGCGCACGTGACCACGTGACGCTTCCTCCCACACAAAGGACACCGCTCACGGTGCAGGACCGACGCGACACAGAGTGCATGACCAAGATTACATTTGCGCAAGTATCTCTTGTTACAGAGCTTCTAAGAAGCCTTAAGATGATGTTTTCGTGTTGTTACAGAAAAGGTGAAGTCCAGGATAATGCTGCTAATGCTCTCTCTCTCTCTTTCTCTCTCTCTCCGTTCTCTCTCTCTCTCACACCCTCACTCTCCCACACGTGTCTCCATTTGTCCAAACGCAATGCCTTTCTCGTTCATCGATGCCTTATCGTGTTTTGTTTGTTTATTATGTTTGTAAATATATATGTATATATATATTCCATGGCAACTGTAGTAAATATATAAGTAGACATGCCTTTATTAAATCCATTATATTCATTTGATTGATTCATTTACTTTGCTCATTTTCAAGTCCCTTAAGTGCAAACAGGTCCTACTCGCTTTATCAATTAAAGATACTTTAAAGAGTATGTGTTTATAGGGCAGCAAACCCAATTCTTCTGGCCAGAGAATTGCGTTTCCTGAAATCCTATAAAGTAAGATGATATTGTGGATCCCCACAATATTATTCTGGCAATTGAGCTAATTAATTTTGCCTGTTTTGTAAGACGTGATCAGTGTAATTAACTGTAATCAACTTGTAGTTAAAATGCAAGGATACACAGTCAAATATGCAGGTAAAAGGACATCCTCCCTTAGAGGGAGATTTATTAACATGTAAGACTGATCTAATCCAAACATGTATGAATAATTATTAATTATGAATTATTAATTATGATATGCAAATTCCCCACGGATTAGATCCGCCCAAAGTCTTTACAATGGTGGAGAAAATACGAGCACTCTTTAAACTTGTTTTTGAGCAAATTAGGTTTTCAATCTTTGTCTATATTGTGATTTAATATTGTACGTGCACCTCGGTTGAGCGAACGCTATGCGAACTCACCTTGACTGATTAAAGGCAAAAAGCCGTTTCAGTCCAGCGAAGCTAAGAAGTAAACTGCAGTTTCATAGTTTCACAGTATTAAATTTGTCCTATAAAAGACGAAGAAACCTCTTTTAAAGACGACATTTTTAATATTAAACTCCCCTGGCGGAACGAGATTCTTCGGCCACGGTGAAGACAAGATTTAGTGAAACGATGCTCTTTCACTATTCTTAAACAGGCCTGATATTAATTATAATCGTTAGATTATCGATAACTCCGGGTTAAAACATTGACGTAGCTACTCAATTGTAAAACCTAACGCATATTTGATCATAAGTGCTATTTGATAATATGTTATGGGAGTCGAAAAAACAGACGAATAATCCCTGTTTTATTTACGCACAGCGCAGCGAAGCAATCCTGCCAAACGTGTTTGTTAGAATATAGCACAGAAACAATCCAAAATCTAAAAACATTTTAATCATAAAGTGCTATTTGATAAATGTTATTTGGATCCGAACGACAGACGTATAATTCCTGTTGTCCCTATGTGTGTGTGTAGAAAAAATCCTGCCACACCGTTTTGTGAAATATAGCACAGAAAAATCCAAAACACAAAAACATTTTAATCATAAAATGCTATTTGATAAATGTATTTGGATCCGAACGACAGACGTATAATTCCTGTGACCCTATGTGTGTGTGTAGGAAAAATCCTGCCACACCGTTTTGTGAAATATAGCACAGAAAAAATCCAAAACATAAAAACATTTTTAATCATAAGTGCTATTTGATAGATGTTATTTGGATACGAATGACAGACGTATAATTCCTGTTGTCCATATTAATGTGCGGAAATGAAGAAATCCTTCCGTGTACACGTGTCGAAATAGGAAAACCCGCCGAGGTTTAAAATTTATAAGTGAACACGTGTGAATCATAGTGCTAATTGTCGTATGTGGGAATCAAAAAAAACAGATGCCTAATTCCTGTTGTCCCTATGTGTGTGCGTAGGAAAAAAATCCTGCCACACCGTTTTGTGAAATATAGCACCGGAAAGAAATCCGTCGAGATTTAAATTCCGCACTATTTTTTTTGCATGTCCTCTGAGACGATCACATTTGAAAGCAGGCGGGTTGCAATGCTACTGCCAAACGCTAGGGCGCGCCCTTGAGTTTTCCAGTATCAGACGGCCTCCACGTCCTGACTTTACCCTCCATGAGCGAAATAGCGCCACCTCGTGGACACCAGTAACAATGTCATCCTTTCCTAAATCTCTCTCTCGTCACAATTTCAGATTTTTCCAGTGAATTTCTGAAAGTGTGTTTCTAACTTTCAATGCATGTGCAAGGTCCAGTGTTACTAACATGATTTCACCTCTGACTGTGTACACTTATTTTGAATTTGGTTCAAACCACATTTGAATTTAAAATTCAAAAGTAAGTATTAGCAGTTTCTGATGACCACTTAGGAGGAGTGTGGCCCCCTTGTGGCCTTCCCCCGCTAAGTCAGCTCATCTCTTACTGTCTACTCTCATTCTGTTTTGAAGTGGCTTTCTCCCAGTTGATTTTATTTTGGTTATTATCATTGATACACCACAGTGATCGTGATCATCATCAAAAATAATGCCAACCTTTAATTTCCTACACTTATTCAAATTTGGTTGGAAACAAACAAATTTCAAGATTAATTTGAATGAAGTCTCCTTCCCTGTGGGGAATGGTTTTATGGCTTTACTTCTATATTTCCTTTTTCAAATTATTTTTAATAATTTTGATTTGATACGTTATGACAACTATTCTAGAAGTTACTTAACATCTATGCATACGCTCGATTTGAATTGTATTCAAAACCAGTGAATGCAATTTAAATCAAGTCCTCTGTCAGCCAGGGTGACCACTAGGAGGGAGTGGCCCAAAACCCTTTGTGGCCCAAACGCGCCACTACTGCCTGTCTTCTCCCGGGGTACATCCTACTTTATTACTTTTGATTGTTAATTTTTATTAATAATAAAAGTGATAATAATAAATAAATAAAATAATAATAAAAAAAAAAAGGGTTAATTTTTTTTTCTTAAAGGAAATGTTTTTTTTTTTCCTCTTTCTTTTGGGTTAAGTTATTTTGATAATTAACATCATTTTCATAATTTCCTTTTTACCATTATCTAGTAAAACCTTTGCTTCTATTTTCTACATACGTAATTACTCAATTCAGTTTAAACAAGAAAGCTTTCATTCACTGTCAAGCCACTTGTTCACACTATTCTGTGTTTATAGGTAGAATCCACTAAAGAGCGTGTGGTGATTTGACAGTCATCTCTGCTTGGAGTCCAGCATGCTGGTTCATCTGACCTGTGTCCCCAGCGCTGACTGAGCGCGAGTCTCGGACTTTCCCGTGTCTCTCCGTTAGTGCGGCCCGCAACACGACATCACCAATTTGGCACCGCCGGTTGTGATTCAAAGTCAGGTTGCGTGAGAGGGCGCACATCGGTACAGATGTACGGAGGGGCCCGGGACACTGCTGTCAGGCGTTTGGGGAACGACAGAAAGACCAACCGCGATACTGAACTCCAACCCGAATGACCTCATTTCACCCAGTTAAACTAGAAAAAGGTATTAAACCCATACACTTAATATTGGCCACAGAATCTAGAGATTCCCCCGGCCATTGAAGTGTCCAGCTCCCTTTTCCCCTCCGAGCCACAAACCGCAGGCTTAGGCCTCCTTTTCCCCTGTAACTCTTCCTGTGTACTATTAACGCCATTTCATTACAGACCTTTCCATCTTTGATGGTTGCATGTTACTTCAAACTTTGCTATCTTGCCATTGCTCTTTTTCTGTTGTGCTCTGTTCCTTTCAGTTCACCTAGAGACAGAACCTATCTGAGACAACAAGGAACGCTGAATAATAATTAGACAACAAGCCGCTAGCATCAAAAGGTGACCCCCTTTAATCTACCGCCCTGCTAAATTTTATTCAGGCCCATGCTGACCTAACCAAATTGTCCCACAGAATGATTTAACTGTCTGCATCAGTTAACCACAATTTGCATACGCGGCATAGCCGTATTATAGCTCGTTACACGTAGAACAAACTTGCTTGGTCTCTCTGTGCGTGTTGTGTTCCTCTCGCCCACAGTTGAAACCAGTATGTTCCGGTCCTACAGTCCCACAACCCGCTGGGACAACCGGGAGACAGTGACTCAGAGCTCCAAAGCCAAGAGCAGCGCCGACGTGGACAAGCTGATGGCGCACAAACCAAGCCAAAGCTCCCACGACAAAGACCGGCCAGACACGTCCAAAACCTCGCTTGCCAGCTCATCGCACAAGCACGTCTCCGTGAAAGGAGCCGCCTCGCCCTGGAGCACGAAGTTGCAACGCTAAGGATGCAAGCCGAGGACGACAACGACCCCGAGCTACAGAAGGAAGTGGAAAGACTTCAAACTGCCCTGCCTGATCTTCATCGGCACACAGACCGAAGAGAGCATTCAGAGAAAACAACCAGAGTGGTACTCAACGAGAAACTCCGACAAAAGTGAAGCCCCTTTGCAAAGAGCAGAGGCTGAACTAAAAGAGACTCGAAAGCCATGGCCTGCGAAAAAAAAAAAAACCCGCAAGAGGCCCGCGATACCATCCACAAGCTCGTTCAGCAGAGACTGAACTAAAGAAAGAGACACTAAAGCAAAGGCCTGTGTAAAACACTTACAAGCGGCCCGAGCTGAGATCCATGAACTCATTCAACACAAAGACAATATCATATGCGAAATTGACATTGTTCACAGAGAGCTGAAACACTCTTATAGACTACAGAATGACCGGGAAAGGGAAACGCACACCACAAAGTTTCCCCTGACCAGCTGGTCCGCACCTTTCAGCCTACAACCCAGAGCTAAAAAGGGGGGGGGCCTTTCCAGGAGAGCCCCTGCTACTTACAACGGCAGGGCTCCCAAAAGACTTAACAAGCTGGCGAGAAACCTCCCTACGTTCACTCCGAACCCTGCAGGAGGCCACAACGTGCACGCCTACCTACAAGACATTGACTTTCACTTAAAAACTGTTACCAACGTCACCGCGTGGGACAGATTATCCGAAATCTGCACCCCACAGTGAGTCATCACCTAGGCTCCTGGCCTGCTCACATAGCATGACTACTCAACAGCTATGAGAAGCTTACAACAAGTAAAAGACTGTATCCGAAAAGACTTTGACAACCCCCACGATATACTCGGTCTCTGAACACTGTTCAAAACATCACCAGCCGAGACCCTGGAGTCGCTGAAAAGCTTCTGCACAAAGACTTTCCTGACATCCTATGCCTGAGCGTAAGACCTACAACAGGCACACAGAGCAAACTGTCACAAAGTGACAGCAGCACAGCCTGAGCGAGGAAGCACAGTTTCCCACAGCTGGGTCCAAAACCCCAAAAGACCAAAAGGGGGGTGGGCCCAGAAACTCTACCTACCCATCACTCTAGACAATGAGGTGAGCCTTGAAACCCTGGTAGACACCGGCTCAGACTTCACTTTAATGTCAGCCCAACTCGTTGAAAGACTCAGTGCTACAGCTAAGAGCGAAGATCTCACACCCCGAAGAACTCCTAAAAACCCCACTGACTTTGAACTGTAAACCAGAAGACACTGCACGAACACAGTGCAAGACTCTGCTAAAAGGGTCCCTGATCAGCATAGGACATAGAACTTTTAAAAGTAGATGAAAAGTTGTGCTCAAAGAGACGCAAGACTCTGCAGTAGAAAAATTAGAACTTTACTGATTTAAAGAAAATCTGGAATGGCTCACCTGTAAGCCTCACTGGCCAACAGACTACGCTCGACTCTTTCGAACCAAGCACTTGCTACATGCTGGTTGAAATGACACAGCTAAACCTTAGCTTCTATGACAATGACTTGTTACAGGAAATACTAACTCCAAATAGGGCAGTCATCACCCTGACGCCAGATAGTAAGCAAACCCCCCCCCTGAGCTGGGTAAACTAGCATGACCGAGAGCCCCTTCGTTTAAACTACTGTCATCCTAAAAGGGCGTGCATTTAAGCGTTGCGATCCACCTAAAACACAACGTGCAATACGCATTTTTGATCGCTGGCTTGTCTAAATGCAGATAAAACGATAGCTGAAATTGACATCTCTACTTTAAGTAAAATAGCCTTAGATTTCCAACTAAAATTAGCATGTTCAGCAGTAAAGCGTAAGTCTGTTTGACGAAGAAACCTCATCTCAGCAGCTTGTAAACTGTACCGATGTATATTCTGCTTTGCTTAAAAGAAATTCAAATTGTAGTATGACTAAACCTGTGTCTAACAAAGAAAGCTCAGGACAAAGTTATATCTAGGTAGACCTGGGCGAGGCTCCCCTTTCTACAAAAGGTAAAGGCCTTACAAATTATTGTGAGATTGATGTAATTCACCTAAATTCTAGCTGCATCTACAAGCAAAGAACTACCTAGCGATCAAAACTGTTTAATCGCTGAAAAGTCAGCAATCGTGCACGAGAGGGATGTAACTATATATATGCTTAGACAAGCTTTGACTTACAGCAAATCTATTTCCTTACTCTGTAAACAAATAGAATAAGTTGCGTAAAATAAAGAGAAGAGTGCCATGAGTAAAATTAGCTAATGCCAAAACACATCTGCATTTTACTTAATGTAACACAGAGTCCTAGAAAGACTTAAAATAAAGGAGCATCCTGTTAACCCGTTTAAACATGCATAATTCATGTAAAATCTACAGACAGCCTTTAGGGACTGTTGAATTGTCTGACATGCTCTAGTTTCCATGACAACGACTTGTCACAGGAAGTGTTAACTTGTGATGTCACTTTGTAAACAAACCAGCCTAGGTGGCTACGCTAACCTAGCATCCTTCCAGCTACGCTAAGCTAACCTAGCATCCTTCCAGCTTATGCTAGGCTAAACCAACATAGCATCCAGCTAGCTTACGCTACGCTAAGCTAACCTAGCGTCCATCCAGCTTAGCTGAAGCTAAATAATAACTTCTACAATTAGCAGTTAGCATAATTTACTTGAGCCCTTAATCACCGCTTGTCTTTACACAGTGCACAGTATTCTAAAATACTTTCCTTAACACCAGATAAGGGTTTCTAATTATTCACGTTCTGTGTTTGCAATTCTTCTTAGCTAAAGTTCACCTTCACTAGTTGAGGCATAGCCCTTGCTAACCGTCAAAGGCTAACTTTAAAGATACCCTGTTAATTAAACTTAAGTTAACTACAAGTAAAACTGTGTAGCTAGAGAAGAATTCATATAGCGATAGGAATCTTCATCGGCAGGTGACTAATCCTTTGATGGGACACACACGATGTGGCCCTGAACACGCAACCGTTGTAACCCACTATAAAGTGTTGGCCCAGGCAAATCTAAAGTTTAGTCACTAATGCCACTGATTATTCTCGCCTTCAGATCATTCTCGTGGTTTTGATCACGTTTATTCCTTTTTGCTTTTAATTTACATTTTTTTTTTTTCTCCCTTTTTGCTTTTCTTTAATTTTCTTTAATTTCTTTGACCTTAATAATAATAGCACTCAGCTATTCCCTTTGCTTTTCGGTCATCTCTATGATTTAATTTTATTTTATTTCCTCTCTTGTTCAATCGTGGTTCCATTCTCCCATAGGGCCCAGAAAGGAAACAGAGACACCTTTATTTGTGATTTTGTTTATTTTCAACGAGTGTACTCATTTTTGTGACCCTGCAACACAAGTAACTTCAACAATTTACTAGGGCACAACTATAGTCCAGAGGATTGACAATAAGCATAATTTGAATAGGAAAGCTGTCCTTTTTCCCCTATCATTCACTTCGTTAAGCCGTAGTGAACCACTAGTTAAGTCCAGAGAAATAATTTGGTCATAAGAACCATCTTCAGTCATTTATTTCATCTCGGCTATGCCCTTTCCAGGGAATAATCTTGGAACCACATAACTCTTAGCCTCCTAATATCCACAGCTAAGATAAGGTACAAGACACACTTCACTAGCTAGCTAAACATGAACACCTAGCTTTAGGCTACATACCTAGCGAACCCATTAAGCAGTAGTTCCATACTTTTAGGGCCATGCATTAGTCACTCACCACAAGTGTGCCAAAATGTCACAGAGACCCTGCTTAGCCTGACCTCAACAGCCCAGAGCAGAACCCCTCTCGACCTGCCACTGGTCAGCACAAGTCTGAACACACATCAGACGAAAACAGTGCTGCCATATCCGAGACAGCCAAGAGCCTGAAGTTGCTTAAAGAGCTTCTTCACAAAAGACTTTACAAAGACAACAAGAGGGACGAACACGACATCCTATGCCTCAGCATAAAACCTGCAACAGGCACACAGAACACTGCTCGTCAACAACAGACCACAGAGCTAACACAGCTAACACAGCTGACAACTTCCCACGACTGGGACCAAAATCCCAAAAGACCAAGAAATGCTACTTTGTCTGTCTCCGCAAAGAACTACACAAGACCGGCCCTAACCGCCCGTCGATCACCACACCAGCCCCGACGCCAAGACTCCTCGGGCACATGATCAAACGGGGTATGGCCCGGAAACTCTTTTAAAGACTCTGAGAGACAAAATCGAACTCTTACATCTCAAACATGCGAGCTGACTGTGCAGTCATACAGCCAGAACGACATCCGGCTCAAACAGGTAGCTCACATTCACCTGACAATTGGTTCTTTTAGTCTGAAACACCCTGTGTACATCTCACAAATGGACACGTACCCCTTTCTGATTGGCAAAGATCTGCTAGAGCGCTTTGAGCCTTTACTAGACTTCAAACACCTGACAGTCTGGGCCCAAGTTCAAGAACCCCTCCCCCCCCCCTCCAGTCACACAGGTTACCAAAGCCAGACTGGCCGGTCATAGAGGTAACGAGAACTACAACAAAGCCAGACTCTAAGGTCACAGAGTTCATAGAACTCCAGCAGCCATCCAAGGGTACACAGCCTCAACACCAAGTCAAGGTTCAAGTTCGCTACCATGCACCTTCCAGCTCGCCAAAGACCATAACAACTTCTATACATTCGGAGTCACCACCACTTTTAGACCCCTCCAACCGGTGCCCCAAACACCCGCTATGCACCTGGCACATGCTGCGTGCACAAGACAACATTCAGCGTTCTGCACTTGATGCCATCACTGCGCCACAGCTTGTGGTGCCACAGTGCAAAAGGGGGGTCATGCGAATATATGCTCATGACGCAGCACCAGAGACACTTGCAAGACACCGAAGCAAGTGGCATACCGGCATCCTCAAAGCGAAGTCCCAGCCAACCAAGGACGACACTCGCCAAAAAGTTTTTTTTCTCCCTTTCTCTCTTTCTCTCTCTTTCACTTTTACCAGGATGCTGCTGTGCTTCGCCATCCTGTACCTCCAGCCAACCAGAGAGCAGCCGCAATCGGACAGCACCAAATCCGGCATCAGTCATCGTCCTAAAGGAACAACCGGGACTCCTCATCACCAATGGCCGGACCCAAACTCAGAAAGTGTACGTGCCACCTGATCCTCGCAACGTCTACAGAGCACACTACCCCTGCGCAACGACACAATACAGCTGGGTAGATGCCCGATGGACAGAGGACTCCCTCACTCACGCTGAGGCTGATGTTGAACGCATGCTCAACCAACTTGAGAAAATGACTGTCACGCTAGCGGAGCCAGGTGGCCACAACCGCCGCTCCCAATGGTTCCTACGAGCTTTGCTCGGAGCCGCCACTGCCGTCGGAACTCTGTTTAACATTTGTATGCCCAGTGTGAATGCAGTGAACCTAGCCACCGTGAGGTGGCATGTAGCCGAAATTCAGGCTGAGATTCCACAGATAAAAGAGCAACTCACGACACAGAGTGCATCCCTGCAGACCATCGACAAGACACTAAAGGGAATTGTGGTAACTTTCAACACTCACAGCGTTCTGCCGACCCCAACAGTGAACTCCATGAAAAAGCTGTTACTGTCTCCCAGAATGACGTCGCTCAAACTCAGCTGGTAACAGCCCTGAGGACAAACCCGCTGCGGGGAGTGAACCCCTCCATCGACAGCCTCGCCATGGGTAGAATTCCACCGCACCTGATACCCTTAGGCCTCATGCAAACCGTGCTGGTGTCCGCCATCACCACGCCAACTGACTCTTTACAAATACACCTTGCCTACTCTCTGGGTAGTGCCATCCCACTCTGCGTCGACCACAAGCAGAGAAAAGGGGGTTTTCTCCTGAACTTGCCCATCCTAGAGTCAAGCCGAAGCTCAAGAACATTGTCAATGCCAGATTTTGAAAAGTAACACTCACTTCAAGATATGCACGCTGGACGTGGATGCCTCACACGACAGCGACACAAAGCTGCCCCAGCTCCGAATCCGCACATGTGCACATTGACCAAAGACGTTCAGTATCTCTGCCCCTAACAAACCTTTCCTCACAGACAACACTGACGGAATCTGCGGGCTGCAGATCAGCGGCACACGCTGCCCTGCCAAAGCCAAGCCTCGCACTCAGGTCACCGAGACCCACGCAGAGATTGTAGGTGAAAGGGGGACTCCTTAACACTCCTGTGCGCACAGCCGCACTCACTGACGACCAAAATGACACTGACACCTGTGTCACCTTGCTCGACCAGAGCGTGTAATCCAAGCATCAAAGGTGCCATCCTTCACCTCGACGACCTGGCATCGTATCCTCTTCCAAGCGAAGAGCACCAATCAGAACTGACCTTGTTCCCATCGACATAGCCCTCCAAGCTGTGTCTCAACTGCCCGCCTTAACTGCCTCACCTGTTGTCCAATCCTGGACTGCAGCTGATCCTGCGCTGGGTACCTCTACGGTAATCAACCACACCCTGACACTTGACTTTCAATCAGGAGGCTCAACGAGATGCGAAAATCTACAGCCAAGCTCACGGGACCCTCAGGAAGAGGGTACCACGCCGGAGGCTGCGTCAAACTTAATCAAGCTGAGCCCTCAGCCTCGGCTCGAGAGCACCTGCTACCCTATCATCATGATTCACCTGTCATCCGTCAATTGTGATGATTGTTGTCCGATTTAAGTCCACACAGGGACTTCATCAGACAAAAAGGGGGATATTGTAAGGACTGGGCGAAGGTGAATCTGAATAACTAAATACCCCCATGCTAAAATCCCAAAGCCTTTAGCCCAAAAGGCCTGGAACTTAAAAAAACACACACACACACACACACCAAGAACGGGGTGTTCTGTTACAAGACTGAGTTTTATTACCCCTTGGAATGTCCCAGAGAGTGTGATTCCTCCTTATTCTTGCTGAGAAGAATAAACGAACCCTGGTTTAAACCTATATATTCTATGTATATATATATATATATATAACCATGTGATACATGCATCCAATGTTCCATCTCATGATTTTTCCTTTATGTTGTTTGGTCTGTGTGGCCTTGTAAACTCTAATGGGTTAATGTTTGAGACATGACTTGCATACTATGAGAAACAGAAATCACTGTGTAGCATGTTTAGTCTCGATAAACTCCAATCCTCGTTCCCCATTTGTTGATTTACATTACATCTCGCTAACTTTGTGACACAGGGGTGTTATAAGAAATCTTGAGGGTTCTCTCTCTTAAACACCCAATGAACTGACATATTCAAATGTCCTACGAGATTCACCAGAACACTTCATGACTGTGGCTCGAGCTTCAAGCAGACCTTATCAAACTAACCCCCCTCCTTTCTGCAAAGGAATGCCATGCGGTCAAAGAGTCCCCTCTGAAAACGCACATACACAAAGCTTTAATTCACTCACTTTACTGACTTTACTGAGATATATTTGATATGTTATGTTTGTCGATTTGTCCAGGCCCTATGAAGGGATCTGGGAGTGTATGGTATTTCTAAACGAACTACAAGGGCATTTAATTATGCTTTTAATGTAACTCTGCAATATAACTCTCCTTATACGTCTTTCTTCCTATTTTCCGAACCTTTGTGATCTAACGAGGTCATCTATGTAATTGAACAAGCCGTAAAATGTATTTTACTATGTTTAATCATCTTTGGAATGATTCTGACCAAATTCTGACTGCTTGTAAAACCTGTGAATGCGGCCATAAATCGAACGCGGACAAGACAAAGCCGAGGTTGCCGCCAAAGTTTCGTTGAATGCCATTGGCCAGTTCGCACCTCAGAAGGTTCCTTTAAAGAAGAACTGAACCTCCCTCCACAGTCAGATCTTACTGAGCTCTTCCGTGCTCGTCCTGGTTTCAGAATGTAACGTCTCGTCTCGAGGCGAGTCTTTCGCCTTTCTTTTATGCGTTCTAGTTAGTTTGTGTTTTTCAGTCTTAAGATAAGTCCCTGTGTTTTAATTCCACGAGTGAAAAGAACACCGCGGGACATATCTCTTCAGCAAAGCCGGCTACGAGGGACATTTAAACCACCGCGCGCTCTCTCTGAACCAGAAGCACGCGCACGTGACCACGTGACGCTTCCTCCCACACAAAGGACACCGCTCACGGTGCAGGACCGACGCGACACAGAGTGCATGACCAAGATTACATTTGCGCAAGTATCTCTTGTTACAGAGCTTCTAAGAAGCCTTAAGATGATGTTTTCGTGTTGTTACAGAAAAGGTGAAGTCCAGGATAATGCTGCTAATGCTCTCTCTCTCTCTTTCTCTCTCTCTCCGTTCTCTCTCTCTCTCACACCCTCACTCTCCCACACGTGTCTCCATTTGTCCAAACGCAATGCCTTTCTCGTTCATCGATGCCTTATCGTGTTTTGTTTGTTTATTATGTTTGTAAATATATATGTATATATATATTCCATGGCAACTGTAGTAAATATATAAGTAGACATGCCTTTATTAAATCCATTATATTCATTTGATTGATTCATTTACTTTGCTCATTTTCAAGTCCCTTAAGTGCAAACAGGTCCTACTCGCTTTATCAATTAAAGATACTTTAAAGAGTATGTGTTTATAGGGCAGCAAACCCAATTCTTCTGGCCAGAGAATTGCGTTTCCTGAAATCCTATAAAGTAAGATGATATTGTGGATCCCCACAATATTATTCTGGCAATTGAGCTAATTAATTTTGCCTGTTTTGTAAGACGTGATCAGTGTAATTAACTGTAATCAACTTGTAGTTAAAATGCAAGGATACACAGTCAAATATGCAGGTAAAAGGACATCCTCCCTTAGAGGGAGATTTATTAACATGTAAGACTGATCTAATCCAAACATGTATGAATAATTATTAATTATGAATTATTAATTATGATATGCAAATTCCCCACGGATTAGATCCGCCCAAAGTCTTTACATTGGTAACAATGTATAAAGGCGTTTACTGTCACTTTTTATCAATTTAATGAGTCCTTGCTGAATAAACTATTTCTTAAAAAAAAAAAAAAATAAATAAAATAATATATATATATATATATATATACACTCACCGGCCACTTTATTAGGTACACCTGTCCACCTGCTCCTTAACACTTAATTTCTAAGCAGCCAATCACATGGCGGCAACTCAGTGCATTTAGGCATGTAGACATGGTCAAGACAATCTCCTGCAGTTCAAACCGAGCATCAGTATGGGGAAGAAAGGTGATTTGAGTGACTTTGAACGTGGCATGATTGTTGGTGCCAGAAGGGCTGTTCTGAGTATTTCAGAAACTGCTAATCTACTGGGATTTTCACGCACAACCATCTCTAGGGTTTACAGAGAATGGTCCGAAAAAGAAAAAACATCCAGTGAGCGGCAGTTCTGTTGGCGGAAATGCCTTGTTGATGCCAGAGGTCAGAGGAGAATGGCCAGACTGGTTCGAGCTGATAGAAGGGCAACAGTGACTCAAATAACCACCCGTTACAACCAAGGTGGGCAGAAGAGCATCTCTGAACGCACAGTACGTCGAACTTTGAGGCAGATGGGCTACAGCAGCAGAAGACCACACCGGGTGCCACTCCTTTCAGCTAAGAACAGGAAACTGAGGCTACAATTTGCACAAGCTCATCGAAATTGGACAATAGAAGATTGGAAAAACATTGCCTGGTCTGATGAGTCTCGATTTCTGCTGCGACATTCGGATGGTAGGGTCAGAATTTGGCGTCTACAACATGAAAGCATGGATCCATCCTGCCTTGTATCAACGGTTCAGGCTGGTGGTGGTGGTGTCATGGTGTGGGGAATATTTTCTTGGCACTCTTTGGGCCCCTTGGTACCAATTGAGCATCGTTGCAACGCCACAGCCTACCTGAGTATTGTTGCTGACCATGTCCATCCCTTTATGACCACAATGTACCCAACTTCTGATGGCTACTTTCAGCAGGATAATGCGCCATGTCATAAAGCTGGAATCATCTCAGACTGGTTTCTTGAACATGACAATGAGTTCGCTGTACTCAAATGGCCTCCACAGTCACCAGATCTCAATCCAATAGAGCATCTTTGGGATGTGGTGGAACGGGAGATTCGCATCATGGATGTGCAGCCGACAAATCTGCGGCAACTGTGTGATGCCATCATGTCAATATGGACCAAACTCCCTGAGGAATGCTTCCAGCACCTTGTTGAATCTATGCCACGAAGAATTGAGGCAGTTCTGAAGGCAAAAGGGGGTCCAACCCGTTACTAGCATGGGGTACCTAATAAAGTGGCCGGTGAGTGTATATAATAATTATTATTTATTTTTATTGTCCTAAAATAATTCTACATCATCAGTTTGCCTAAAATAACGATGACACTTTCAAAAGACCTCATGTATTATCGAACATAAATGAATAATTAACAGTTTTTACAGCATTTATTAATATCTGTTCATTGTTTGTTCATGTTGGTTCAAAGTACATTAACTAATATTAACAATTGATACAACTTATTAATTAATGTTGAAATAAACATATATTCTGCTGCACTAATGCTGGTGCTTAATCAGACTTTACTGTAAAGTGTTTTGTAATTTGTGTCCTTCTAATAGTTTGACTATATTGTAACTAAAGCACTTTAGGTTGTGTCATACTGTATAATAACTGTAGTGTGTCTGCTGTGACTCGTGTATAATAACCTCATTGCATAAATAAAGGGATGTTGATGCCGTCCTCCAAACACACACTGAATCTCAGCTATAGGTTAAGGGTTTGGTGTGGATGTAAACAGTGGCGTGTGTGGAGGAAACTCTCATTGTGTTCATTGTAAATGTGTCTCTTGCTCATGTTAAATGTTAAATGTAACCAAAGATTTTCCACAACAGAAACAATGTCCTTGTTTGCTGAAAACACCAGTGTGTGTGTGTCCCGACACAAACCCTGAGCGCTTCATCTGTGACCCGGTTCAGCTCATAAACTCAAGGCTTTTAACTCTTGGTGATTGTTAGTGATGTGTATTTTTATTAGCAAAATTATAAATTTTTTGCTACAAAAAATGCATACAGTAACATTCCATTGTTCATATAGTAATCATTTTATTAGGCATTTTTTATTGTCTCTCGGCTGGTTTGTGCAATACAATGTCACAAAAATTAGATCTAATGCTGTGAATTTAGAGAGCCCTTTTACTTATACATTACTATAATATAGAAGGTTAACAACAGAGCCAAAACTATTAGCCTAAATTCAGTTGCTATTTAATTTTTAGATATTAATAATCAACACTCAAAAAAAAAAAAATGTAAACGTGTAACTTATAATACATATATAATATAATACTTGTAATAGGCTAATCGCTCAGGATACACTGTGACTGTCATTTTCATGACAGATATTTTAAACATAAACAAAAATAAACAGGAAAAAAAATATGGAAAAGTATATGGAAAAATGAATGAAAATATTTCTTTCATCAAATTTAAAGTTCAAAGTGTATTAAAAACATTTAAGTATGGTAACATGATATAAAAAAGTAAACTTTTTTTCAATTAACTTTAATGTTAATGTTATTAAAAGTATTGTAGAGTATGGTAACATAAATGCTAATATTACATATAAATATTTTTTTTTTTTAAAGAAAATGTATACTTTTATTGTTACTTTTAAGAATATGACCTGTAAGCTAATAAACGTGGTTGTGGGCGGAGCTATGAGATGAAAAGAACCAATCAGCTTCCGGGAATTACACCAGAAATAATACGTTTCAGTAAGTTGTACTGTATCTTAACCTTAATGCCTTCCGATGTTCATTCATCTTTATTAGGAAGAGATGGCATATAGTGATTTGTCACGCCACATTTCACAATTTTCACAATTCCGAAAGTAAAAAAAGAAGCATGAACGAACTATATACATATCCTGGCTATATTGGACATCAACATCCAGTGGTGTAAATCGCGGCAGAAGCTTCAGGCTTGTAGTCCAAGGCATTGTTGTTTATCTTTACTTCTGGGGTTCTTCCCTGGAGCCTCACTTTTGATTCAAAATGGCGGCTGCGTGAAATCAGCATATTCATACTTTGCAGTCACGTGACTACAATGGATACCTGGCGGGCAACAAACGGGTATCTTCAACGTAGAGTCCTGTTAGTTCCAGGTCTGCGTCCGAAATCGCGTACTATGTGAGTAGGTACTACATTTAAATAAGAACATACTTCGCGACCGTTAAAAAAGTACGTTCTATATAGTATGAATACGGGTAGTATGAATGAATCCGGACGTACTAAAAATCAGCTGTATCAGCTGCTCGCAGATCACGCCTTTTGTGGAGTTTCTCAAATAACATTTACCTAATACATTTTACCTCATAAAACACACACAACCCCTATGAACAATGACAGATGTTGATTTTTGTCAAGGAAAAAGCCATTTATTTGCTTGTGATATTACCATCGATAAATAAACATGAATGAATCAATAGAGATACGCATGTGTGTGTGTGTTTATCTCTACAGCCCATAGCTAACGTTACAGCCGCGTCGCCGGTTTCCGCCATTTTCAAATATAACGACAACAACTCCTCTCCCGTGGCATCATGGGATAGTGAAGTGTCCATCGTATGCGCACTTCAGAATATCGCCGGAAGTAGTAGGTCATCCGGGGACTTTTCGCCTACCGTTTTTCGAATTCTATGATTTCGGACATACTACTCTGCTCGCGTACTGTTTTTCGCATACTATATAGTAGGGAAGTACGCGATTTCGGACGCAGCCCAGGTCTTTCTAGTAGCTATCGAGTCTGTTAGCGAGCTAGCTGTATAACTGTGGACTAGGATTAACTCCAAGGTAGCTAAATTGTGTAAAGCAGACAAGGTTTTTTAAGATAATCGAGCAGTAATAATTCCTCCGTAAATAATCCAGCTCTACTGTTGGGTCATGTCTGGTTCTCACTGAAAACCATAGATATCTGAAACCTCAAAACAACCTATCACACACTTTTGTCGTTGTTAGCAGCAAAATACGACAGCTGTTACTGTGCGTTCACACCGGCGAGATCGTAAAAGTGTCCGGAAGTCATTCATTTTCAATGAATTTTGCTGCTCTCGCCGGCGGCGGTGTGAACGTACAGTTAGCCTAGCTTAGACTCATAACACAAACGGCTGACTCACCGAACCAGCTGTGGCGTTGATTGGCGAAACTACAGGGTAACTTAAAGACGCGATTAATTAGCCTACATGATCATACACCCATTGTATTCAAACAAATGTTTTTTTTACCTTTGATGGAGTGATGATCACTGCACAGACGTGTATACTGTGAAGGTTGCTTATCTCATCTGGTTATTGCAACCAATCGCACAACTATCTGGCATGTCGTTTACACCTCAAAACACCACCTTTTGTATAGTAAAACTGGCAACGTCCTGGCAAGATCCTTGATTAGTTTACTGGGTTTCGTTGCTGGAGAACGACGTTCTCGCCCGCCAGCTAGTACTTGTGACGTCACGTGCAAAGTATGAATTGGACCTGAAAAGTCCTTGAAAGGTCCTTGAATTTGAAGTTAACCAAGGTGTGGGAACCCTGTTCATCAAATGTCATGTGCTAGGGCCGGGCGGGTCGTGTTCGAGAGATCGCAATGTATCGCAGTTTTTCGTTTTGGTTTAAATATCGTTACACTCCTAGTTTTTACCATTGCTTGTCATTTAAAAAACTGCATTGTTTTGAAATCTGTCACATTACTGACAGTGTAGTCAGATTTGTATCCTCAGTACTTGTTGTTAGTTGCTCCCTGAAACGGCTTATTGGCTGTTACAAAAGTTAAGCTCCTTTTGTTGTTTAACACGCCTCGGACTGTTGCTACACCCTCGCACCTGTGTTCATGAACATGTTGCGTCACTGGAGTACCTGCGTTCTGAGAAGAGGAGGCGTGGGTTCAGTGAAAGTGTTCAGGAGATTTCACATTTCACAGGAATCAGAACGCCTGATAACCTCTGGAAAACTGTCTGCATTCCTCTGTAATCCGCTGTCACACACACACACACACACACACACACACACACACACACACACACACACACACACACACACACACACACAGTTAATACTCAGACACAAAAGCTAGCGTCCAGTGTCTTTAGAAAGAACAGATTTAATCAGCGATTTTTGCATGCAAGAATTGCAGTCTTAAGACAAAACCAGTGCTTAACTAGCTGTTAAAGGTAGGGTAGGCAGGATTTTTCAACAAAAAAAAAATTCCAAATTAGTTTAAACTGTCTTTATATACCAATACATAATTAAAATGTAAATACTCTGAAAAAGAAAGTATAAAAATCGAGTGTCTGTAGTCCTCTCAGGGCTGCAATAAACACAGCTACTTATCTCCATTAACCCCCTCCTGTCTGGGCTCCTTCCAAAGCCACGCCCCCAAAACACATGACCGCGCGATGCCGCCCGCGCTCAGCTGGAGGAGCGTTTACCAGCGCCGAGCGGAGACGAGCAGTGCATGGAGTAACATTATGTCAGAATCACATGTAATAAAATACCTAACTTTATCATTATGAATATAAACAACTAACATGGCTGTTAGTACTCACTATCACGCCAGCATATCGATACTGGTAAAGTTTAAAATATATTGAGTTTGATTCTGTGACGAGCTAGTAACATAAGCCAAACTCAAAGCTAAAAACAGTTGCATTGATACACGTTTTTCCTGTTACCATCAGTTACACTGTGATGAAGGGGAATTTCGTGTAAGATTCATAACATATACGGTGTTTTGCATGTAAGAGCTCCATGATGAAAGCACTGTTACCGTCACTTTTCAGTCCTTGATGTCCCTCAGTTGTCCATCGCTGTAAAGCCCTGATTTTGACTCTCGTCTAACTTCTTGCTTTATCCAAAGACTTTTTGGCCATAGCCTTTTCAAATACTGTCTAACTTTTCTTGCCTGGTTTGCCTTCGCTGACTGTATATGCAGGTACTGGGAATTTTGACTGCTAAATTCGCGGCCATAATTGTGATTCTTTAGCGTCCGTGCCTCTTCCACTCCTCGAGTCACATGGGTGCGCGTGTGGGCGGCTCCTGTAGCAGCGGGGGTGGTTGCCATGGTAGCGAGGGAGAGTGACAGTCGCTCCAGTAGCTGTTTATTGCAGCCCTGAGAGGACTACAGACACTCGATTTTTATACTTTCTTTTTCAGAGTCCTTACATTTTAATTATGTGTTGGTATATATAGACAGTTTAAACAAATTTGGGGAACCTTTTTTTTTTTAAATCCCGCCTACCCTACCTTATATATAACTAGTTATAAATGTCATAATTGATCAAATAACACTTTTCAGAGTAGTTTCAGATATTCTCCTTGTGTAAGTGTGTGTTTTGTGCAGCGCTACAGATGTTGTAGTGTCACACACATCTGTCTGTGTCTCGGGCCGGTCGCTGTCGTCTCGTCAGTACAATCTGTTCTGTTTGTTCCCGAAAGCTGATTGGTTCTTTTCATCTCATAGCTCCGCCCACAACCATGTTTATTAGCTTACAGGTCATATTCTTAAAAGTAATGATAAAAGTATACATTTTCTTTTAAAATAATATATAAATATATATATATATAGCATTCATGCTAATGGTTAATGGTTAATTTTATAAATTGTGTGTAATATTAGCATTCATGTTACTATACTTTACAATACTTCATTTTTTTAATTAACTTTTAAAGTTAATAAAAAATATTAATAATTTTTTACATTCATGTTACCATACTTAAATGTTTTTAATACACTATGAACTTTAAATGTGATGGAAAGTCATTTTTAATTAAATTCCCAATTTATATAATTTTTTTTTCCTTTTACCATACTAATTTGAGTTTAATTAACTTTTTTTTTTATATATTAAACTTTCTGAAAAATGACAAGTTTTTGTACAATTTGCATATTTGTGTGTGTTTGAATCTCCCCGGCTGGCCTGAGACGCAGGAGTTTCTGCCTGATTTTGTACGAAGGCTTTAGTGTTGTTGTGTAATTGTGTTTTTTTGTTCTTTTTGTTTTGTTTTGGCTTCAGAGAATGTTCTTGTTCCTCAAGCTTTTATTAAGACACAAATATGAAACTAAATCCTGAGATTTATGTGTTCTCTCTCACACACACACACACACACACACACACACACACACACACACACACACACACACACACACACACACACACACTCTCTGTCTCTCTCACTCACACACTCTCTCGCTCTCTCAATCACACACACACACACACACTCTCTCTCTCTCACACACACACACTCTCTCTCTCTCACACACACACACACACACACACACTCTCTCTCTCTCTCTCTCTCTCACACACACACACACACTCTCTGTCTCTCTCACTCACACACACACACACTCTCTCTCTCTCACACACACACACACACACTTTCTCTCTCTCACACACACACACACACACACTCTCTCTCTCTCTCTCTCTCTCTCTCACACACACACTCTCTGTCTCTCTCACTGACACACACTCTCACTCTCACACACACACTGTCTAAATTGTTTCAGTGTAAATGGAGAATTATCTCGTCACGAGTGAAGAAACAAACTTAATTCCTGTTAATTCCCTAATGTCAGAAAGAAGTCAATTGTGTGTGTGTGTGTGTGTGTGTGTCTTGCATAACAATATTTTCCCCTTTATTTGTTTGTTCTCATTAACTTATCATTTTATCTGTTCCATCTTTCCATTATTGCTTATATCTTCCCCTCTTGTTCTTTTACATCCTGCCATTTTTAAGTTCACATTAAAGGGCACCTATTATGCCCCTTTTTACAAGATGTAATATTGGTCTCAGGTGTCCCCAGAATGTATTTGTGAAGTTTCAGCACAAAATACCCCAGTTACTTTATTATAACCATTTGAAAATGTCATTTTTGGGGCCTGTTTTAAAAAGAGCTGTTGTGGTGTGTACCACCTTAAATGTAAATGAGCTGCATATCCCCGTCCTGCCTTTGGATGTGCGCGTAACTTGCATACCTATGGCAATAAACAGTCGGTAGAAGCAGAACAGTGAGAGACCCGCTGTTTTAAATGGCATTCAGCCGTAACGTTACATGTTTGAACCGGAATCAGACCCAGATCACCGAGGGCGGGGTCTATGTCCAGATCACCGAGGGCGGGGTCTATGTCCAGATCACAGAGGGTGGGGTCTATGTACAGATCACCGAGGGCGGGGTCTATGTACAGATCACCGAGGGCGGGGTCTATGTCCAGATCACAGAGGGCGGGGTCTATGTACAGATCACCGAGGGCGGGGTCTATGTACAGATCACCGAGGGCGGGGTCTATGTACAGATCACCGAGGGCGGGGTCTATGTCCAGATGGGGTCTATGTACAGATCACCGAGGGCGGGGTCTATGTACAGATCACCGAGGGCGGGGTCTATGTACAGATCACAGAGGGCGGGGTCTATTCCACAACCACACTGTCAATCAAACCACGTCGGTGGGGCTTGCTCAATTCTACGTCACATTGCGCCGAATCTTAGAACAGCTCGTTCTGAGACAGTGCTTATGATTTATTGAGATTGTAAAAAAAACACTGGGTGGATTTTTATCATTCTAGGGTGGCTTTGCTCACACACTGCCAACACACATTTATGTTCAAACACCATGTAAAAGTGAATTTTGCATAATAGGTGCCCTTTAAGAAGACGCTCCTAATAACTTAATGGACGAAAGTGTGTGTGTGTGTGTATGTATGTATGAATTTGATTTATGAAATGTTGTTTTATTGTAAGTGAAACTGATTTTAGACACACAGTGCACCTCTGTCAGTTTAATTTGCTTTATTGGCATAACAAAAACTATTTGTAATGTATTGTATGGATGCTTGTTTCTTCCATTAATAAAAATATGAAAAGGTAATTTTGAGTTTATATCTCACAATTGCAAAAAAGTCAAGAATCCGAGCAATAAACTTTTATATTCACAAGGGAAGGAAGGAAGGAAGCTTTTTTAGTGTTACATCAGTAAAAAAAGTAGCATTAACATACTTAATTCTACAAAAACTGGTTTCTTTAAGTGTAAATAATGAGATCTAATAACTGATTCCAACCTTTAATATTACAACCCATATCTGCATAGTCACATTTACATATGCAGAATAAAGGGGCGGGGCCTGGTTGAGTTAGTTAGTAGTGTGTTGAAACTGCTCGACCAATCACAACACTACTCCAGCTGACCAATCAGAGCCCAGTGTGCTTTTCAGGAGGAGGGGCTTCATAGAGACAGGAAGTAAACAGAGCGTTACTGACAGACTGGGAAGAGACGAGCCGCAACAATGGAGAATATGAGAATAATCAACATTACAGCAGGAAAACATGTTCTAGTAGAGCCTGAAAACCACATTAGGACTTTGTAAAAGGGCATAATAGGTCTCCATTAACATGTCCTGTCAGATTAGATTAAAATTAATCAGATATCCTGTTACTCGTTGAACGATCCTCCTCCTTCCCTGTTTCTTGTGTTTCTCTGCTCTCGCTCTCACACACACACACACACACACACACACACACACACACACACACATTGTTGCAGTATTGTCACAGCTGTAATACTCACCCTGGACATGATGTACTGTGCCATTCACCACAGGACAACACACACACTTTAGGACAGACTCCCTCTGTGTGTGTGTGTGTGTGTGTGTGTGTGTGTGTTTGAATGTATGTGTGTGTGTGTGTGCATATATATGTGTGTGTGTGTGTGTCTGTGTGTGTGTGTGCATATATATATGTGTGTGTGTGTGCATGCATATATATATGTGTGTGTGTGTGGTGGCACTGAATGGTGTCACAGTAATGCATCTGAGCACGTGCAGAAGGAACAGCTCACTTTGTGTTCGGTCGCCCACAGAGATGGACCACAAACACCTCTCTCTCTCTGTCTCTCACACTCACACACTCACACACACACACACACACACACACACACACACACACACACACACACACACACACACACCACAGAGAAGGGATGCAGCGACTGGAAAGAGAGATGGATGGATAGATGCAGCTGTTGCTTTCACACTGTTAGCATAATTGTGACACTGTCAAAGTTCAAACCCTGTCCATCTCTCTCTTCATCAGCAATCATTTAAAGGGATAGTTCACACAAAAAAGAGAATTAGCTCATGATTTACTCACCCTGAAGTCATCCTACGTGTATATGACTTTCTTCTTTCAGACGAACACCATAAAAGTGCATATTTCCCTGATAAAAGTGCATCTGATTCTGTCCATGATAAAAGTGCATCATCATGATTGATAGATGCACTTTTATGATGGACAGATGCACTTTTATGATGGACAGATGCACTTTTATGATGGAAGGATGCACTTTTATGATGGATAGATGCACTTTTATGATGGACGGATGCACTTCTATGATGGAAGGATGCACTTTTATGATGGATAGATGCACTTTTATGATGGATATATGCACTTTTATGATGGATAGATGCACTTTTATGATGGACAGATGCACTTTTATGATGGAAGGATGCACTTTTATGATGGAAGGATGCACTTTTATGATGGATAGATGCACTTTTATGATGGAAGGATGCACTTTTATGATGGATAGATGCACTTTTATGATGGATATATGCACTTTTATCATGGATAGATGGACTTTTATCCCTTTAAGAACCATAACTATAATGATAACTGTATTAGTCCACATCAGTTAGCGCAAATATTTTTAAGCATCTTACTGTAGTTGTTGCTAAATATAATAACTCACTCACATAAGAGGATAAAACTGTTTACTAAACCCAGATATTGTTTGGAGCGAATTTGTTTGTTTGATCTGTAACTGTTGTGATCAGTCACTCTTCAGCGCCCCCTGTGGCAGTGTGAGGAATTACACAAGACATCGTTTCCTCTCCGTCTTTCAGGAGGCCGTTCCTACATGTCTTTCCTTCTGCTGTCGTTCTTCCTGTCGTTCTGCTCTCTCGCTTTGTTCGTGTCTCCCACTCACTGAAAAATTTAAATTCTTCTCACACTGCAGGATGAATAAACCTACTGTTACACAGCCAAACATATCTCCCTCTCTCTCTCTCTCTCTCTCTCTCTCTCTCTCTCTCTCTACTTCTGCCTTTCTGTCTCTCTTCATGTGTCCATCTGTATTTGTTTCGCTTTTATATCACGTCTTTTCACTCGTTCTAATGAATCTTTTCTTCCTCGCCCTGGTTTATATGTACACTTTCATCTTTGAGCGAGTTCAGCACTAACAGCTCAAACTGTGTGTTTGTTCATTCCTAAATGTGCTACTCGACGGAATGTGTCTGAATTTCCTGGGATGTGTTTGGTAATAAACTGTTCCTACACACACACACACACACACACACACACACACACACACACACACATGTTCAGTGACCCGTTGAGGAGATGCGTCAGGTTAAGCTGACTTCAGACCGTTTGCTGTCTGTGATGGATTGAGGTTGAACTCGCTGACTTATTAAGGGCAGAATTTGACTCTTTGAATCTCTTTCTTTCCACACACACACACACACACACACACACACACACATTTAATTGCAAAGTACTTGGCACTTATTGTTGTGATTGTTTTCAATATATATTTCCATTCAATAGACTCACCTAAAGAATAACAACCATAAACAACAAAATTAAATGGATTGAATTAACAAAACGGTGGACGTTAAGAATTCTCTCTTATTCTGTTTGTTATATTATATAATATAAAATGTATATTAAGCTGCACGATTCTGGATAAATTGAGTGAATGATTCAATGACTCACTCATAAAGACTTCACTTTACTGGAGAAATCAGCATTTTTAAACAAATCTCTTGAGTGAATGATTCAATGACATACATTTTTAACAGTCACTTGTCGCCACCTACTGGTGTAACAATGTAATGATACAATCGTTATTTGAAGAGTTAAAGGAGCTGTATGTAAGAAATTTATTTCAATTAATCATACATTTTCCCTGATATGTCACTAGACATTAAGAAATCATGTTCATTTCAAATACTTATATCACTGACAACAGTAGTCCGGCCAGGAAAATGTCATTTAAAAAGTGAAGTTGCGGCCCTCAACTGATGTTGATGTTGTCATGTTGTGTTTTGGTCTGATGCTCCGCCCTCCACCGATCCACCAATCACGGAGTCAGTAGTGTTGCTCCGCCCTCCACCGATCTACCAATCACGGAGTCAGTAGTGTTGCTCCACCCTCCACCGATCCACCAATCACGGAGTCAGTAGTGTTGCTCCACCCTCCACCGATCCACCAATCACGGAGTCAGTAGTGTTGCTCCACCCTCCACCGATACACCAATCACGGAGTCAGTAGTGTTGCTCCGCCCTCCACCGATACACCAATCACAGAGTCAGTAGTGTTGCTCCGCCCTCCACCGATACACCAATCACAGAGTCAGTAGTGTTGCTCCGCCCTCCACCGATCCACCAATCACAGAGTCAGTAGTGTTGCTCCGCCCTCCACCGATACACCAATCACAGAGTCAGTAGTGTTGCTCCGCCCTCCACCGATCCACCAATCACAGAGTCAGTAGTGTTGCTCCACCCTCCACCGATCCACCAATCACGGAGTCAGTAGTGTTGCTCCGCCCTCCACCGATACACCAATCACAGAGTCAGTAGTGTTGCTCCACCCTCCACCGATACACCAATCACAGAGTCAGTAGTGTTGCTCCGCCCTCCACCGATCCACCAATCACAGAGTCAGTAGTGTTGCTCCGCCCTCCACCGATACACCAATCACAGAGTCAGTAGTGTTGCTCCGCCCTCCACCGATCCACCAATCACAGAGTCAGTAGTGTTGCTCCGCCCTCCACCGATACACCAATCACAGAGTCAGTAGTGTTGCTCCGCCCTCCACCGATCCACCAATCACAGAGTCAGTAGTGTTGCTCCACCCTCCACCGATCCACCAATCACGGAGTCAGTAGTGTTGCTCCGCCCTCCACCGATCCACCAATCACGGAGTCAGTAGTGTTGCTCCGCCCTCCACCGATACACCAATCACGGAGTCAGTAGTGTTGCTCCGCCCTCCACCGATACACCAATCACGGAGTCAGTAGTGTTGCTCCGCCCTCCACCGATCCACCAATCACAGAGTCAGTAGTGTTGCTCCGCCCTCCACCGATCCACCAATCACAGAGTCAGTAGTGTTGCTCCGCCCTCCACCGATCCACCAATCACAGAGTCAGTAGTGTTGCTCCGCCCTCCACCGATCCACCAATCACGGAGTCAGTAGTGTTGCTCCGCCCTCCACCGATCCACCAATCACAGAGTCAGTAGTGTTGCTCCGCCCTCCACCGATCCACCAATCACGGAGTCAGTTGTGTTGCTCCGCCCTCCACCGATCCACCAATCACAGAGTCAGTAGTGTTGCTCCGCCCTCCACCGATCCACCAATCACAGAGTCAGTAGTGTTGCTCTGCCCTCCACCGATCCACCAATCACAGAGTCAGTAGTGTTGCTCCGCCCTCCACCGATCCACCAATCACAGAGTCAGTAGTGTTGCTCCGCCCTCCACCGATCCACCAATCACGGAGTCAGTAGTGTCGCTCCGCCCTCCACCGATCCACCAATCACGGAGTCAGTAGTGTCGCTCCGCCCTCCACCGATCCACCAATCACGGAGTCAGTAGTGTCGCTCCACCCTCCACCGATCCACCAATCACGGAGTCAGTAGTGTCGCTCCGCCCTCCACCGATCCACCAATCACAGAGTCAGTAGTGTCGCTCCGCCCTCCACCGATCCACCAATCACGGAGTCAGTAGTGTCGCTCCGCCCTCCACCGATCCACCAATCACGGAGTCAGTAGTGTCGCTCCACCCTCCACCGATCCACCAATCACGGAGTCAGTAGTGTCGCTCCGCCCTCCACCGATCCACCAATCACGGAGTCAGTAGTGTTGCTCCACCCTCCACCGATCCACCAATCACGGAGTCAGTAGTGTTGCTCCGCCCTCCACCGATCCACCAATCACGGAGTCAGTAGTGTTGCTCCGCCCTCCACCGATCCACCAATCACGGAGTCAGTAGTGTCGCTCCACCCTCCACCGATCCACCAATCACAGAGTCAGTAGTGTCGCTCCGCCCTCCACCGATCCACCAATCACGGAGTCAGTAGTGTTGCTCCACCCTCCACCGATCCACCAATCACGGAGTCAGTAGTGTCGCTCCACCCTCCACCGATCCACCAATCACAGAGTCAGTAGTGTTGCTCCGCCCTCCACCGATCCACCAATCACGGAGTCAGTAGTGTTGCTCCACCCTCCACCGATCCACCAATCACGGAGTCAGTAGTGTTGCTCCACCCTCCACCGATCCACCAATCACGGAGTCAGTAGTGTTGCTCCACCCTCCACCGATCCACCAATCACGGAGTCAGTAGTGTTGCTCCACCCTCCACCGATCCACCAATCACGGAGTCAGTAGTGTTGCTCCACCCTCCACCGATCCACCAATCACGGAGTCAGTAGTGTTGCTCCACCCTCCACCGATCCACCAATCACAGAGTCAGTAGTGTTGCGGCGTCCGGGTTGCCAGCTCTGCTCTAGTTCCCACAGATGCAGACTCAAACGTGTCGTAATCGGATCCTGCAGCATATCTGGCAACCTTGAGTCAGTCATTTGAAAGTGATTGCAGTACCAGTTTTGGCCACAATCTTACATACGGCTCCTTTAAAGTCACTTTCAGAAGGATTTGCTCTATATCGATCTCTACCGTAGATATCAGTGTTTATATCCGAACTATAAACTTTTATCCCTGTACTTTTGAATATTTGTGACAGAAATAACGATACTGTGTGGTTGAAAAGACTGACGAATCGTTGTCATTCAGGAATGAAATCGAATTTTGGTGTTTGAGTCGCGATTGCGATCTTTTAACGATTAATCGTGCAGCTCTAATATACTGTATATATGCACGATACCAAATTTCTCCTCTGATAGCCGATTATTCTGACGATACTGATGCTAATGTAAACTATACAGTGCACGTTCACTTAGAATATTAGGCTACGTTTACACAAAAAAATCCGATTTTTTTACTTGCATGTGACACAGATTAGAATTTGTTGCATGTGTAAACACACAAATCCGCACGAGATCCAGTTTTTTTTAGCCTTTAAAATCAGATGCATATCCGATATCTGGACATCTGATCTGCATCTAAACATGAAAAAACTTGAAAATTGTCTTTATCGATAAAATTGCAATAAAATAAAAGCATGTTTTCTGATTTTTTTAAGTGAATATACAGAACAGTAAACTACATGATTAATCGCAAACTTTAATGGAGGTTTCAATTTACCTTAATTTTATTCATAATAACTCATACATTTATTATCCTTGCCCACAAAGATGGCTTTTTAATGTAGTATTATGAAGCAGACATGCTTGTTTGAGGTAGAAACTTTCCCGCCTTTACTTCACACTATTTTAAGATGCACGTGATAATTTTGTTTAATGGTAAAATTGCATTTAATGAAAGCATGCACAAGCATGTTTTCTGATTAATTTTGTAATGTAAAAAAAATCTGCATGCAACCACTCGTACAGCTGCAAATGCAAATTATGTATTATATTGTATATACAGAATAGTAAACTATATGATTTAGCACAAAATTATAGGAGAATAAAAGAAAATTATCGCAAATTTATTATTGTTTTTTCAATTTCCCCTTGACTTCCCTTATTTTAATTCATAATAACAGATTAATTGATTAATTTCTAAACGCATAATGTATATTTATTTATGCTGATTTAACCACATACAGCAGAATATAATGAAATAAACTGCACATTCAGTGAGAAGTCTCTGTTTTATCGTGTTTATACAATATTGCGAAAGCTTGGAATACATAGAATAATTATAAAGACAATAAAATATTAACATAACTTAAATCTAAATGTACAAATTAACAGTGTAACAAAAACAAAAAAATTCAAAATTCTGTGAACAATTTAGAATTCAGTGTGTAAGTGTTTGTTTGTGTGTGTGTGTGTACGAGTGTGTGAGCGCATCATTGATTAGTCGTCGACTCTCTTTTTGTGACAAGCATCAATATGTCTTGCTGCTAGTATAATAAAGTCTCTTTTTTCATCTAATAGATGTTGAAATTGTGTTTTGTTATCTAATTGTATGAAGGTAGGGCAAAGTATTTTAAATTTTGTATAAAAAGTCTCTCTCTATCTGATCTCTCTCTCTCTCCCTCTCTCCCTCTCTCTATCTCTCTGATCTCTCTCTCCCTCTCTCTCTCTCTCTCTCTCCCTCTCTCCCTCTCTCTCTCTCTCTGATCTCTCTGATCTCTCTCTCTCTCTCCCTCTCTCTCTCTCTCTCTCTCCCTCTCTCCCT
>JAULUF010000015.1:545000-547500 GCA_031834385.1 Semotilus atromaculatus | reverse complement strand
TTCAGTAATTTCACTTAAATGACAATTAATAGGTAATCTTCATTCATTGCCATTTAAGTGAAATTACTGAACTTAAATATACAAGCTTGACAAAAATTATCATTCTAGAAGAAAATTTCAAATGGCACTTCATATATATCTCATATATATATGTATTTGTTTTTATTTTATATATATATATATTGATGTTTTTATTTTTATTTTTATATATATATATATATATAAATACATTTAAAGGTAGGGTAGGCAGGATTTTTCCAAAAAAAATAACAATTCCCAAATTTGTTTAATCTGTCTTTATATACCAATACATAATTAAAATGTAAGTACTATGAAAAAGAGATTTTAAAAATCGAGTGTCTGTAGTCCTCTCAGGGCTGCAATAAACTAGGGCTGTCAACTTTAGTCGACTAATCGGTCGATGCCGTCTTGGTCGACTGACATTCTTATTGGTCGACCAGTTGCATTTTTTTTTTTTTTTTTTTTACCAATAGAAAGAATTTTTCAATGATTTACTCCTTGATATTTATTCCTTTATAAGCAGTTATATATTACTGTATTCTAAATATAATTAGCCTATGGTTTATCCCCAACTTTAAATGCTTTAATTTAGGCTATTTTGTAACAGCGCCACAGTTTAGCGCACACACACAGAACACTCGGTTCGCACCTGTGGCTGCGCTGCTGCTTCGTGCTCAGTAAGGGATATAGGTAGTTTAGCTGTATTCATTCAGTTAGAGCGCTACTTGTTTCGGGTTTTATGCTTTTATACACTATATGTTTTTATCTCGATGCGGCGTGGACGCACTTGGAAAAAAAAGAGCGCGTCGCACCGTGACCGCGTTGCTTCCATCATGAGCGCGCACACCGCGCGCCTACATTTGAAATCGAACTTGAGCGCGCAAAAGACGTGAGCAGTCCCTTTAACGGCTTTATCATGCTGACTCAATAGATTGTTTTCTTGATATGTTTTTGTTTTTATTTGTACACTTGACGCATTTGAAAATACCCTAAATAATGTAACAAAACGAAAATAAACCTATATGCGGTCCTACAATACAACCTATTATTATTAGGATTGTTTTTTAGGCTCTTTGTTTTTTTTTGTGTGTTTGTTTTAAAACGCCTAGATCGGCTGGACAAAAGTTAACCCATAGCTTTGAGAGTAAAGAAGAATATTCAGCCTGTATAAACGAGAGCTTTTGTTAGGATTTTTCATTGTGGCAGATAGCAGTTATATTTTTTGTAGCGTGTGGTGTGGTTAGGTGCGCGATTGTGACTGTTAGGCTACTATAGACCTAGGAGGACAGTGCTCCTCACTTTTTGTAGTTAAAAAAAAAATCACTTCATTTTCAAAGAATTGTATTATTATTATATATCCCCCCCCCCCTCCTGTCTGGGCTCCTTCCAAAGCCACGCCCCCAAAACACATGACGGCGCAATGCCAGCGCTGAGCGGAGACGAGCAGTGCATGGAGTGACATCATGTCAGAATCACATATAATAAAATACCTAACTTTATCATTATGAATATAAACACCTAACATGGCTGTTAGTACTCACTATCAAGCCAGCATATCGATACTGGTAAAGTTTAAAATATATTGAGTTTGATTCTGTGACGAGCTAGTAACATAAGCCAAACTCAAAGCTAAAACCAGTTGCATTGATACACGTTTTTCCTGTTACCATCAGTTACACTGTGATGAAGGGGAATTTCGTGTAAGATTCATAACATATACGGTGTTTTGCATGTAAGAGCTCCATGATGAAAGCACTGTTACCTTCACTTTTCAGTCCTTGATGTCCCTCAGTTG
Source organism: Semotilus atromaculatus (assembly GCA_031834385.1). Classification (NCBI taxonomy): domain Eukaryota; kingdom Metazoa; phylum Chordata; class Actinopteri; order Cypriniformes; family Leuciscidae; genus Semotilus; species Semotilus atromaculatus. The sequence goes on along the minus strand of JAULUF010000015.1, from coordinate 545,684 downwards.
TCCATCGCTGGAAAGCCCTGATATTTACTCTCGTCTAACTTCTTGCTTTATCCAAAGACTTTTTGGCCATAGCCTCTTCAAATACTGTCTAACTTTTCTTGCCTGGTTTGCCTTCGCTGACTGTATATGCAGGTACTGGGAATTTTGACTGCTAAATTCGCGGCCATAATTGTGATTCTTTAGCGTCCGTGCCTCTTCCACTCCTCGAGTCACATGGGTGCGCGTGTGGGCGGCTCCTGTAGCAGCGGGGGTGGTTGCCATGGTAGCGAGGGAGAGTGACAGTCGCTCCAGCCAATCATTTCATTCGTCCCGAATGGAGATAAGTAGCTGTGTTTATTGCAGCCCTGAGAGGACTACAGACACTCGATTTTTATACTTTCTTTTTCAGAGTCCTTACATTTTAATTATGTGTTGGTATATATAGACAGTTTAAACATATTTTGTTAGAAAAATTCTACCTACCCTACCTTTTAATAAGTAAATATATATATATATATATATATATATATTATTTATTAAATATATTTATATATTTTCTTATATAGGTATATTATATTTAACACATTTGTATATGTGTATGTATGCGTGTCCCTGAGTTTACAGTGTGTGTGTGTGTGTGTGTAGATGTATGGCCGCTACACTCAGGAACTGGGTGTTTATGCGAGAGAAGAGGCGGCTCGACTC
>JAULUF010000015.1:502500-535000 GCA_031834385.1 Semotilus atromaculatus | reverse complement strand
GAATGTTATTGAGTTTAATGGGCCGCGTTCCTGCAGTTGCACTCAAGAACGTACACACCTACTTGATTTTATTATTTCACTGTGAAATGTAACTATAATATCACCCAGCTCTCTATATAAAGTACAGAGTTAAAGTACAGCTGTATATGCAACATTATCTGCATACATAAAGTATGCATAAAATGATATATATATATTTATATTAGGGCTGGTCAACGATTAATTGCGATTAATCGCATCCAAAATAAAAGTTTGTTTACACATAATATATGTGTGTGTAGTGTGTATAATTATTTTGTATACATAAATACACACATAGCATGTATATATTTAAGAAATATTTGCATGTGTATATACTGTATATATATTTATACATAATTTATATTATATATAAATATTTGATATATTAATAAAATATTTTTCTTAAATATCTACATGCATGCGTGTGAATTTTTATATACAAAATAATTATACACACTACACACATATTATGTGTAAACAAACTTTTATTTTTGAATGTGATTAATCGCGATTAATCGTTGCCCAGCCCTAATTTATATATATTAAATATCAACTGCTTGACTATTTATATTGTCGCAAAATGTAACTATACTATTGCACAGCTCTTTATTTAACGTCCCCCTGTAGTCAATCATTTTATCCCTTAAAACTCATCTTTGATCACCAAAATGACACATTTAAAAGTTTTTTCCTTAAAATATCTTGAATGTAACTCGACACCCTTGCCTCATTAAGTATTTGCGGTTCTATGAATATGCAAATGAGCCCCGCCTCCACTCACTCATCACTCAGAGATCCACTGGTTGACGATCACACGTTGATCTGATTGGTTACAAGGTCGTTTGTGACGTCAGAAACACCAGCGATTTCACACCGTGTTTTTGAGACTGTCTTTGATTCACTGCAGTTTTAAGCAGAAAACACTCAGCAATGCTGTCGACTTATGAATCTACACATGCTTTGTCTTAAAGCACATTAAAAACACCACATAGACATATAAACGACGTTAAAAGCTCTTATAACTGCTATATTATTCTGTGTATAGTGTGTGTTTGACTACATTTCAAAGAACCAACGTATTACTCGAGTTACACTGAAATATAATAAAGTTGTAGCTCAAAATCATGCAGAATATGAACTTACACTCCAGACTTACTCAAACCAGTCATCTAACACTGCATTAACATTGTGTGCTTGTTTGAATTGTGAGTCATTGTTTTGATCAGCTGTTTTACAGCCATTGTGGGTAGTTTAGTGTAAACACTGATGGAAGATTAACATTTAAGCCCCTGTTTGTGTTTTGGTCGATCGAATCACAAGGAGACGAGGCTAAATACAGGAGTAATCGTGTTTAAAAGGTTTTGAGCTCGTCCACTTTTCAGAGGGATTCACTTTTCGATCTGATTGCATTTGTAGTGTAAACGCTCATGTGATGGAGTGTTCAGACAGCCACTAAACACGTCTTCTCTCCGTCTACTGATCTAATGCGTGAACATTATAGGAAGAGCGACAGCCAGACGGGGTTTAAACCGTTGGCTGAAGACTCAAGTTTAGTTTGAAGAGGAAAAACGTACCAATGTTCTCTCATCATCCCTGATCTCTCACACACACTCACAGCGTTCGGCTGATCTCTCACACACACTCACAGCGTTCGGCTGATCTCTCACACACACACTCACAGCATTCGGCTGATCTCTCACACACACTCACAGCGTTCGGCTGATCTCTCACACACACTCACAGCGTCTGTCAGAGCAGAAACTGAAGCTGATGCTCTCAGTGTGTTTCTCTGTCGTCTCCGGTCGTGTTCATATGCAAATAAGCTTATTTTGTACATTAGATCGAAAAATCGTAAGAAACCCGTACATTTAGCCATAGACCCTCCCTTCAGAGAAATCAGGACAGAAGTGGGTCAAAGTGGACCGAAGAGATGGATTAAAACACCAGGGCCGTATTCATAAAGAATCTTAATGCAAAGAGTCGCTCCTAGTGACAAAATTCTTAGAAATGTGGGCGTTTACTCTTAAAATTAAAGACAAAATCCTAGTAAAGAAAAAAGTAATTCAGAAAGCATCTTAACCCTTAAAGGAGGTCTTAAGGGCAGAATTAGGAGCACGGACGAGGACTTTTAAGAGGCTTAAGAGTTTCTTTAGCAGAGGAGAAAATGGAGGAAAGATGAAATGTGTTGCAGACAGTGGATGACAGGGAGTTAATAAGACGCTATACACTCTTAGAAAAAAGGGTTCATTGGGGTTCTATATCGTCACCTTCCTAAAATAATTGCCTAAGTCATTTTTTCAGGTTTCTCAGAAAACACAAAAAACGGAACCTAACTTCAGAGGCCGAATAGATGTGTGTTCTTCTTGATGCAACTGCCATCTTGAAAAGCTTGTAAAATTGCCTAAGTCTACCTTAGGCAAAATAAAACGGCCTAAGTCACACTTTTGACATAGGCCATTATACTACAGGGGTAGAATTGCATGATCTGTTCAACTAAGGATGTGGGCAATTTTAACAGAGGTGGCCAGCATCATGAGAAGATGACTTATGCAAAAAAATCATTTTTGTCAAAAATTATTTTAGGAAGGTGACGATATAGAACCATAGGGTTCTTTACTCAACTACAAAGAACCTTTTATGCTAAAAAGGTTCTATAATGACAAGAAAGAACCCTTTTGGCACAAAGGTTCTTTATAGGCTATTATTCATTCATATATTACATTATTCTGCAACATTTTGTAGTTGTAATTAAATTATTGTTTATTAAACTGTTGTAGTAACTTAATATCACATTTTAATCATGCTGATTTTTGGAGGAGAAAAACTGAAATGGCACTCTTCGTGTGATATTGATTAACTACAGAAAATTATATAAATATATACATTTTCTAACCCCCATATCTTGAATTTTGTGATCATTCACATGCATTCATAAATACATTTTAGGGTCTTGATGTTTGTCAATAATATGAAATATTTAATCCGGAAAGGACAAAACAAATGATAATGAATGAACCCCTAAAAGGTTCCATATAGAACCTTTTTCCTGGTTACAAAGAACCCTAAAGGGTTCTTTTTATCGAACCCTTAAACGGGTTCTGTATAGAACCTTTTAGGGGTTCCAAATACATAGCGCCGATAGAACCTTTTAAGGTTCTATATAGAACCTTTTCTTCTAAGAATGTAGATTAACAGAATTTTCCTTTAATGATGGCCTTGCGTTCATCCAGTAACTGGCTAACAGTAAAACACTGTTCCTCTGTCCAGTCGGGCTTTCTCGCCCTTCTTGGTTTTGATTCCATGTTTGATACATTAAAACCAACATTCAAACCACCACTTAAATAGACACGCCAGCAATCAGTGTAACTGGGAAGAGTGGAACCGTTTTTATCATTCTAAGCCAATCAAATACCTTATAGGAAATTAACAGCATGGTAAATTAAAAAAAGGATTTATATACACATATATAATGTGTGTGTGTGTGTGTGTGTGTGAACGGTCAAATAGGAAAAATTACGCATGTAATTTCAAAGTGAAGGCTTAGAATAGACCCTATACTTAAAATCACTCTTTTTTTTCCTTCTTGGACATCCAACCAATCACAGTCTTCAAAAGATTGTGTCACACACACCAACGGCGTTAACCCCGCCTCCTCACTCTGATGAACGTTTGTGTCTTTTCCTCACTCAGAGTTGCTCTCAGATCGGTCCCGAATCACTCTTAAGCGAAGACTCCTACGTTTTTAAGCTAAATTAAGAGTTTTCTGAGAGGATTCTTAGATTCTTTATGAATACGGGCCCGGGTGTGAACGGGAATGTGTCTCCCTCGTCTACTTATGATCCGATCGACCAAACGCATATTAATATCAGCTGTAAACAGGGCGTGAGTTACCATAATGACAGGCCATCTAGGGAAAGTTGTTTCTCTTAGTAGAAAAATATGAAATATTGTATAAATAATAATACTAATAAAAAATAAATACTAGTGGCAGAAAAGTGTGACATAGCATATTTTTCATTGTGCACATTTTTGTTTGACTTTAGCTTGTTTCTTTTTTTGAGGTGTTCATATGTTTCTATCTAAAGTTATGAATTTAACTTATGCGCAAAATTGGAAACATTTGCGAATTAAGCATCCCAGGTGTTCAAGAGAACAAAATCATAACTTCCTGGGAAATTGGCGCAAAATATGAGAAATAAAAATCGAAGCTGCGTTTCAGTAACGCCAAACCAACATTTAAGATGCTGCGATGCTATTGGTCCGCAGGTTACTCCAGTTATCCAATCACATCCTCTGCTGAGGCAAAGTCACATGAGTTTCTTGTTCCGCATAGAAGGATTTATTCGGTAAATGTTTTAGTAGTTTATGCACAAGTCTTCTTATCGGATAATAAAGTATCCGCCTCAATGTTTTATAATTGATGAACATCTTGGCACATCCATCGTTTTTTTGTTTGGCAATATCCAAAAATTTGCATAATCATAGGTGGATGGAACCATTGCTGATGTCACCTTGCTCTGCTTTTGGAATTGTGGGTAGTGCAGTTAGTTCTTGTTTCTGGAGTTTTCCAGGTGTGCATTGATGCATTGTGGGTAATGTAGTGTTTCCCTGTGGAGTCTGTGCAGTGCACTGTCAGCGGTTCTTCATGTTGCGGGTCGGCGAGGACTGGATCTTCCTCATCTTGCTGGGACTCGTCATGGCGCTGGTCAGCTTTGTTATGGATTTCTGCATCGCCCTCCTTTTACAAGGTGAGTGTGTGTGTGTGTGAAGATGTCAGGAATTGACCTATGATTTTTGGCTGTATCTGTGTTTTTCAGTTGCTATTTTAGAGACCATTGGCACACAGATAGAGGACAGTCTGAACATTAACCACAGCAAAACTCAATCCCTCTAGCGCCAACAAGGCTCAATCCCAATTCACCCCTTGCCCCTGCCCCTTTGTTTTCGAGTGTGGCCCTTAGAACAGAGTTACAAGGGCCAAGGGGTTGAAATATTCCCCTACGAACTGGAACAACTCTTCATGAACCCGATCCGCCATCAGACGTCGAAGATGGCTCTGACGTTACGGACGCGACGAGTTTTTACAGGATTTCTCCATAACGACTGACAATGAGCGCCGCTGCTGTTAACTTTGATTAAACATGATGATTATAACGTTCCTTCCTCGAAATGGATGTCTTTTTTGTTTCAGAAAGGTAATTTATTATACAATTTCTTAATTTAAATGACCATATTATTATTATTATAAGAGTAAATAAAGTGGATGGTGGTGTCATCTGGGGCTAAATTTAAATGTTTAACCGTTTGCGTAGCCATCTCGCCGGTGATTCGCGATGCATTCTGTGAACTTTCTCGTAGCCGAATCTCCGTTTCGAGGGCTGTGTAGCCCTATCCCTTCCCCTACCCCTCTATCACAACAAGAATCGGGACACCCTACCCCTCGACGTGAACGCGCAAAATGGAGAGGAAGGGCCAAGGGGTGAATTGGGATTGAGCCCAACTGTCCAAGTTGCAGTCATGTTAATGTTAATAACTTTTGAACCATGAGGGCTAGAAACAAAAGAATCCTTGACTTGAAGATACCCGCACAGTTTCGGCACAGTGCCACCTTTTGGTCAGGATATATGAAAATATCCTTGAATCTCTTTAAAACAAGACTCGAATCTCTTTAAATTTTATGTGGAATGCCAAGTCAAACAAGACTCAACTTTCTCATGTCGGCCATTTTGGGTCATGAAAATGCAACATTTTACAAATGAATTTGCATACCGTTATGAATCTGTGTAAGTGTCTTTGACACAATGTCTTTTAGGTACTCAAAAAGTTTTGAGGTTGAACATTTTTATTACATTTTAATTGCTTTTGATTCAGGGGCGTAGGAGCAATTTTGAACCTGGGGGGGACAGTAAATGCTAGGGGGGTCCGGGGGTATGGTATATATTTTTTTGATAAATAAACCATTAAATGCCACTTTCTGGAGAGTTTTGTGCAAAGAAATGGAGAAATTGAGTCTTACATGATATGTGAAAAACTGCAAGGTTAAGAGCATATACTTTGCATTGTTGTAGTATCAACATGTATTAGGACATTTAGCATTTACATTTCTGTTAATCAGTCATGTACTGATTAACTCAAATAAATGGTTGATTTAATTTCAATTAACCACGAGCTTACCCCCCAAGGATAGATTGAAAAATAAAATCAATCTATCCCTTGTGGAAAGGTTGCTTGGTAACTAAAAGTAGGTCTAGCAAGTCTTATATTTCAAATAATTCTTTTTGTTTGCTGATAATCCAGTGTCTACTCTGAACTCAAAATTAAATAACCAAGACTAGGTTGGTATTTTTCTCAGGAGATGTTTTGAGAAAAATTTCCTGAGAAAAATACCAACCTAGTCTTGGTTATTTTATTTAATTTTGATTTAGTCTTATTTTCCTTACCTTGTCATTCAAGGCCAGGGCACTTTTTGTACATTTCTGGAACTTTTGCGCGCTTCCACATCCCGCGCAACTACGGATCTCCCAGGAACATATTGATGCGTACATTTATCCGTGTCACCTAGATGCGCATGCGCGAGCGGTGCGCAATCATGGTCGACTGACAACGACATAAGCAGCTGAAGAAGACGGCCGTTTTAAAAAATTGAATTATGTATTTAAAAGTTGCAGAATGGATTCATTTGGAGACTCCGAAAGCGGCAGAGATAGGCAGGCAATGCAAAATAAAATCTTACATTGGGAGTAAGTGGGGGGGTCAAAACTTAGATTTTGAAATGTGGGGGGGACATGTCCCCCCCACGTATAATGGCTCCTACGCCCCTGTTTTGATTAGTTTAGCCTGTTGTCATGAGACTTGATAGATCCCTTGGATCATGCCGAGAACTAGCCTGGATGCCAGCCCGAACCCTGCCCACAACAGTTTTTGGTCGTAAAGTTCATTCTGGACTCGATCCATTGAGGAGTAATTATGATCGGTTCAGAAATCGCCGGGCCAATCAAAGCCGGGCTTTATACGATGATGGACAGATGATCCGCAGTTACGTAATCGTAATCATCACGCCATCAAAGAGCGCTTGGGTTGAACTAGTTCACAACAAAGATGACATTTGCTCACACTACTTATAGCCTGACTCAAAATCGGGACGGCTTCCAGGATACACACAAGGCTTCCATATCGGAAAATATGACTAATATTGTTTAATCATAGTAGATAACGTTAGCGTGGGAATGCACGTGTGTGTTAATCACACTGTATTTTAAACAAGACTCACTATTGACAAATGAAAAACTTTGCAATCAAGGTTATTGTCAAAGTCATATCATAAGAAGTAAAAAATGTAATAAAACAAGCTTATTACCTCAGTCATGCTTTTTGGCGTTCTTGTTCTTGTTGGAGTTGTAGGCTGATTGGTTGTTGGTCTATCCAATTGAGTGCAGAGTTTTTTTTTTTTTCCTGGTTCGGTTAAGACACGCCTCATAATCAAAGCCCTATGGAGCAGTATCAGACTCACACTCTGACTAGGATATGAGTATGACGAAGTCAGGCTAGCCGAGAACATCAGTAACAATTATGCCATAATTGCCCAAACGTCCTGTCTGCCATTTTGCTTTATTTGAATTCATACTTTTTCAAACTCCTCTTAGACTGTTGGTCCGATCTGACTCTGACTATGTTGGCAAAAAGTTATGGATTTCATGTCAATGGACAAAACTGTTTTAATTGACAGCATTAACGAATTTGATGGCATGAGTTGGCCGTATCTCTGCAAGGCTTTGGCAGATTGACACCAAATTTGGTGTGTGTAATTGTCACCCAACACTGACCACACCAAATCAATTTGGTGTTAGCACCACCTATTGGCCAAAAGTAATAAGCAATTATGTTACAATGAAAGTTGTGTGCAATTCAAATTCAAATTCAAAAAACTTTATTATCTATCAACCAGTAATAGAAATTTGTCTTAGGTTAAAAAGGCTCACATATACACAGTACAATCACACGCACATCACAAAATACAATTGATACAAGGAGAAAAAAGTAGGCCTGCCTTACGCTATTTTAATAAATAAAGGCTCAAGCCCAATATACTAATAAAACTTTTTGGTCATATTTCAAATAGAAATAGCAGTAGGAATAAAAGAGTTCCTGTAAGCTCCATGAAGTTCCATAAACAAGAATTACGACAATTCAACAATTCTGCTTAAAATCAACTCCATGCTCACTGCTGATGTTTGCTCATCATTTTGTCCCTTAATTACGTCCTTGTTTTAAGCACTTCATTTTAATTACTTTTTTCAGAAAACATAAATCTTTGCTTCTCAAGTAAATGAACCTTGATTTAAGAATGTTTAGATCTTTTTAATGGAAAACAACAAGACACAGTGACTAAAGAAGTTTCTACGTGTGTGTTCTGTTTTCTACAGCTCAGAAGTGGATGTACGGTGGTTTGGACAGTAACGTCATCCTGCAGTATTTGGCTTGGGTCACTTATCCTGTGGTTCTCATCAGTTTCTCTGCAGGCTTCACACACATAGTAGCACCTCAGGCTGCCGGTGAGACACACTTACATTCACATTTCACACACACATAAGAGGTTCTTCTTCTTCATATTTCAGCGTTTGTCTCTCAATCAGGGTCTGGGATTCCTGAAATGAAGACGATTCTCAGAGGAGTGGTACTGAAGGAGTATCTCACGTTGAAAACGTTCGTGGCCAAAGTGGTTGGCCTGACCTGTGCGCTCGGCAGTGGCTTGCCTCTGGGAAAGGAGGTGAACATACACAGATTCAGATACAGAGAATGTGTTTTTAGCTCGAGATCTAATTTACCTGTACTCGGTGTGCTTGTGGCGTTTTTAAAGGGGTGGTGAAGTATGATTTCACTTTTATAACTTTAGTTAGTGTGTAATGTTGCTGTTTGAGCTTAAACAACATCTGCAAAGTTACAACGCTCAAAGTTCAGAGCAAAGGACGATATTTGCTTTTAAAGAAATAGTTTTTTAAGGACTACAACAAACGGCTGGTATGGACTACACGACATTCCTCACGGGTTAGTGACATCACCAACCCTAAAATGAACATAAACCCCGGGAACACACAGTCCATGTTGAGAAGAGGAAGAGTTGTTGTATAATAGTACATTTGTGAGTCAGCTCAAACTTTAGCATCTGTCTTTTCACATGCAATAGAAAGTCACTCTGTGTGCATCTCACAACAGTTCATATATACGAGCGATTTATAGATTAACATGACAGAATATCCTAATAGAAGATAGTTAACTCCACATCAGCAACATAAATTCATCAGCTAACCATTCAGAGACGTCCTGTTGCTTCTACATGTTGTCACTTCTTCTTGAGTCTCTCCATCATTGTCTGACTCCGTTTTAACATTAAAGGTGCCCTAGAATGTGAAATTGAATTTATTTTGGCATAGTTAAATAACAAGAGTTCAGTACATGGACATGACATACAGTGAGTCTCAAACACCATTGTTTTCTCCTTCTCACTTAAATCTCGTTTTTGAAAAACACCCCTGAAAAATAGGCGAATCTCCACATAACACCGACTGTGACGCAACAGTCGGGATCATTAATATGTACGACTCCAAAAATGTGCATATGCCAGCCCATGTTCAATGACAGGCGGAACTGCAGCCGAAGCATGGCAGTCGATCAGTGTTTGGATGTACAAATGAACACAAAGGTATTTAGTTCCTTCATCCGAGCCTCTGAAGAAACAATGGGTTAATTTTATTTTCTCTGGAAATTTCCAAACATTTCACCGACGAGACTGTTTCCTCAACTTGGGCCAATACAGAGCTGGACTCGATCGATCGAGCCAAGAACACTTTCTGAATGTGTAATTGTTCAAGTTCAGACAGGTAATCTTTCTCTCAAAATCGTTCAGTACTGTATTTACATCATTGTGTTTGCATTGCTGAAAGCGTTATAGAGAGTGCAGAAACTGCGTTGCAATGATAAGATCTTTATTCTCGCGATCAACACACTGTCATCTGTTTGTTCAATGCTCATCACGGCAACATTTTATGTGATGGGAATAGATCTAAATACTTTAAAAACATCTCACGATTCGTTAATCTCGATAGCTGTATTAGTAAAAACGTATAATATCTGTAGTAAAAGTATTCGAGAGAGTTTCACATGTAATACTAGCTATTTCATATGCAAGCCTGTCAGCCAATCACAGCGGAGGTTACACACAGACACGCCCCTTCAAACAGAGCGTTCAAATCAGAGACTAAAATCAGGCTAGGAAAAATGCCTTTTATTTCTAAATTATGACTATTTTTTATCTAAAAAACATACTAACATTATAAGGACAACCCAGAAAACATTATACAATAAAAATAAAAACCATTCTAGGGCACCTTTTAAAGGCAGAACAGTTTCTGTCAACTTTAACATGCTATACAAAAATATCTGTGGGGTATTTTGTGCTAAAACTTCACACACACACACTCTGGGGACATCAGAGATTTATTTTACATCTTGTGAAAATGGCATTTTACCACCCCTTTAAAGTGTTCCTACTTTGTTGCAGATTCATCACAAGCCTTACGTGTGTGTGTTTCTGTCCTGTAGGGTCCGTTTGTGCACATTGCCAGTTTGTGTGCTGCTCTTCTCTGCAAATTCATGTCTTTCTTTGGTGGAATTTATGAGGTAATTACAACAGAGTTTCATAGCCTCCAATTTTAAGCAAAGTCCTCTAATAGTACTAAATGCATGCAGTACACATAAATGGGTGAAGATCTTGGGTCATATTTTGTACCGAAGTAAAGTAATGGTCCCACTATTTTTATTAGTCTTTAAAAAAAATAATAATAATGGTTAGGTACAATGTACTTATTGAGCTGATGTTGTATTGCAGAACACTTGTGCTGTTATTGAGGTGGATTACGAGTAAGCAGGGCCTAAAATTAACTTTTTTCCACACCCGCCAGTGGCCGATGACTTAAGAAAATTTACCAGCCAGCCATAAATGATTATTTCTACGTCCATAGACATGCATTTGACGTAAATGGATTAAAACAGTGGCCAGTAACACACCGACTGTGTTATTTGTGCTATACTTTGGGGTATGTGAATAATGCCAGTAAAAATAACCACAAATATTAGCGAATAATCAGTTTCTAATTTTGATACAATTTTGAACGGATGTTGAACAGATGTGCAGTATTGTACATTGGGAAGAATGACAGTCCTTCTTACCTTGTCTAACCTTTAATATTTAATCCTGTGAAGTGTGTGTGTGTGTGAATGTATGTGAAGAGTGTGTGTGTGTGAATGTATGTGAAGAGTGTGTGTGTGTTTGTGAGAGTGAGTGTGAGTATGAGAGTGTGTGTCTGTGTGTGTATGAGAGTGTGTGAGAGAGTGTGCGTGTGAGAGTGTATGAGAGTGTGTGTTAAATGGAAATCAATCTAAAATGTATGTATTTCTGCATTTCTCTTGATAAAGTTTTCCTTTTGTGAGGATAAAACTTACAGCGATATCATCTCTGAATAGATTTACCAAATACAGGTGTGTGTGTCTATGTGTGTGTATCTGTTTGTAGATAGTGTGATAGATTGTGTGTGTTCTATAAATAGTGAGTTTTTTTTTACTTCCATTGTTTTATTGTGTTTGATTGTGTTGGTGTATTGAACGGTCCTGGATGGGGCTGGTGTGTATGTACTTCTGTTTTTGGGTTGTATGTGTGTGTGTATTGAACAAAAGAGGTCAAATAGTCTGTTGTCGTATATTAAATGTTGTGTGTGTGTGTGTGTGTGTGTGTTGAACAGAACGAGTCCAGAAACATCGAGATGCTCGCAGCGGCCTGTGCGGTCGGGGTCGGCTGCTGCTTCGCTGCTCCTATTGGAGGTGAAAACTGTCTATTAAATTAAATAAATTAATATAAAATTAACCATGGTTTTACTACAAATAAAAAAATAAAAAAACAAACATGGTTATAATAGTTAAACCATGATAACTACAAATTAACCATGGCTTTGCAACACTAACTATAGTTTAACCATGGTGTTTGTTGTAAAACTGTGGTTATACAAATAGTTCTCAATCTGGCAAAAAACTACTACACTTTTACTATAATAAAACATGGTTGATTTTCGTAAGGGCATGTTTATGCAAAATTTAAGAAATTATTAATTGTCTTATTTTTAATATTTCTCTAAACTAATACAAACAATAAACAGCCATCAAAATAATCATGACAGATTATTTTATTATTTCAATATTTTCCTTGAGGTTCACTTATGTTAAGTTGTTTGCAGAAAAAAATAAATATCATCTGAATATATAATATATAATCTGTTAAGGCACATCTCCTGTGGCTCAATTTTTAAGATAAACGTAGGAAATTAAAGTGTTCTGGAAAATGTTCGTAATGTACTGTACATACTGAAAACATTTTTTTAATTGCATTTTAACTCCACTTAATTACACTCAAATTCAAATTAGAGTTCAGAGTCAATTCAGATTCATGAATTAAAATGGAATTGATTCAGTGATGAATGGCACAAGACCCTGGTGCCCACAAAGTAAAAATGATCAAATGAAGACAAAATAATGTAAAAATTGCATATTAACGGTACATATTAAGTTGGGGACACAATGTTATTGTTGAGTATTTACTGTTAATTTGAAGGGGGAAAAAGTAGCACATTTCTAAATTGAATCAAGACAATAACTCTATATGTGTGTGTATTTCAGGTGTGTTATTCAGCATTGAGGTCACCTCCACTTTTTTTGCCGTACGAAACTACTGGCGTGGATTCTTTGCCGCTACATTTAGTGCCTTTATCTTCAGAGTTCTGGCAGTGTGGAACAGAGATGAAGGTGTGTGTTTGTGTGCGTGTGTTTTAAAGTGCCCCTTTTACGCTATTTTAAAGATTGCTAGTTTTGTTTTGATTTCTCCTACAATACGTTTACATGCATCCAATGTCAAAAAACACTTTCATTTTCTCATAATCTCCACTGCAGCATCAGCTCTTTTCTCTCAGTGTCTGAAACGCTTCGTTCAAAGATTCAGTCTCTCTAAACCCCGCCCCTCTGAGAGCCGCTCTGCTCTGATTGGTCAGACCACCCAGTCTGCTGTGATTGGTCAGAAAGCAAACGCTCATGATCATATCTGAATCTCAGCTCTTGATCACAGTGACACGAACAGTGACGATGGCGTGGGTTTTACCGTATCAATCTCATCACAGTGGATTTGCTTTGTCATAGTGCTGCACGATTAATCATATCGCAATCGTAATCGCGATGTCAAGCCTATGCGATTATATGACGGAAGTGCCGCGATTTTATATGAAAAAAAAAACTAATTAGGACTGTTAACACAATTAACGCAGCATCTGTTATTTTTCGTCATCCTTTGGCTAGTGTTACATGACCCCGCTCTTATTCGTGCGAAAACCATTCTTGCACGACTAGTCAAAAGAGAGCGCGCTGTCTGTGAATGTCCTGACTGTGACACACAGAAAGACGCTCGCGGCCAGTGTCATGCGCTGCACAGACCACGCGCCAGAACACAGTTCTCTTTCACGCTTGAACGAACAATAACACACACACAATTATTCCAAAATATCGTTTTGTCGAGTATCTTCATAACATAAGAGCAGTCTTATGATGGACGTAAAGAGTTGTGAGTGAATGAGGCGCGTGTGAGATCCGCGTCTCTGTCAGCAGCGGCTGCTCTTAAAGGGCCAGCATCCAATAATGCTCTGTCAGTAAAGTTAATCAAAGATCAAAGGGGACAGAGAAAATTACTCGGTCGGTGATCTTGACTAAAGCACGTTTGTAGCTTTAATAAGGATTAGGGGCTAGTCTATATATAATTTATGCAAACTGTTTGATATCTTTATTCAATTTCTGTATATGTCCTACCTGTTAGACAGGAAGGGCACAGGTAGGCCTAAATTACATTTATTATGGGTTTATGTGAGGATTGTTTGAAGTTTACTTAAATTAAAAGCTGTTATATTTTTTGAAGCCTAAAATGTTTTTAAAAAATTGATAGCTTTCACTTGTAATGATGGAATCAATTTAATGTCGGATGGCTATAATTAATGTCATTTTTATCCACATCAATGGTTTATTGATCGTTAAAGGTGTTATTAATCATTTAGTTGTTGTTGCTAGTTTGAGTGGAGAAATACACATTAATACAAAGAAGTATCACTAATCTGTGTGTGCATTTTGCTTTAGAACCAAGTAAGTTGATGAAAACCATGAATGAAACCATTTGTTTATTATATCGCAATCGCACATCGCAATCGCAATATTGACCTCAATAATCGCAATATGACATTTTCCCCAAATCGTGCAGCCCTATTTTGTCAGCAGAAAACAGCGTCTTCTCGACACGAACAACACAAACCAAACTCTTCAGTCTCACACACACTACAGTGTTTGAGGGCGGAGCTAAGAGACGCTGTTCAGCCAATCAACACCACAGGCTGGCATTATGCTAATGAGTTACAAACCAACGGTAGTTCAAAAGGAAGTGAGACTGAATTACTGACGACTCGTTTCAGTTCAGAATCACTTCTTTCTTTTAGGAGACAAGAACTACATTAATCTGCACTTTGATCTTTGCAGATATTTTACATTCACATATGGCTCTATTACACACTACTGTACATGAAAGGTCATATCCCAAAAAGCATAATAGGGGCATTTTAATGTAATGTAATGTACTTGTACTGTATATTTTTAGTATTAAAGGAATCATCTCTCTCTCTGTTAAATGAATTTTCATCACTCTTTACTTTCTGTAGATCTGCAAATAGAGTCTGGCACGAGTTTGTGTTTGTTAATAACAAGCTGATCTGTTCTCTAATCTCTGAAATGTGTCTTTTGTCAACGCGCTCTCTCTCTCTCTCTCTCTCTCTCTCTCTCTCTCTCTCTCTCTCAGAGACGATCACGGCTCTCTTCAAAACTCGGTTCAGGCTGGACTTCCCCTTTGACCTCCAAGAGCTTCCAGCCTTTGCTGTGATCGGGTCAGTTCTTCCTCTTCTTTTGTTCTTGTTTCTTTGCATTTGTTGTGTACCAACTCTTAACAATACAAAAAATATATATATTCTTAGTAGTTTGCCTGGTAAAATGTATTTGTTATTGTTTTTAAGGGCAGATATAAGTTAGAGGATAAAAGTTCAATCAAATCAAATTTTCCTTGATCTTTTTACAAATAAGTGGACATCATACTATAAGAATATTCTTTAAGGTTCAAAACTCAAAACTTCCTTGTTAGTCCAAAAACAGCTTTTTTTTGGGTCATATTATTACATCATAGTGCGACGAAACACGCCTCTACAGAATGAGAGCGACGCCCACTTCTACATACTGCCTCTTTAGCCCCGCCCACCGATTCAGAATCAGAGCGACGCCCCCTTCTACATCACTGCCTCTTTAGCCCCGCCCACCGATTCAGAATCAGAGCGACGCCCACTTCATCACTGCCTCTTTAGCCCCGCCCACCGATTCAGAATCAGAGCGACGCCCACTTCTACATACGGCCTCTTTAGCCCCGCCCACCGATTCAGAATCAGAGCGACGCCCACTTCTACATACTGCCTCTTTAGCCCCGCCCACCGATGCAGAATCAGAGCGACGCCCACTTCATCACTGCATCTTTAGCCCCGCCCACCAATTCAGAATCAGAGCGACGCCCACTTCTACATACTGCCTCTTTAGCCCCGCCCTCTGATTCAGAATCAGAGCGACGCCCACTTCTACATCACTGCCTCTTTAGCCCCGCCCACCGATTCAGAATCAGAGCGACGCCCACTTCTACATCACTGCCTCTTTAGCCCCGCCCACCGATTCAGAATCAGAGCGACGCCCACTTCTACATACTGCCTCTTTAGCCCCGCCCACCGATTCAGAATCAGAGTGACGCCCACTTCTACATCACTGCCTCTTTAGCCCCGCCCACCGATTCAGAATCAGAGTGACGCCCACTTCTACATCACTGCCTCTTTAGCCCCGCCCACCGATTCAGAATCAGAGCGACGCCCACTTCTACATCACTGCCTCTTTAGCCCCGCCCACTGATTCACGCGTGTCATGTAGTGGTAAATACAAGAGCGAGCGACTCAAATGCAGGATAAACCGTAGAGACGCGTCTGAGGATTACAAGACGTTTGCAGTGCAAAGTTGAAGACAAACACAGTCTTTGCATTGCCATCCTTGTGATCCTAACATTAAGGAAGTGTGATGAACTTTATAGTTTTGAAGAAGCCCCAGTCAGATCACGTCACAGTTTGTTTGTTCGCTTAATTTTACTGCGTATTCATTTTTAAACAAGACTGAAAATAAAAGATTTTATTGTGGATGTGTCTGTGATCTTTCCTTAATCATTTTAAATGTCCTAGTATAGTTTCTGTTTATTATGATGCCTAGTACTGACCTTAAATGCTTTCATTTATGTAAATATGTTTGGTAACACTTTACAATAAGGTTTCATTTGTTGTTAAAATTGTTTAACATGAACAAACAATAAACAATATTTCAATAGAACAATAATTCTTCAAGTAAGCAGTAAGGGATATTATAAAGCGTGAAGAAATGTCTCCTGCTGATTGTTCATGTGCATCTGTTTTAGACACTTTGTACCCAACAGATATTTCATGGATGCACAATCTTCTAATGAACTGTATTATGAATCATGAGCATGTTTATGCCATTAATAATGAATATGCATGATGTCACTCATAATTCTCTCTCTCTCTCTGCAGAATTGCCAGCGGGTTTGGCGGTGCCTTGTTTGTGTATTTGAACAGGCTAATTGTTCAGTTTATGCGAAAACAGAAAACTATTAACAAGTTCCTCATGAAGAAGTGAGTGTTCCCTGTGTTTCTACTTGTTTCTCTGTAATTGTGAGGGCCGAATGTCTGAAGATATACATCCTGGGATGCTTTTTAACTGATAGTGTAGTTAAACCTCTTACTGGCGTTATTTTCATACTAGTTATAAAATATCTTAAAGTGCCCCTATTATGCTTTTTTTGGATATGACCTAGAGCTGTTTGTGACTGTAAAGGGTCAGCAAACTTTCAAAGATCAAAGTGCAGATTAATATAGTTTTTGTCTCCTAAAAGAAAGAAGTGATTCTGAACTGAATCGAGTCGTCAGTAATTCAGTCTCACTTCCTGTTGAAAATACATTGGTTTGTAACTCATTTGCATAATGCCAGCCTGTGGTCTTGATTGGCTGAACAGCGTGTCTTAGCTCCGCCCTCAAACACTGTAGTGTGTGTGAGACTGAAGAGTTTGGTTCGTGTTGTTCGTGTCGAGAAGACGCTGTTTTCTGCTGACAAAGCAAATCCACTGTGATGAGATTGATACGGTAAAACCCACGCCATCGTCACTGTTCGTATCACTGTGATCAAGAGCTGAGATTCAGATATGATCATGAGCTTCGGTTTCTGACCAATCAGAGCAGAGCAGCTCTCAGAGAGGCGGGGTTTAGAGACACTGAATCTTCAAACGGACCGTTTCAGACACTGAGAGAAAAGAGCTGATGATGAAGTGGATATTATGACAAAATTAAAGTGTTTTTTGACCTTGGATGTAAAACTATTGTATGAGACTCCATAGCATAATATGGGCACTTCTAAAAATCCCCAAAGCTTTCTGAAAGCAATCAAATTAGACTGCAGTTATTATATTACAATTATCTTAATTTCAGAACAGTGAAGGTCTATTAACAAATATAGGTCTAATCAGAAGTATAATATCACAAGTGATTGTGTGTCTGTGTCGTTTGCAGACGTCTGTTGTATCCCGCGCTGGTCACGCTACTGATCTCAACACTCACTTTCCCGCCGGGCTTTGGGCAGTTCATGGCCGGACAGGTACACACACACACACACACACACACACACACACACACAGTGTTTGTTCCTCAGGCTGTTGAATCCATCCAGTAAATAATCTTATTGAGACAGTTGAGAGAAACATGAGGCGTTCATTAATCATTCTTAACAACATACACACTCGATAAAATACAGAATAAGGCATCAGTTCTCGCTCTCTATCACTCACACACACACACACACACACTTATATAAAACAGAATTTGAATACATAATACAGAATGTGGCAATAAAATACACCATTAGCAGCGTATGACTGCACTCTTGTACAACACTTCACATAATCCATTTCTCAATCAGTTTTTTTATAGTAAAACATCTAAACATCTCTAAAAAGGAAGTGGCAATTTACAATAAGGTTTCATTTGTTAACATTACATTTACTAACAATGAGCAATACATTCTTACAGCAGTTATTAACCTTTATTAATGCTTGTAAAAAAATGTTTGTTCATTTTAGTTCACAGTGTATTAATGTTAACAGATACAACTTTTCATCTTAAAAAATGCTGAGATTAAGATTAATTAGTGCTGTAGAAGCTGTAAGTTCATGTTAACTAATGTTATTGTGTTACCACGGATGTTTACTTAAAAAAACAACATTAAAAACAGGGATTTTGTATTTTAACTCCTTTGACCTCACGTATTTACTTACCCACTGAAATTAAGTTTCAATAGATTAACACATTTGCATGTTCATTTTTGCATGTAAATATTTCTTCTTTTTAGTAAGGTTTTTCATTTTTAATTATTTAATTAGTTTTTATAGGTATAATAGAATACAATTTATATATAAATATACCTCATTACTGTAGCATTGTTTTTTATTTATTATTATTTAAGTTATTTTGTTTTTAAACATAAAACTAACTGTAATTTTATGAGGTTTATGCTTAAAATAAGAAAGTGAATACTGAAGCTCCTGTTAATAACATGTCATTTCTTTATAGCTTACACAAAAGGACACCCTGGTTTCATTTTTTGACAATCGCACTTGGACAAAGCAAGGAATCACAGAAGACTTTAGTTATGACAGTCACTCGACCGCCTGGAAACATCCGCAGGCTAACGTCTTCGTGGTCCTCGTCATCTTCATCGTTATGAAGGTAAATAATCACTCTCACATCTAAACACTTGTTTTTTTTTTCATTTAGATATCTTTTGATTGTTTGGTTTAAAGGCAATGTTTTTCATAAACACTTATACTGGTTGAAACTCTATTCACGTCCTGATCTTCAAGTTGTTAGCGTTCATTGTTGTTGTAATATCGTGTGGTTTGAGATGATTTGAGATGAGGTAATTTAACGCTTTGCAATTTAGATGGATTTAGAGGAGGTGTGGCTTAACACTGAAATAATACATGAGCTCATTACCATATGAACGACCCTCATTTAAATATCAACCGCTTTTCAATATTTAGCAGCTTCATCCTCCCTGAAGAATGATAGTGTGAAGTACGTTAGCCAATCACAGCAGAGGTCATTTACATAGACCTTCTGTAGCTCCGCCCCTAGCTTCCGGTGTATTTCCACAGCATGAAGGAAAGGTGTCCTATCTTGCACCCAGAACTAAATTAGGGAATGAACTTGCGCTCCCGGGGCGGTTCAGGAAAAGAGGAGCGTGTTCCAGCGCAAACGTTCCCTGGTGATATTTTGCAGTTTCAGAAAACAATCCCGCCACTGACCAGGAAAAACGAGTCTAAAATCAGCGGCGCGATATTCAGATGCTATTTTAAGAGCGCATACTTGGCTATAATGTAGCGTGTACACACACACACACACACACACACACACACACACACACACACACACACACACACACACTTTGCTTCTCTCATCCACACAGACGCAGCAGTTCCCGTTTTTGCAAACCATACATAATTACAAGGAAAAATATTACCACATGAAGGAAATCGTTGTGGTGTTCATGAAGATGTGAACAAATAGGCATAAATCTAGCTCACACATTTACCCAAATTATTATACACCTGTTTAACCGAAGCTAATTTGTTTCTCCATCCACATACAATGTCACTTCTCTGTGTTTTTACAGCCCTGACGAGAACGCTATATAAAAAATATTTATAGAAAATGTACCCATTTAAACTTGTCTTAATTATTCAGTTTGGGTAAAACTATATGGTGTTATATATATATATATATATATATATATATATATATATATATATATATATATATATATATATATAAATAACCCAACTATGCAGTGGTATAGCACCTTCCCAACTGTGGGTTATTTTAACCCAATGCATTGGGTTAAACGCCAGTTGGGTTAATAGTAAAATTAACCAGGTAGCTAGGATTAATTTCCAATCGATCTCACTTCCCGGAAATCATTAAAACGGACTAAAGGGAACTTCGTTTTAAAAAAATATAAAATTCAGTTTTATTATAATTATATTCAATGTCTCAGTACACAATGCTTGATGTTATATAAAAATGATATGACTTACCTTTCATAATCTTCTGTGTCTTCTGTGCAGCAGCTTCTGTGTTTACTGTTTACTATCTGTCACTGGACCGTTAAAGTTTGAACCGTCGCTGCGGAAACCGTTGATGATCTGACCCAATAGTCGGGTTATTTCTAAAAATTACCCAATGATTTTATAAATGACCCAATATTTTTGGAAAATAACCCAACATATTGACATCGTTTTTTTTTTTTTTTTTTACTGTGTATCGGCAGGTCAAACTCAATGAAAAATTGTAATCGGTGCATCTCTATAATCTTTCTGATAGGCTGGTATCAAACACCATCACATAATCTGATGTTCACCTAGACATTTTATTTATTTATTTCTACATTTGCCGTAGTATTGTCGATGGGTTCAATAACACATCCTGCAAGCCTTGGCCAGAACCTAGTGGTGTTTGGGGGCCTTGTCATGGAAAGGTTTGGGAACCCCTGCTCTATAGAAGAGTTGTTTTACACTGATTTAATCGAAAAACCAGACAAAAGCCGTTCTATCCTCCCAGCTACAGAAGTCACTGGCTGAGGAAAACAAGAGTGTGTGTGTGTGTGTGTTTGTGAAGACTTGCATCGCTCGCTACCTGCGTGAGTGTGTCACCCTGGCAACCTCATCAGAAACCCAGTCGAAACCTGTCACTGCACAGGAAGTGATGTCGTCAGCGTTGCCATGGGGATGAGTGCCCTGTGTGTCCTCCAGCTGAACGGGAACCTTTGACTTCATCTAGAACTACTTGGTTAAAGTTTGGGTCAGATTTGTCCCCAGAAGAGAGAGATACATCTGACAAAACCTCTCTTTGGAATTAAGATATATAAGTAATATATCACTTTTTTTATTATTTAAATTTATTTATTCATTCTAAAATTCTAATTCGGAAAAAGCTAAGTTTTTTATGGGTTGGTTTAAGCTTTGGGTTACACAGTAGTAATTAAAAAAAGTATTAATTTTAAAAACAAAACGTCCTCACTTGTGTAGTAGAAGCTTTATTCAGTAAAAAACTTTCCGAATTAGAATTTTAGAATTTTAGAAATCTAATTTCTGAAGGATCATGTGACACTGAAGACTGGAGTAATGATGCTGAACATTCAACTGTGATCACAGGAATAAATTACACTTTACTATATATTGACATAAAAAAACAACAGTTATTTTAAAGTGTTGATCAAAATTCTGATTCTGATCAAAAAAATGTAGTCTTCATGAGCAGAAGCTCACGCACTGTCTGTAAACGATGTGTATTGTGAAAAGCGCTTTACAAATAAATGTGAATTGAAATTGAATTATTAAAACATTAAAAAATGTATGCTGATTTGTGTAAAATCTGATTGTGTAATGTGCGTATGGGAATGCCGGCAGGTGGAGAGAAAGTCTGTCCGTTGTTTAGTGCCAAGAGAGAGCGAGCGTCTGAGAGGAAGGAAAGAAGGAGGGAATATTATGCAGTGATCTCTCTATCCACCCACAGCTTTCAAACACTCTCCAGCAGAATTCACACACACTTATATAACGCTCTCACTGAACCCCTCCTCACCCAGCAGACCGGCTCTGTGCTCGCAGGAGCCATCGAGTGTGTGTGCGTGTGTGTGTGCGCGCGTGTTTGTTCTTGTGCTTGCTTTAGTGCGTGACTTTCTCTATTAATTAACTTCTGTTGTTCTGAATCAGCCAATTAAATTGCTTTGCTAATTACTCAGTTTATTTCAGGATTCACCTCACATTCAGTACCAAGTGACATGTGGGTGTGTTTTACCTTTCTTTATCTGTGTGTGTGTTTTACCTTTCTTTATCTGTGTGTGTGTGTTTTACCTTTCTTTATCTGTGTGTGTGTGTGTGTGTGTTTTACCTGTGTGTGTGTGCGTGTGCTTGCGTGCGTGCGTGTGTGTTTTACCTTTCTTTATCTGTGTGTGTGTGTGTGTGTGTTTTACCTGTACAGTATGTGTGTGTGCATGTGCTTGTGTGCGTGTGTGTTTTACCTGTGTGTGCGTGTGTGCATGTGTGTTTTACCTTTCTTTATCTGTGTGTGTGTGTGTGTGTGTGTGTGTTTTACCTGTGTTTGTGTGTGTGTGCGTGTGTGTGTGTGTTTTACCTGTGTGTGTGTGTGCGTGTGTGTGCTTGCGTGTGTGTGTGTGTGTGTGTGTGTTTTATCTTTTTTTATCTGTGTGTGTATGTGTGTGTGTATTTTACCTGTGTGTGTGTGTGTCTAATTAACAAATAAACTCAAATTCTATTTCCAGATTGGAGCAAAAGTTCAGACTTATTGTGTGTGTTTGTGTGTTGCCATTTTTCTTAATATAATTAATTTATCTGTCTCAAATAGAGTGTTATTAAAATGAAAGGTGACTGGATTTTCTTGTATTGTTCACTAATTAAATCACACACACAATGCACACTTTTATCATTTTATTCTGTTTGCTTCTTTTGCGAAGAACTTTTGTCAAACTTCTGATTCAAGGCAGTAAAGACTGTCTGAAACTATCATTACATGACCGAACTGACACTTGTTCGATCTGGCCAATGCTTGCGTCATCGTGATGGTTTTGTCACTTGCACGTGTTTTTAAGTATTTTCAATTTAAACATTCAAGTGATTTTTAAACATTCAGATTCAATCGTATGAAGCGTTTTCTTTTACAAATCGAGTTCTTTCACAGCTTCTGCTTGAACCAAAAAATACACACAACAAGAGTATGGGAGAGCCGGGACAGTTGAAACACTTTTCAGAAAAATTTCATTTTCTAAGACAAGTTTACAGATTTTTTTGTGTGTGATCAACAACTCACATATGTCTCTTAGTATCATGTGTTATTCGGTACAAATATAGAATGATTTAAGTAAAAATGTACTTTGAACGGTAGTAGTGCAGGGGTGGGACGGATGAAACACAACAGTTTAAACGGTAACTATTCATCAAATGCTTGTTTTTATGAACAATACTTGACAAGTAACTTATGTGCATATTGTTACAAACATATTTTGTAATTTATTTTAATTTAAAGGTTCATAATAACATTTTTGTTCTGTCGCCCAATAAACAATAGGCAATAAGCCTATGCGCATTTTGCGTAATCTTTCTAATAGGCTATTTTGAGAAAGACAGACAAATCCGTTTACAATTCGATCCGAAGAAAATGTCTACCAAAAGACGATAAATGAAATTTATTGAAGATTGAACACTTGTTTCAACCATCCCGACAGCGCCTCCTGCCAGTTAAACCTGTTTTGCCCTTAAACTAAAAAACTCTGATATTACACACTTAAGGGTGTGTTGTAGTACTAACACACCTTCCGTATTATCATTACAATGGCTCATGAAACAATAAATACAACTTGTCAGTAAAAAAAAAGTACTGCACGAAATAATTCAGTAACCGCACTCAAAAACAGCTTTCCGGCTCTAACTTTAAAACGGCATGACGTAAAGAAGAAATGTTTTCGCGAGTCTGGTAGGCATTGCGTGCTGTACGTGCTGATGAAATCTGACGTACATGACGTGAGTGGTTTTCAAGTAAACATCTCAATGTTTCATCCGTCCCGCGTTTCAATCGTCCCGGCTCTCCCCTATGTCAAAATGCAAGTATTCAAGTAAACTCTGGCGTTATGTCTTAACTGAACATAAACAGTTGACCAAGAAAATGCATGTGTATCAGTACATTGGATCCGTGCATTCGTTCTTAAAGTGACAGCGCCTAATATTCCTGCTGTCTGTGCCATTATTGTTAATTAAACAACAAACGACAAAGAGAACATCACTCACTGATCTTGACTGAACAACTTTTGTTACTTTAAGGATTAATCTATATTTAATTCATACAGAATACTATAGTGTTTTTTACATTTGATTATTTAATTTATGTACCTGAATACTGTTAGGCAGACTTATCTGAAAAATTAAAGCTCTGTTTATTTCATTTGTATCTTTGGTCTGTTGTAATTATTTTAGCTGTTGCTTGTAATTTTTTTATTTGTTCTTATTTTATTACTGAAGACTCGCTTGTCTTTATAATGTTTGAACTTTACATTAGTTAGGCTAGAAATCTTTGCTGTGAAATCAAAATTGGAGTCAATCGAATTGTGAGATTTTGGTGGCTTATTTATTGGAATATCATGTTACATGGGTCAAAACAACAACAAAATGTATTTATTTAAATGTTTTTGTGGTCAAGCTAGTGAAAACTTTGGCAGGGCAAGTAAACCACCCAGAAAAGCCAGGGTAAGTAAAACACCCCTGTGTTTGCTTGTTTTTTGTCAATTTTAATTTATAATTTCTAAAAAATTATATAATATTTATTTTCTTGTAATGTGCTGATCTTTGAGTCGATTATGGATGAAGTTGTCAGAAAGTACTGGATGTGACAAATTAGTTGTTTTCATGATTCTTTTTTATATTTACATCTGACGTTTATTGCATTCTCTGTTTTCGTCTGTTGATAAAATCATAGCCATGTATAAACTGTCATGCAGATGACAGACATGACAGATTTAGCGTCAGATGTATAAGGAACTGTTGATCTGTAAGGATATTTGTGGATTTTGATGTGTTGTGACGCACACAGACTCGTGTGTCAATATCACACCCCTCCGGTTTGTCATATTTCAGGCTATTGTGTGTGGAGACACAATAAAAGTTCAGAATCCAAATTCTCACTTTGAATCAATAAAACAGCTTCTTTTTTTTTTGGTCTGGGCTGTTTTCTGTTTAATTTCATACAGGTGTGTCGCTGCTATTGTTCTGTAATAACCAGCAATGTAATTTGTCACACTACACACTACATGTTGGAAAAAAAGTAGCTTGTTAATGGAAAAAACTGAATTACTGTCATGCTACTGAAAAATTAATTCTACCAAGATAATAGCTTTACCACTTTTAGTTAGTTAATCCCTCAACACTGATGATATTATTGGCTAATATTCTCCTCTCTCCTTGGTTACATCAGCAGAAAAGTTATTGCAGAGGTATTGGATTTTGGTGAAATATTACGTAAAAGTGTTTAAATGAGTGTTACTGTTGTTTCTCGTGCAGTTCTGGATGTCTGCTTTAGCCACAACTCTTCCTGTGCCTTGTGGAGCGTTCATGCCTGTTTTCGTCATTGGTAAGTGTGTGTTTGGGTTTTTCCTAAAAATATAGCTTTTTAAGACGAGATAAGGGAACAGGGTAAAACCTTAATAGATCTCACCATAGTAAATTAAATACAGTGGATTAAGACAATTGTGTTAACACAAGTTTTCATGTTAGGTTTAAATTTGCAAAAGAGGCAATATCGAATAAAATTTATATAATAAATAATTTGCATACGTTTCATATGATTGTTTATATAAGCGCACTAATTTGCATATGTTTCCAGAACATAAATCTAGCCACATTCAAAACCCTTTTTTCATTTTGATGACATATTAGAGTTAAAGGTTTTCACTGAGGGGATTTTTGATTTCTCCTTTTAACACTCCATAAATCAGAAAATACTGTAAACTGATTTTTTTCACCAAGTTTTAGGAATAAAATGTTAAATACATATCAGGCGAATAATATATGAACAAACCCCTCAGTAAAAACCTTTAGAATATAGATAGGAATAAAACTGTAAATTTTGGAGCATATAAGTGCTGGTGAAGTGGAGAAAAAACTCACCGACTTTTAAGATATCTCTATTATGATTGAAATCTATAGATGCAAATACGGTAGTCAACGTTTGACGTGGATCAAAGTTGTCCTAAGACAAGCACGGGTATTGTTCAAAATACATGTATAACTTTGATGGAAGGTTTTGATCCACTTCAAATGTTGACAAAGTGCAATAAAATAACTTTTTTTATTGTGTATATACAGGAAACACACTTAAATGTGTATTTGGTCTTTGACATGTTATGGAAACAAAATAGCAATGTCTCAAAATTGACAAGTGCATGAAAAATACTTGTAGTATCTTGCCTTAAAATATTACATTTTCAAAATATTGTATGTGATATATTTAAACAAAAATGATGGAGGCATTAAATTGTGACCCGGGAATGTGTGTGTGTGTGTGTGTTTCAGGTGCTGCATTTGGCCGTTTGGTGGGTGAAAGTATGGCCGCTTGGTTTCCAGAGGGGATTAACACAGATGGCATCATCTATCCCATCGTGCCCGGAGGATACGCTGTTGTGGGTGAGAAACAAACTCATGCTCATACATGTGATGTGCTCACACACACAGACATGTTCACACACACGTTCGTCACAGCTAATTAATTACCTTTTATGGAAATTGCCTCAGTGTTGCCATAGTGATTTTAAGAGGCATTGATTTATTTATTTTTGTGTTGGTGTTAGTGGATTGTTTGTTTTCATTGTTAGTAAGATGAAGTCTTTGATTAGTAGCCACTAGATTTAATTATGAAATAACAATAACCCCTCTTGAATAATTATTATTTGATTTATTTTAACAGACAATATAGAGAAGGGTTTAGAGAAGTATATGATTTTGACACAAAAAAATTGCCCTTTAATAGAATTTTTTTGCCTAATAAATTGGTAACACTTTACAAGAAGGTTTCATTTATTAAAATTAGTTAACATGGACTAACAATGACCAATACGTCTATTGCATTTATTAATTTTAGTTAATGTTATTCTCATATACATTATTAAAATCAAAGGTTGTAGTGGTTAACGTTAGTTAGCTGACATGAACAAACAATGAACTTATATTTTTACTAATGAACATTAACAAAGATGAATAAATGCTGTAAAAATATACATGTTTATGTTAGCTAAAGTTTTAACTAATGTTACCAAATGAGACCTTTTTGTAAAATGTAACAAATAAATGTTGGATAATTTTGACCTATTATTTATTTATATTTAATGCACAAGCTGAATAGCTTACCGGATTTACATTTCACTGCCAGTTGTATCATGTATATAACTGTATGTGACAAATAAAAATAGCAATACTAAATTTAAAAAAATAAATAAATAAAAAAAATTAAGAATTATTTATTTATTTATACTAAACTTCATATTTACAGTTTGTTTATAAGTTTACATTAGTGTTGCACGCGTGTGACTTCTGAATTCAGTATATTCCTGCTCTTGTCAATTCATGAGTTTAATAAGTTGAATTGGTCCAGTAGTTTGTGTTTATTTTGCATTGTTTGTTTTCTTTTTTCTTTTTGCCTTATTATTGTAAAGTGAACCATGAATTCATTTAATTTGTTTTGTTAAAACTCTCTCTCTCTTGTTGACATAGTGGAGTTTTTATCATGGGGATTTTGGATATCTTTTTTTTTTTATCACTCCATAAATCAGAAAATACTGTAAACAGCCAGAAAAAAAAATCTCCATGTTTTTAGGAACAAAAAAAATAAATGTTAAATAAACAAACCCCTCAGTAAAAACCTTCAGAACATAGATGCGAGTAAAACTGTAAATGTTGGTGTGTATAACAGATGCTGAAGTGGAGGAAAAACTCACAGAGCCTTAATATATGTGTATTTAAATTAAATGTAATCATTTAATAAGTAAAATTACAGATGCAAATGGATAAAGTGCAATAAAAGAAACACTTAAAAGTCAAGTCATCTTCATTTATATAGTGCTTTTAACAATGTAGATTGTTTCAAAGCAGCTTAAGATAAACATATAATGTAAGGTAACAGAGATTGCTTTGGCTTTATAGCGGTTCTTCAATAATGTTATTTCCAGCTAAAGTTAGTTTTGATTGATTCATTTCCAAAAGTGTTTTGTTTTACATTAGCCTAAAAGACACATTATTGAAGCAAAATAAACCATAATTGACTAGTAGTGTATAAAAAAAATATTGGTTTTGTCTGTAGTGGCTTGCGTTTAAAACTCTCTCTCTCTCTGTGTGTGTGTGTGTGTGTTTAGGAGCGGCGGCGTTATCCGGAGCGGTCACACACACCGTTTCCACAGCCGTGATCGTGTTTGAGTTGACGGGTCAGATAAGTCACATTCTGCCCATCATGATCGCGGTGATTCTGGCCAACGCCGTCGCTCAGAGTCTTCAGCCGTCCATCTACGACTCTATCATACGCATCAAGAAGCTGCCGTACCTGCCCGAGCTCGGCTGGGGGCACCACGAGTGAGTGTCTGTCTGGCTTTTCTTCCTCAACACTGTGTTTTGAAGGATTCAGTAACTACACTCTTAGAAGAAAAGGTTCTATATAGAACCTTAAAAGGTTCTATCGGCGCTACGTATTTGGAAGCCCTAAAAGGTTCTACACAGAACCCTTCTTAAGGGTTCAATAAAAAGGATTGTAACCAGGAAAAAGGTTCTAAATGGAACCTTTTAGGGGTTCATTCATTATCATTTGTTTTGTCCTTTCCGGATTAAATATTTCATATTATTGACAAACATCAAGACCCTAAAATGTATTTATGAATGCAAAATTCAAGATATGGGGGTTAGAAAATGTATACATTTATATAATTTTCTGTAGTTAATCAATATCACACGAAGAGTGCCATTTCAGTTTTTCTCCTCCAAAAATCAGCATGATTAAAATGTGATATTAAGTTACTACAACAGTTTAATAAACAATAGGGACTTTAAGCAACAGCTGCTGATGGAACGGCAACGGCAGCCGGAAGTAAACGGTTAACTGCCGTAGCTAAAGAACACAAAAATCACTAAGCAACAGTAAAGAGTACGGCGTAGGGGATAATTTAATCATTTGACAAAATACAAATAAAGAAAGTGATTTTAAAAAGCAGGAGAGGGTTGCTTTGGACATTTATTGATATACATAAACAATTTCAATGCCACATACTATAAAACATGACATTATCTTTCTTAATCTTTCCCGTAGTAACGACTACGGCAAATCAGCTGTTCTCCCGTAGTAGACGGTTACAGTAGAACGTCGCGAAGTAGCAGTTAAAGTCGCGCATGCGCAATAGAACGCCAGAATGCCGTTGCCGTTCCACCAGAGGCTGTTGCTTAAAGTCCCTAATAATTTAATTACAACTACAAAATGTTGCAGAATAATGTAATATATGAATGAACAATAGCCTATAAAGAACCTTTGTGCCAAACGGGTTCTTTCTTGTCATTATAGAACCTTTTTAGCATAAAAGCTTCTTTGTAGTTGAGTAAAGAACCCTATGGTTCTATAGAACCCCAATGAACCCTTTTTTCTAAGAGTGTACCACAGAATACAGACGTAGAAAAACACTCTTTTATCTCAGTCAATCACAGTTTCATCTATAGTTATTCCCTTGATTTTACATTTTACAACTTTTTTGTAACAATTTTTTTTTTTAAACATACAACAATTTCAAAATGTATCTTTAAGTCTGGCTGTGTATGGGTTATTAAAGTTAAATAAAAGTAAAAACAAAACATTTTCATTTCTTGAAACAAAATAAAATGTGAAACTTAAACTTATTTTATTTTTTTCCTCATTTTCATTTAGTTTTAACTTGATGTGCTAAACCAACTAAAACTAAATCTGAAATAAAAATGTATAAAAACTATATAAACATTATAACAAAACCATACAACAAAATTTATTTGACAACTTACATTTTTAAAACATACAACAGTTTCAAAATGTATCTTTAAGTCTGGTTGTGTATGGGTTATTAAAGTTAAATAAAACTAAAACCGTAACAAAACATTTTAATTTCTTGAAACAAAATTAAATATGAAACTAAAACTTTTTTTTCCCTCATTTTCATTTAGTTTTAACTTGATGTGCTAAACCAACTAAAACTAAATCTGAAATAAACATTTCTAAAAACTATATAAACATTATAACAAAACCATACAACATAATTAATAAATTTATAAAAAATGTATTCAAAACATTTAAAAAAAACTATAATAGTATCTCAATGATGTTAAAAGAACACTGGGTTGTGTGTAATTATTTTGTAAGGAAAGTTTATTTAAATACAGTTCTTAATTTTATCACTGCAAAAAAAGAAAGAAAAAAAAAGTCTTAGTCTTGTTTTCCAGTACAAATAT
This sequence comes from Semotilus atromaculatus, assembly GCA_031834385.1. Lineage (NCBI taxonomy): Eukaryota > Metazoa > Chordata > Actinopteri > Cypriniformes > Leuciscidae > Semotilus > Semotilus atromaculatus. The sequence goes on along the minus strand of JAULUF010000015.1, from coordinate 504,648 downwards.
AAAAAAAATTCCTAAATGTTCTTGAGAAGCAAAATGACTTAAAATAGCAAGTCTTGTTTTCTAATCCAAATTAAGTGAGTTTGTGTTTAAACCAAGAACAAATATCTGCCAATTTTAAGCACAAACTCACTTAATTTGATACCTTTACTTGATAACCAAATGACTTAAGATATTAAGTCATGCTTTTTGAAAAAGAAAATATTTTTTTATTATAAGAATTCTTAGATATTTGTACTGGAAAACAAGAAAAAAATATAAAAGTAAGAAATTTTTTTTTTGCAGTATAATCATAAATCCAAATCTGCATTTCTTAAAACCTCACAGAAGTTGTGGCGTAAATGTTAATTCACTTCTAGGTTTTAGAACTAATAACTGAACCATTGTAATGACTAAATAAATAAAATAAAATTCCATTTTTAATGGAATTAAAAGATAAAGTTATTATTTTCTTGTTACTTATAACTACATCAACAAATTTACTTTAAATCGATCTATTTTTTTTGTTGTTGTTGTTGTTAATTTTTTTAAGTTATTTACATTTTATCTTTGGCATTAATACACTTTTTTCCTTCATTTAATTGAGTGGCACTCACAGTCCTCAAGACAGAGATGGTGTTTTCTCTTAATTAGTGTAAAGGGGCAATCTGTTTGCAAACAGGGTCTAAAGTTACGCACACACACACACACACACACACACACACACACACACACACACACACACACACACACACACACACTCTCACACACACACACTCACACACACACACACACACACACACACACACACACACTGTCCTGTGCAACACATCAGACTAATGGGAAACTGTGCAATACACACATACATTTTAGTTTCTGAGGGTTTTCAGATGTTCAGGATTGCAAAGTTTGAAAACACACACACACACACACACACACACACACTTTTGCTCTAAATGATTGTGTTTCTGCCCTGGTGTCAAACTCATCTACAGCATCTCAGAGACGAATTTATACCTGTCAAGAGAACAATTACATAACTGTGTGTGTGTGTGTGTGTGTGTGTGTGTGTGAAAGAGAGAGAGAGAAGCTAGATTTTTTGCTGAGTTAGAATCTCCAGAAAACTCACTTCTCAGCAGGATGCACACTCACACACACACACACACACACACACACACACACACACACACACACACACACACACACACTCACACTTGACATTCACTGCTTTGTATCTCTTCCTCTCCTCACTTTCATTTCAGTTTTATTGGCTCGTCTGTTTTACACACAATGCTGCCAAAATGTCAATCAATACAGGAACAAAATATGTCTTGTGTGCCAACAGAAAAACTATTCAGTTCAAGTTTACAGAAAATGCTTGTTTTTACAATTTACAAAGTATTCTGTTATCAGATGACCGTATCAAGGTAATGTCCGTATGACAGTCACACAGCTGTGATATAATGCGTTATGTGCTTCACATCAACATAATGAACATAATGAATGTGTTATGCAGCAATTACAACTTGTGCGCGTGCTTGATCACAATGTAAGAAATACATGTGAGAAGTTTTGTACGTTGATCCAAAGTTGCCGTTATCTGAAGTTTTCTGAAGCAATTGTCGTCATCGCCTGAAATCATCATAAAAGCAAAATGATACATTTGGTGTTTATCCATATTAAATATATTTGTGCATTATTTCTGATGTAAATGTGAGTGGTGTTTGTGGTTCTCTGGATGGTTTGTCTCTCTAGATCACACTTTTTCCAGAACAAAATGTTTATTTTGTTGTAATTGATAAATATTTATATCCTATTAATAAAAGAAAATATTTGTGTGATCATGTTTCTACAAAATACGTTGGTAACAATCTGGGATATGGTTTGTGACTAAAACTAAAACCATAAATAAAAATTGTTGCATGAAATTAAAGACACGTTAAAATAAAATAAAATATAAAACAACTTTGCCAAAACAAACGAATTGCCGAAAGCAAAACGTTTCATTTTAATTTTAGTTAAATTTGATGTACTAAAATAACTAAAAATGAAACAATTAAAACTATATATAGACATATAAAAAAATAAAAAATGCAAAATTACAAAAACTTTCACTAAAATATCAAAATAAGAACTAATTCGACATGTTGATAAAAACTGTAATAGGATCTC
>JAULUF010000015.1:460000-495000 GCA_031834385.1 Semotilus atromaculatus | reverse complement strand
GCCAAATTGTATTATCGGGCCGATAACGATAATATTAAAAACGTCGGCCGATACCGATATGTTGGCCGATATATCGTGCATCCCTAGTTAAAATGAACTAATACTAAAAAAAAAATTTTATACAGCATTTATTAAGTTAATTTCAACAGTTAATAATACATTTTTAAAATGAAAAAATATGAATTAATGGACCTGAACTACCATGAACTAACAGTAAACAGTTGCATTTTTTCAACTAACATTAACAAAGATCACTAGAAACTGTAAAATGTGTTGCTGATTGTAAGTTATATATTTGTGTGGAATGATGTTGATGTACAGCGTCTGTGAACCAAATACATTTCTGAAAGCGAATATGTCAGTGGTGATGTCAGACATGTTGCTATGGGAAAACTCTTGCGTACTTTGCGGCATGATGTGAACGCATCATAACGGCTACATAATGATAAACCTGAACCTTCTGTGACGGCAATGGAAATCTGTATTATTATACGGTTATTGCTAAAAAAATTACTGAATTATGTGTGTTCTAGTTGTTTAGTGCATGATTTTCAAATACATTTACTGGCCACAAACACTCTACATCTATCAGACACATATAATTACACTCTCTTTCTCAGGTAGCCGTGCAGTAAATGGCTTTACTGGTGTGTGTGTGTGTGTGAGAGAAAATGATCTCGACCCGCAGGCCTTCGCTCTGATCATTAGATTAGGCTCACATTTCTACAAAATCCAGCGCTAATGGATGTATGTTTTATTAATGCGTAGAGTGTGCTGCAAAAGATTTATTCGCCAATATGCGTGTGTGTGTGATGCAGTTCTTTTCTGTGGAGAAGTGCAACTGCAGGATGACCTCATCGATTAACTGTAGTATCGTGAGATGAAGAGATCAGATGTGTGTGTGTTTCCAGTGACACAACATATTAGCATTACAAATCGGCAAAACGCAACCATATTTTAAACTCTAAATGCACTGTTTTACTCAAGAATGTGCTAGTAATTTTCAGCTTTATTTCTTTACCGCTTTAGAGAAAAAGCTCTATATAAATATTCAGATTGATTCAAAGCATTGTTATTTAAGCCTGTAAGATTCTGGATGGAGAAGGTTTTTAGATTCAGACATTTTGTGTTTCTTACATAACGTCACTGCAGTTTATCTGAGTGACAGCAGTTACTGGAGGGTGTGTGTGTGTTTGTGTGTGTGTGTGGGTGGGTGTGCGTACAGGTTTTTCTATACTTGCGACGGCCAAATGTAAGTTTGTGAGTCTGTGTGTGTGTGTGTATGCGCAAGTGCTGGTGTGTGTGTACAGGTTTGGCTATACTTGCGACGGCCAAATGTGTGTGTGTGTGTGTGTGTGTGTGTGTGTGTGTGTGCACAGGTTTGGCTATACTTGCGACGGCCAAATGTGAGTTTGTGAGTTTGTGAGTGTGTGTGTGTGTGTGTGTGTGTGCGCGAGTGCTGGTGTGTGTGTGTACAGGTTTGGATGTCACACGAGTATATCTGTGGCAATAGCCAACAATACACTGTATGGGTCAAAATTATTGATTTTTCTTTTATGCCAAAAATCATTAGGATATTAAGTAAAGATCATGTTCCATCAAGATATTTTGTAAATTTCCTACTGTAAATATATAAAACATTTATTTTTGTGAGTGAATGCAGCACAATCATGAGCATAAATGCACAACTTTAAAGGCGATTTTCTCAATGTTTAGATTTTTTTTGCACCCTCAGATTCCAGATTTTCAATAGTTGTATCTCAGCCAAATATTGTCCTATCATAACAAACCATACATCAATGGAAAGCTTATTTATTCAGCTTTCATGTGATGTATACATCTCAATTTAAAAAAATATTTCCCCACAAGGGTCAATAGAAAGTCAATGGAAGTCTATGCAATGTCCTCAGTAATATAGTGAATTATGTGTGTGTGTGTGTTTCTCTTCAGGAGGATCCAGACGCAGATGATGACATGACTCTTGGAGAGGTGAGGACATTTCAACACACAGACGGATGAAAACCTATCGCTACGTTTACACACACACACACATACACACACATGTCCCTAAACCTACCCATCACAGGAGACATTCTGCATTTTTACATTTTCAAAAAACATTACTTAGTGTGATTTATACGCTGTTCTCCTCATGGGGACCGCTGACTGGTCCCCACAATGTAGGTGATTTCAGGTTTTACTATACTTGTGGGGACATTTGGTCCCCACAATGTAATATAAACACGAGCACACACACACACACACAAACAGTCCATTAGTAACTGGTTTGATGACTCAGATTGGAAAGGATGGAGCAGATCTGAAATACTGACTAACATCGATTTCTCGATATTAATCGATTCTCATTCTTATGAACCGATATCGATTCTTAAATCTCAACAATCGATTAGTCATCCTGTTTTCATTTGATGAATGAATGGAACATTGTAGCGCTTCCCTTCCAAAAAATCACAATAATCTTGTGCTTTGTCACTAGTGATTTTTAATTTATTTTAATTTATTTAATTAATTTATTTGTCAGGGACAATGTACAAAATACATTAATCTTACGAAAAGATGTTCTGTGCCAGAGTTAGCAAATGCTACTTTCCATCTGCAGTCCCCGGGCAGTGCACACAATATTAAAACATTACATTACAAATAACTGTCAGTAACACTAGCAAATACATGCAATATTACTCCAACAATGATCATTTAAAACTAATCAGATGTTTAAATGAAAAAACGATTTAAAAAACCATCACAGCCTAGAATATATACAACATAGTCAAAAGCATTTACTTCAATATTACATTTGTAGACTTTAAGTGTGCTGATGCTGACACAGCTGGTTATCGAGGATCTATTTCTTTAAGTTTCGGGAAAAATTATTCAGATCTACAGACAACTTTAGACTGTCTGGAAGTTGATTCCATTGTTTAATGATGTTAAATGAAAAAGCTGTCTGTGCAAAGGTAAATAAAGTCTCAAATTTCAAATTACGTCCATATTCTTATGAAATTCAAAAACATAAATAGCGTTTTGTCGCTGTGGCGTGAGATGCGCAGCTCAAGAGAACGTGTGAAGGACATTAAAAATGACAATGAATATGTAATATGGTGCATTTATTTAGCAAAATTCTTTATTAGTAGAGCATTAGTGGAGCATTAGTGGAGCATTAGTGGAGCATTAGTGGAGCATTAGTAGAGCATTAGTGGAGCATTAGTAAAGTATTAGTGGAGCATTAGTGGAGCATTAGTGGAGCATTAGTGGAGCATTAGTGGAGCATTAGTGGAGCATTAGTGGAGCATTAGTGGTAGAGTATTAGTGGTAGAGTATTAGTGGTAGAGTATTAGTGGTAGAGTATTAGTGGTAGAGTATTAGTGGTAGAGTATTAGTGGTAGAGTATTAGTGGTAGAGTATTAGTGGTAGAGTATTAGTGGTAGAGCATTAGTGGTAGAGCATTAGTGGTAGAGCATTAGTAGAGCATTAGTAGAGCATTAGTAGAGCATTAGTAGAGCATTAGTAGAGCATTAGTAAAGTATTAGTAGAGCATTAGTAGACTATTAGTAGAGTATTAGAGCATTAGTGGAGCATTAGTGGAGCATTAGTAGAGTATTAGAGCATTAGTAGACTGTCTGCTTAATATCTGCATATACTTTATTGTGATGCTCCTCCAACAGACACTCTACTGACTATAAGTCATTTTGCAACTACATGTCTACTTAATCTAACCCTAACCCTACCAGTCTATTAATACTCAACTAACACTCTAATGAGAGTTAGTAGACATGTAGGAGCAACGTTACTATGTGTTAAAGGGACCATCAAAATAAAGTGAACCCCAATAGTGAATGGAATTGTGAAATGTGTGTCAACACCCAGCCCTACTGACTAAACTAAGCATGTAAACGCGGGAATCTTCTCAATCGGATTCAATACACAATACCTTGCACACATTGTAAGATCTGTGTATATACGTTTAACTACTTGTGAACGTGAGAATGTTTATGAACTGATCAGTGGAGGAGACTTAAAAATCACTATACATATATGCTTAAAAAAAGCTCTTCTGACATATTTGACTTTTTAGATTTGTCAATGAATGAATGAATGTTAATGAAATAATGTCATCAAGGACAAAACAATGATTCTCACAGTGGCTGTGGTGACGTTATCTTTATGGCTTTCTTCGATTCCTTAACGCAGCAACTTAAGAAAATAAGTGCATGTAAACATACAGAATCTTTAGATTCAGTTTTCATATGACGTGTATGATGATTATTATGATTCCTGACTGCTAGACCGGCAGTTTCAGTTTAAGGTGTTTTATGAACTTTTGCACATTTTCACAATTTCAGAAGAGCCAGTTGTCAGAAATGTTTGCATTTCCAATTTAATCTAACAGAAAAAAAAAAAGATATCCGCAACTAGTTAACCATTAACTAGTGTTCATTATTTTTAGTTAATTTAGTATTTTTTGCTACATTTTTCAATATAAATAATGAGAAAAATTTAAATAGTGCATAGCAACATAACATAAATTAAGAAGAGAATACAGTGCGCAAAGAAATATGGTAACACTTTACAATATGGTTTTATTTATGCTTTTACTTATTAATAACAATCAACACAACTTCTACAGAATTGATAAATCTTAGTTAATGTTAATCTCAGCATTTACTAATACATTTTTAAGTTCAAAAGTTGTATGTTAACATTAGTTGAACTAACATAAACATGAACTTTTTTATGAACTAACATTAACATGGTTAAGAAATGCTGTAAGTAAATATATTGTTCATTCTTTGTCAATGCATTAACTAATGTTTGACAATGAAGCCTTAGTGTAAAGTGATGCCAGAATCAAAGGTCAGTGGATATTCACTAAAGTTGGGTATTTTTATTTAAAGGAATTAATTCATTATAAAAGCGATACAAGGGAATAAAGAAAAAGAAAGGCTTGTTGTGTATTGTGAAATAATTCTAACTATTTGCAAATAATATTTTTATTTTTACATGAATAATCTAGCTGTGTGTGTGTGTGTGTGTGTGTGTAATTTGCGTCACCGGATATTGTCGGAGTTGAACATTTCTATTGTAAAACAGTTGTCAAATATTAAATGTTTATCTACTTACATTGGTTCACTGTTAACCCTTCTGTGAACGGTAAGCCCCGCCTTCTTTAATCAAGACATTAATGAGTTAGACCGCTGAACTTTAGTCATCCTAACACACAGAGCGGTAATGTGGAGTTCATCAGAGCAGACTCTGAATATGAAATACATTGCAGTGAAACTTATTTGCATCTTAAGTTTACTGTCAATAATAATGACAGGTTTGCGAAAGTGTAGAGCTCGTGCAAAACACATCTTCAGCACAGCGACTCATTTAATCGCCTCTGATTGGCTGATGCGTTCAACAGACATGTCTGTGATTGGCTACAATGCTCAATGCTGCAAAGCACGTTTTAAGTACATTTAATGCAAAGGGAAAATATAATAAAACTGCACTTTTCATGATTAGGTAATCGCGGCAGCTGTAATCGTATTCACATTTGTTTTTCTGATTAATTGTGTTGCTCTATGAGAAAGACAAGGTAACTAAATATTCGGGGCTTTACTTAAAACATTCGGGGCTTAAGCCCCATTAGCCCAGCTCTAGCGTCGCCCCTGGGCATAAATATAAAATGGAGAATGCAAAAAATAAAAGTACAAGTATGTAAAATGTGTGTTTCTGAATGCAGATTGAGGAGTGGGAGGAGCAACAGCTTGACGAGCAGGTGAACTTCAACAACTGCAAGATTGACCCCGCCCCCTTCCAGCTGGTGGAGCGCACTTCACTGCACAAGGTGTGTGTGTGTACATTCAGAATCTATAGGAGTATAAGCTGACATTTTTAATAAAGTGTTTTGCTCACACACACACACACATGCTGACATTGGATTTATCATCTGCTTTTGCAAACTCACTTGTGGCAAGAGCAGAGAAGTGTTTATTAAGACTCGCTCTGCAGTGGTACACACACACACACACACACACACACACACACACACACACACACACACACACACACACACACACACAGATGCATCATTCCCTCCTGCCGGCAGCGGTAAATGTGCTTAATGTCGTCCATTCATTCTCATATACACCTACACATGCACACTCTCCTTTATCTCTCTCCATTTACACACACACACACACGCACGCGCACACACACGCACGTGCAAACACACACACTTAGAGATGTATTTGATATTATATTATACCCAAAGTGGCATTTACCAAGCTTCATATTTGAATTATCATGTTTTGTGTGCAACAAAATGCACACGAAACATGTGAATTCACTGGATAATGTACTACATTTTCTGGTAAATTTATTTAGTTAGCCATTTGAAATGTTTCCCAATTTGTCATGTGCCATGCTCACAAAACATATAAACTCAAATATGAAACATGACACTTTGAGTAACGTTTCAAGAGGAAAACGCACTAAATTGAAAACTTTATTCTGTGGTCAGAATTGAGTAAGTTTTCCAGTAAATGTAATGGTTTCCTCTTCTAATGTTCCCCAGTGTCATGCAAAAACAATGTCATTTTTCATGAAAACACTAGCATGTATGTACATTTTATTTTTTGCTAGGAAGTTTTTATTCTTAATTAAACATGCAAATTAGCTATGCATTGCGAAAATCTGTAGAAATAAGTTGTAGCAAACCTTTTTATTTAAAATTATTTTGTTGTTGCCAGGTAACATACTTCCTAGTCCAGTCACATGGCCTAATTTACGTTCATTTACATGAACATTTATTCACTTTTATCTGAAGCGGTGTATTATTCACAGTATATAATGCCAGGTTTATTAGAAAGCTAGAATAGGAAGCAGTGGTGAAATGCAGAATATATAATTTTTATTACCCTAGCCAAGTATTAATCATAAATTCTGTGCTATGCTATTTTGCTTTAAACCTTTATTTATTAATATAAGTGACACATTTTAGATAACATTTTAACTTCATGTTATGATTATATACAGTATAAAATGCACAATATAAATTCATCACTTAATATTGTTAATAGCGTATTGATTTCTTCACAGGAATGCAAGTTCAATATCCTTAATGATATTTGAGATTGATTTTTCGAGACAAGAATGCTTTTCTTCACATTTGCTTTAAAAATAACTGGTGCTTCAAATATAGTGAATGATTTCTGTACTAAAACTGTGGCTGTGATTGTAAGAGCTAAAGGGGTTTGGGTTGCATCCCGGTGATTTAGAGGATATTAAACTCATTTATTTGAAAAGAGCAGAATTAAAAAAGCCTGTTTGATGATGAGCTGGTTGTGTCTCCGGCAGACTCACACCATCTTCTCTCTGCTGGGTCTGGATCACGCGTACGTCACCAGTATCGGGAGGCTTATTGGAGTGGTTTCACTGAGAGAGGTGAGAGTCTCACCAACACCATACGAGTTTGAGCTTACAATACTATATCTCTTCTGCTCACCAAGGCTGCATTTATTTGATCAAAAATACAATCAGAATTATTATTAGAATTTAAAATACTTGTTTTCTATGTGAAGTGTAATTTATTCCTGTGATCAAAGCTGATTTTAAAAAAAATGATCCTTCAGAAATATTTCTAAATGTTGAAAATAGTTGTGCGGCTTCATATTTTTGTGGAAACCATGATACAGGATTCTTTGACGAATAGGAAGTTCAAAAGAACAGCGTTTATTTAAAAAAACTGAATCTTTTGTAACATTATAAATGTCTTTTTAATGTAAAATGTAAAACTTTAATGTAAAACTTTTGATTATTAATTAATGGGAACGAATAATGTCATGTGCGCGATTTGGTAAAACGAGGGAACAAATTATTATATTGTACTCACGATTTAGGGAAATTGGGGAACGAATTATTATACTGTGCACACGATTTAGTAAAACGAGGGAACAATAAAAATTATGCAATAATTAAAGTCCCCCTGTGGTGAAAATCAAGCTTTTAATGTTGTTTATATGTCTACGTGGTATTTTTAATATGCTTTAAGATAAACCATATTATATTGTGCACACGATTTCATAAAACGATTGAACGAATTATTACATTGTGCACACAATTTCGTAAAACTAGGGAACAAATTATTATACTGTGTGCACGAATTAGTAAAATTAGGGAACAAATTATACTGTGCGCACAATTTCGTAAAACTAGGGAACAAATTATTATATTGTGTGCACGAATTAGTAAAATTAGGGAACAAATTATAATGTGCGCACAATTTCATAAAACAAGGGAACGAATTCTTATTTTGTGCGCACAATTTCACAAAATGATGGAACGAATTGTATTGTGCATTCAATTTTGTAAAACTAGGGAACTAATTATATTGTGTGTACAATTTCGTAAAACGAGGGAACTAATTATTATATTGTGCGCAAGATTTAGCAAAACTAGGGAACAAATTATTATACTGTGCGCTCAATTTCATAAAATGAGGGAACGAATTGTATTGTTCGCACAAATTCGTAAAACTAGGGAACAAATTATTATATTGTGTGCACGAATTAGTAAAATTAGGGAACAAATTATAATCTGCACACGATTTCATAAAATGAGGGAACGAATTATTATATTGTGCGCATGAATTAGTAAAACTAGGGAACAAATTATATTGTGCGCATGATTTCATAAAACAAGGGGACGAATTACTACATTGTGCGCACAATTTCGTAAAACAAGGGAACAAATGATATCAGACAGGCGCACAATTTACTTAAAACGAAGGAACGATTTATTCAAGTATGCTGACGTATTGGTAAGTGATAGAAATGAATTGTTAATTTGTAGCCCCCGATATACATATTTTTTTGTCCGCATGTCATGTGCGGTGCTCTGTACAGTACGTATATAATAATACTAAAACAAGTTTTGAGGAGTTGTTAAGCAGCTGTGGTTTGTGTCGTAGCTGCGTAAAGCCATCGAGGGCTCCATGACGGTGAAGGGAGTGAAAGTGCGCCCCCCGCTGGCCAGTTTCAGAGACAGCGGCACGAGCGGCACGAGCAGCGAGAGCGAAGCCACTGAACTTCACAAACTGTGGGACCGTCACACCAGCATCTCACTTCCCAGAGAACACCAACCCAACACCTCCGACTCCGACGACAAGTCCCAGTGACGGCACGCCAGCCGCTCAGAGACGCATCCAAAAAACAGCAGATTCTGCGCTCGCTTCAGGTCTTCCTGTCTTTACTTCCTACACTAGTGTTGGAGAATCAGGGAGCATCTAGACTTGTGTGTGTGTGTGTGTGTGTGTGTTTGTAGAGTATGTGTGTTTATATGTGAGACAGATCCATATGTTACCTTTCAGTCTCTCTTTTCACTTGTGATAACACTTTACAATAAGGTTTCATTTGTTAACATTAGTTTAAGTGATAGTTCACAAGTTAAAAAATTTGATTCACTCTCCCTGAAGCCATCCTAGTGTATATGACTTTCTTCTTTCAGACGAACACAATCAGAGTTATATTCATAAATGTCCTGACTCTTACAAGCTTTATAATGGCAGTGAATTGCAGTTTCTGTTTTGAAGTCCATAAAAGTGCATCTATCCATCATAAAAGTGCATCTATCCATCATAAAAGTGCATCTGTCCATCATAAAAGTGCATCGGTCCATCATAAAAGTGCATCTGTCCATCATAAAAGTGCTTCACACGGTTACGAGGGGTTAATAAAGGCGTGTGTGTAAGAAAAATATCCATATTTAAAACTTTATAAAGTAAAATAACTAGCATCTGTATATATATATATATATATATATATATAGATAGATGCACTTTTATGATGTATGGATGCACTTTTATGATGGACAGATGCACTTTTATGATGGACAGATGCACTTTTATGATGGACAGATGCACTTTTATGATGGACAGATGCACTTTTATGATGGACAGATGCACTTTTATGATGGATAGATGCACTTTTATGGATTTCAAAACAGAAACAGCCATTCAGTGCCATTATAAAGCTTGGAAGAGTCAGGACATTTATGAATATAACTCTGATTGTCTTCGTCTGAAAGAATAAAGTCATGTACACTAGGATGGCTTCAGGGAGAGTGAATCATGGGCTAATTTTCATTTTCGGGTGAACTATCACTTTAACGATTTAACTAACAACGAGCAGTGTATTTTTTCATTAACCTTGTAAAATGTTCATGTTAGTTCATCAACTAATGTTAGGAAATTAAACCTTATTGTGAAGTGTTACCAAAAAACGTGATGCACAAGATCTGTTTGGACGCTTCATCTGTCGTCTCTGGGCATTCATTCATATCTATAAATATATATATCTATATCTATAAAGAGTGTGTGAGCGGTGTGGGCGAAACGCAGAGAGGAAAGAGGGATGGAGAAAAAGAGACGGAGTGGGAGTGATTTCTTATCACTTGTTCCTCTAAAAAGCAGGTTTAGTTGCTGTTTCAAGCCAAAGCGTTTATATGTGTGTGTGTGTGTGTGTGTGTGTGTTATCTGGTCAGTTCCAGCAACAGCAAAACCCATCAACACATTCATGGTTGACACTATGATGTAATAATGCGCACTTTTATGGGTTTCTGTTTTGGAGATGACGTCGCTAACACTAACGTGCCTTTTGGAAAGATCCGGCACCGTTTATCTTTCGCATGTTTTGCACTAAAACGACAGATAAACACAACGATAACATTTGAACTGACAATATCGTTATTCATAAACTAACAGTGAGTTTTTCTGTTGTGTGAGAACTTCAAAATATGTGCTTTGCATTTACCACTCATTTTTGTTTGTTTTTTTGTTTGTCCTTCCCATTGGTCCAGGAGAACGTGATGTTCTTTCAGATCAGTTTAGCACTTACAGCCGCAGGAACTTCTGTTGTGATCGATCCAGAGATATGAATATGAAAAACACGTCTTCCACACGTCTTTCTTTCTCTCTGTTGGTGAAACATTTTAAGTTTTTAAAAAGGGTCTATGATGGCTGATGATTAATTTCACAAACCTGTCAAGATCAACTCATATTTAGAACCAAATATGAATATGTTTGGGCAATTGATAATTTTTGTGATTTTCCTAAATATTATTATGTGTTTGGATGTTTTTTATTTTTTGCTTTTTTTATTTTTTATTATTCTCAATGATGATTTTCATTTATATTCTCATTACCCAAAAATAAGTATTTATTTTCTGCAACATTCACACTATAGTTGCAGTTGTAATTTTTTTATGTACTTTCTTTTTCCTTTGTAATGAGAATTTTAAATGAGAATCACCATTGATAATAATGAAACATAAAAAAAAAACAAAGTGCATAAATATAATAATAATTTTTCTTGCAATTGCGCATTTATATCTCAAAATTCAGACTATACACAGTACATCGCAATTGTGATGTTATATCTCACAATGTGGATTCACAATTCGTGACTCTGCATTGCATTAGCTGATCATTTTAATATGAATTAGTTTCATTCTGATTCTGACAGATTTGACCAATAAGCTTTAATCTGTGCGCCGGTGGAGGAGAGGCTTATTTTTGTGTTGATTCATGTAGATTTACAGATTTTAATATATTTATAATATCATGTTAACTTAAATATTTTCTTCCTTTTGACATTTATTTGTTCTTTTCTTTTGTCATTTTTGCTCCTGTTGTGTGACATAAAACTGCAAAATTCAGACTGTTTTGAAGAATATGTAATGTTGGACTGAACTTTGTGGAAACATGAGATAGTTGTGTGTGTCAGAATCATCCTCTTTATCTAGTACTGTCAGATACACTCCTTTAAACATGTTCAAGTGACTCTCCTGGATGGACCAAAAGAGCAAATCATGATCGCTTCTCTTTTATTTGATGCATTTTCATCTCCTTTATGGATTATGTTGTGGTGGTCCATTTCATTTCATGTATTAGAAATATGTTGTTCCGAGAATCATATTTATTAACAATCTTACATGTGATCAACGAAGTAGATCAACAGTGATTTTATTTTTTATATTATTGTCGTTATTTTCAGTAATTGGAAGATAATGTATTTGTGCAATAACATTTGTGTTTTTGTTGTTCATTAGTAACCAGAATTAATAACTTTGTGGGGAGATAACCATATTTTTCTAAAGAAAAAGAGCTGAGCTGTATTGATAAAGTGTTTCCAAATGTTTGATGATGTTTTTAACAATGTGAAATGTTTTTTTTTTTTGCTCAGTATTTCGGTCTTGTTTTCAAGTACAAATCTCTAAATATTGTCTAATCAAGATACATTTACTGGAGTAGCAAAATTATTAAAATATTCAGTCTTGTATACTGAAAAATGTAGTTTTGTGCTTGGAAAAAACCAGTGGAGGTCAGAAAAATAAACGTTAAACGTAAAACAAGATCAATTTTCTGAACAGCAGATTTTGTTCTTGTTTTTTTAAACACAAACTTGCTTCATTTAGATAATTTTTTAAAGTAAACAAGCCTTAATATCTTACATAATTTAGCTTCTCCAGTGAATGTATCTTGATTTAAGAATTTTTTTGATTTTTGTAATGGGAAAACGAGACAAAAATACAAACGTAAGCTAATAATGTTTCATGTGGAGCTCCAGAAACTCTGCGAGGGCCAAAAGCGTTTCATTCCCACACAAACACAAACAGTGTTAATTCAAAACCTGTCATGATAAACCTCAACACTCACTAAACCTGTCGTGATAAACCTCAACACTAACTCAGTTTACCGTGTAAATCTCCTGGCCGTTCTCAGAGTTTCCTCAATCTCCAGCGAGCGTTCAAACGACAACAACAGCAACACTTCTGCTGTTTTTCACAGAAAAGAAAAATCAAGCTCAGCTATAGAACAAAAAGTTTTTGTACATCAGGGATAAATAAAGAGATTTTAACATGAAACCATTGAGACTGGAGTGAATGTGACATTTCCACTGTTGATGAACGGCGTGTGCTCTTGTAGTTTTGTGTTTCTCCTGAGCTCTGATTGGTTGTGTTGTTATTCTATCGTTTGATTGGCTGTCGCATGCGCCAGAGAAACGAGGGCGCCGCCATCTTTATAATATTGTCTTTGAACTTCCGTTTTTGCGATCGCTCTGTATTTCTCTATGGCATCGCTGTCCAGGAGTGGATTATCTTACTTATTGTAGAGTTAAGATATCATGAGAATTGTAATGTTTATAATAAGCATTGTAAAGCAGATGTCTTGACAAATGTCGGGAATTTTTTTTAAACGAGCCGTTCATTCATAACTACACAAAGATCGCTGTAAAAAATACCGACCGGAAGTCAAAAGACAACGAGCGCCCGGAGTGAGTTTCATGTGAGACACACATTCACACAGAGGAATATCTGTCATAAATGAGCAAAAATCCCAATATCATTAGAAACGTGACAGACTTAAGCTTTACCTTTAACATTTTTTGCAGTGTAACTTTAAGGGTTTTGTCATGTTTTCCAGCACAAATCTCTAAACATTCTTAAATCAAGATACATTTACTGGAGAAGCAAAATTACTTACATTTTTCAGAAAACAAGATTGAACCCTTTGTGTAAGGCCTTTGTGTCTTCTACATGGAGAGACTTCAGACTCAGTCACAACTCTGAGCATTTAAAGAGTTTATTGCATTGAAATATACAATATAGAAAAGATAAATAAAAATATTGGAAATTGTAAAAAAAAAATTAAAAAAAAGGACAGAGTAAAAAAAAAAAAAAATTAATAAATAAATCAAGAGGCTGATTAACATAAAACCTCATTTAGGAAACCATGATTTATGACATCACTTTATCATGTTAGAAAACTGGAAAGAAACTCACACTGGAAATAAAAAGAAAAGAAATGGCAAGGAACACATGAAATTAAACATTACATTTTGAAGTAGAAAACCGAAATGGTATTTTCTTGTAAAACGTACAACACACGATTTTCCAGTGCATGAATCTGAAGGTTTAGATGCTGCATTATAAAACTGTTACTCTGAAAACATCACGGATGAAAGCTCAGGTTCAATCTATAAACTATATTATACATATATATATATATATATTATATATATATATTTTTTTGTGCCAACTAAAGACTTTTTGAGATGATGTTTGTGATATGTGAATATACAGGTGAAACTCAAAAAAATCCTGCAAAAGTTATAATTTTGATGATTATTATGGCTTACAGCTTATGAAACCCTAAAAATGAAACATGAAATCAATTAAAAAAAGGATTTTAAATACAGAAATGTCGGCCCTCTAAAAAGTATAATCATGCATATGTATATAGTTATATATACTAAATATATTAGTTTCACCTTTTAATTTGAATTACTGAAATACATGAACTTGTGCACGATATTCTAATTTTCCGAGTTTCACCTGTACAGTAAAGTCATTTGACTGATGAAATAGATGAGTTTTCAAGCCATATCTTCTGCTTGTGATCATCTTTATTTATTTCTGACTCCTGATCTCACTAAACATCTGTAGTTACTGGAACACAGTCAAACATTCCATGTGAAATGAGTAGAAATCAAAGAGAACTCTAGCGTTCTTGACTCAGTTTTAAAGAACTCTTTATACCAAAACGGTCCTATAGCTATGAGGAGAAATGTCTTTAGCGTTTAATGAGTTATTTAGATTTTTTCTAGTGATAAAGTGTTTACAAGCTGCTCAATTCATTAAATGTAATTAAAATAAAAGAATTCAAACTAAATCCTTCAAATGATCACATGACGGAACCCCTAAAGGTTCTAAATATGAAGCTCCTGACGGAACCCTTGAAGATTCTATAGAACCTTTCCTTCTAAGAGAGATTCAATTATTACATCATATCTGAGATTCAGTACATCCTCCCTGAGCGTGTGTTTTTGAGGAGATCACAGAAGGTCAGAGGTCAAAGGTAAGTTTGGGGCTGGAAGACGGGGGTCACGGGTGCGTTCGATGCTGATGGTCAACATGTTCTCAGCGGTCAGTTCACTGCGCACAGATAAAGGGTTCATGTCTGCTGGAAGCACAGACTTATGGGTAAACTTTCCTGCGACGCTCCCATCCACTGCGATCTGAAACCAGGACACACGAGACACACGGGGTCAAAGTTTGGGGTCGGTAAGATTTTTAACCGTCTTCTGCTCACCGAGGCTGCATTTATTGGATCAAAAATAGGGTCAATATTATCAGTTAAAAACAGCTGTTTTCTATGTGAATATATAGTAAACTAATTTATTCCTGTGAATGTTCAGCATCATTACTCCAGTCTTCAGTGTCACATGATCCTTCAGAAATCAGGATAATATATTACATATGTATTTGATTATCATCAATGTATCAGATTTAGTGGAAACTGTGATGCATTTTTTTTTTGATTCGTTGAAGAGAACAGCATTTATTAAAAAAAAATTTAACATTATAAATGTCTTTACTGTCACTTTTGATCAATGTAATGTGTCCTTGTTGAATAAAGTATTTATTTCTTTCAAAATAAAAATCTTGCAGTATTTAAAAATACATGTAGCCTATGCATCGATAAACACTCCAAACGGTAGTATTCTACACTGTTCAGTGATCTTTTGAGAAATAAATACAGCTACTTTATATTTTAATCCAATAATATATTATGTTAAAAAATCCTCAATTCAAGTCAGTCTGTTCAAATAATGAGTTATTATAAAAAAAAGAAGTACACGGTGGCATACTTTTAAAAAGACAACTTATTACAGAAATAAAATAGGCCTACTTAAAAGACTTAAAGCTACACTGTGTGATTTTTACCCCCATCTAGCGGTGAAAAGGTATATGACCATCCAGTGAATATTAGTTTCTGTTCCTCTCAATTCCGATTTCGTTTTAACTCCTACGGTGGCCAATGTAGTCCAAGATTAACATGGCTTCCAGTTCGACCTCCTCGACACGGTGCCATTGAGTGTTAAAACGCGAAAGGCGAAGCTTGATGTCCCTCTTTGGCTAATGTACTTTCAAGATGGAGGGGCAACATGTCGGCCGACATTAGAACCCCTCACCCGTATGTATTTTCAATGGCATATTATACACTCACGAGAATACTTTATTACTTGAACGAAGTAAATATACATTAATGAGCACATATATTTTTGAAAGAACTAAGTGTTTTTAGCTAAGAATAAACTAAAAAAGTTACACAGTGTAGCTTTAATTTGACATTATGAAAAAGTTAAGTAAAGAAACTCTCTTTCAGTGCACTTCAGTGGCCTTTTATTTCACAAATACTACAGTAGGCTATCTGCAATTACAGTTTTAATAAAATACACATTTAAGATTTGAAGTGCACATTAAACATAGGCTACTTCTTTCACACGGGGTGTGTGTTTCACGCATACACATGTATAATGTACACTGCATTCTGTGATGTGAATATACTGCATACTAGGCTACTACATTCCTGAGACAGCCGCTAGCATGCTATCCTGAATGTTTGCGATCACACACACACACACACACACCTTCTCCGCATGAATAACCACACGCTGATTATACGCCACCACAACCACTTCATGAGGCTCGAACCCGCTGACGTCAGCAGACAGGAAGTAGCGGTTCCCCGTCGCTCGGACCGCGCTCACACCGGAGCCGCGCGCTGGAACACAGACACATGTCATCATGAGTGTAGGAACCCATTATACCCAGTTACTGTACGTTCACACACCGACTTGAGCTGCAAAGAAGCTCTGGCCGCCGCGTCAAGGACGCTTGTCAAAAAGTACGGGGAAGTTTGTGGACGCTTTGGCCGCTCTGACGTGCAGCATTCTCTGTTCGATCACGAGAGAAGAGAAGCTCACAACATGAAATGTAAACAGAAAAAACAAGCAATACATTGACAGTAGAAAACTTTTATAATGACAGCATTTTTATAACCGTTTTGGTCACATTTGGTCTGGAAAAATCGAATGGTCAAATCGGGTTACACGAGCAAATTAATTGCATTCCCGCTTAAACCGAGCGTTCGTAAATATTTCCAATAAAAGCTGCACACCCTCAAATGTATATCACCGGATATACAATAGCCTACAGTACAATACAATACAGCAGCACCAAACACAACTTCACGATGATCCATAATGATATGATAATGATATGGATCATCGTGAAGTTGTGTTTGGTGCTGCTGTATTGTATTTGCAGAGAAGACGTTGGATGTTTTGCTTGGAACGAAAGTTTACATCGCATGTTTCTCCGGAATCAGCCAGCGCGAAGGACGTCTATATTCCGATTGGCTGCTGGCGTTTTGCCGCCGCTTGCCGCTGAACTGCTCATAGCTCATTACCATAAAGTTGAGCTACTTTGGCAAAGTCCTTTTAGGCAAGTCATGCCACTCGGCCGCCATCTTGGCAATGCCTCCGGGCAGCTATTTCAGACTACCTAGACCAGGCTCCTATCTAAATGAACGGGCAGAGAGTCAGAACTGCACTTTCACTGGTTACCGGGACATAAAAACTGCATGTATAGAAACAGCAGTAAAATATGATAAAAATCACTGAAAAAGTTTGATGACTTTGCCCCAAAATAAAGTTTAAAACGCCTTTTCCCCCACAGGTTATACTTTACTACGCATGCGCAAGGGTTCTCGTCTCCGCTGTCGCAAACATCAACTGTGCGCATGCATCAGTGGAACCAGACGATAGGCTTAAATGTTTCCCGGCTTGACTGTTAAAAGCAGACGATTGGCTTTCCAGCGGGAGGGGCGGGACATGTGCATACAACCGCCATCTTTGGTGTTACGGGTTTTCCCCATATAGTTGTATTGAGGATTGAGGAAGTGGCATGTCTCATATAAATTGTCTCTGACTTTGACCAAAAATGGGTTTGGTGGCCTGAAAACACAAGCTTTTGAAACCCATGCCTTTACTCCACGTAAACAACAAAAACGTGAATTTGTGAAAACGTGACAAGCTCATGTGTATTCATAGACAGTATAAGAAATGTACACATCCATCTCATTGGAACTCAGTTGAGACAATTGAAGCCCATTTTTAGCGATTTTTTAGCACTTCCGTTCCTGACGCGCAGACTCAAACCGACGTTGATCTTACAGAGACGGCGAGCTTGAGCAGTTCTTTGGCGTGAGTGAGCAGGAGTAAGTCATTTGTATAGTATTTATTTTAAAATGTAACGCCAGTACGCCATATTAAGTTAATGCATTGATTGCCTGTGAGCTTCTCCTCCTGTCTGTACGGTAATTTCTGTCCTGTGCGACAGAGCGTCGAGTGGTTATCGTTAGCCTATTTTTACAAAAAACGTTTCTACGGGGCCATAATGTAACATAGAAGGTAATGGAGCCCTTTCATTGTCGTGTCTTTAGAAATAAATAATGGACAAATTGAGTCTTTAAACGCCTCAGATGTAAAGTTATTCGCTGTCAAAGTGACGCCAAAATGAATGGGAGTCAATGGAAAGCTAACGCAAGTGAAGTTTTGCTACAAGATGGCGGCACGCGGCCGGCTTCAACTTCCGGTCGATGGATTACCCTTGTGTGTATTACGTGTTCACGGGGTGTTTCTTGACAGTGGCGTCGCCACCTACTGGCCTGGCAGCAGAATACAGCCTTTTTAGTCATTTTCGCAGACCATAGGGATTGTTTTAACATCTGTTTTTAGTACATCGTTATTTTGTAAACAAAATTTGTTATTAAAAACAAGTCTTTATGAGTGAGTCATTGAATCCAGCTCAAAACGATTTTTTCAAATAATTATTTCAAATGAATGACATATCTTCTAAATAGACTGCAACAAATATTTTGTCAGCACCTGTAGTCATTTACATGTTACTTTGTTTAGTTGTCTGTTCAGATCTCTATATGAAACCAAAAAATTAAGAAGAAACAGTCAAACACACGCTTTAAGTGAACTTAAATAGCCTTTTACTTAATTAATACTATATTATTTGCAAGTACAGTTTTAAAAAAAACTGTACTTATATATAATAATATAGCTACTTTTGAAGTACATAAATAAGTTAGATTTAAAACACTTTTAAATTTTTTAAAAACTTTTGTGTTTTATGTGTTCACAGGTGTAATTTTAACTATGCATTGCATTGTGATTTAGGGTTAAAGAAAATGTCTGTAAATGTCCTAGCCGAAAATGACCTGTACCTTTTTTCCATACTTCTACAGGTTTTATTTCTAACAGTGCCCAATATAATTGATGTTTCTCATCCCTGAGGTGTGTGTGCAGCTGTACATCACTGTTTCACACTGATTAATGCTCTCTGGGGGGGGTTGTTACTCACTCCACTCCAAACCCATCAGAAACAACATTAAAATAAAATATTCTTTTTTTTCAAATTGAACAACTTTTTTTCCTTCACACAAATAAATCTTAGACCTATTGCCTGGTGAACTTTACATTTTACATCAAAACGGTGTTCTCCTCACTCACCCTGTACTTCATCTCCGAGGATCCAGTCGCCGTGGGTTCCTCCTTGGGGTGTCTGGTACTGTTGGTCCCCATGGTAACCTCCAAAAGACTCTCGGTCACCTTGGTAACCCATAAAACACTTGTTTACCTTGGTAACCCGTAAAAGACTCTTGATCACCGTGGTATTAAACAGTTGATTACCTTGACAACCTCCAAAGGATTCGCCCCACGATGACTCGTCCTGTACATCACCATGGCAACGGCTGAGGGACTCGGGTTCGATGGAGCTGATGGATGTTTCTTCTCCAAACTCGCTGTGAAGTCTCGGGTGGAGGGAGTCGGTGTTGAAGGACCTGACGGTGCTGGTGCTGTAACGGGACGAGCGCTGGAACGACGAGGCTGAAGAAGCCATGGGCTCACGGGTGGAGGAGAGAAGCGCTGTCTCTGCTGGGAACGGGTCTCATATAGCGAGCAGACGCAGTGCATTATGGGTCAGCTGGACACCCTAACCACTCCATAAAAGGCCTTGGCTCTGGAATCCACTCCTGGAATAACGGTCAACGAGATAAGACATGGAAAACTTCTCCAGATCAGCGGGAGACAGTGGGATCAGAAAGACCCGCAGAACCAACTGATCGAAAAAAAAATCATAAAATAAACAAAAATTATTAGTCATTTTTTAACACTAAAAGTGTATATCAATTAAAAGTAAACCCAGTCAGGATGAACGAACAAACAATAAATAAATAAAATGTATAAATTTGTATCTATTTGTGTTTATCAATTACAAGTAAACCTAATGAGTGTCAGGACTAATGAATGAATGAATGAATAGATGCTTGTCTCAGTCAGGAATTTTCCCCTGTTTTTATTTATCTTAGGACATGAAAAACAAGATCTGAACTTTTTTTTAATTTAATTTTTTACACATTTTACAAAGAGATTTTTTAGACGTCCACTTCAACGGAGAGTGTGTGTTTTTAATTTTAACCAAAGAGATACATTATTAAACACTACAGTAATAACACAGTAATACTGCATCTAACAAACCAATGAATAAAATAATTTTAAATCATTTGAAAACTATTAAATGTATACAAAAAAATATAATACAGGTTCAATTATTGCAAACGCAATTGAGTTTGTTCCTGTCCGACCAGCAGAAGTTGTACATGTTGAACAGAAGTTGCATGTCTTTGATATCAGAACTGGTCTGGTGGAGATACAACTCTGTGGAAACCCAACTCAGACTATGTAGTAAACGCTCATGCTCCCTCCACAGGGCACGTCGATTTACCCTTATTAGCTGATAATTCAGACTGAAATCTACATTGATCTAGTGATGTTTTCAGACTGTGGAAAAACTAGCGATTAGGTGTTTTCAATCTTGTTGAAAACGTACACACAACAAGAACACATGCATTACATGATCAGATTACTTTTTTTGATGTTACGAGTAAATTAACGCATAACAAGTAACATGTATTACATAATCAGATTACTTTATGATGTTATGAGTAAAGTAACACATTACATGTGTTACATAATCAGATTACTTTTTTGATGTTACGTGTAAAGTAACACATTACAAGTAACATGCGTTACATAATCAGATTACTTTTTGATGTTACGTGTAAAGTAACACATTACAAGTTACATGCGTTGCATAATCAGATTACTTTTTGATGTTACAAGTAATGCAATACAAGTTACACCCATAAAATAATCAGATTACTTTTTGATGTAATGAGTAAAGGCATTACAATAAACATGCATTACGTAATCAGATTACTTTTCTGACGTAACTGCAAATTACATTCTAGTAACCCAAATACATTTAAAAACCAAAAAAGTTACTGCAGATGAAGTATTTGCAAGTACAACAGTTACGGTAATAGTATGAGTTGTAGCTGAAATATAGCTACATGTCCAATTTAGTGGACAGATGATTAATTCAAATATTTTCCCAATCTAAAATCAATACTTGGGAAAATGTACCAATGATATGACTGCTTATATGTGACTTATTGTTACAACATTTTTTTAAACTGCATGCAAGGGTCTCCTGAAGGAATGGACGATATTGAGTGCCGAAGTTGTGACGCCACTTTGTAGGCCAAAACGCGGAAGTGAGTTAGCATTTAGCACATCCGGTTCCCTCGCCCTAAAGTCTATGGGTTTTTTGAATGGGTTTTTGCTAAATCGCAATAAAATATGGTCACAATGAAATAAGGTCTGTGGTTAACAAAGCCTCTAAATATTTTCACGTTTTGATCTATGACATAAAACACATATCTTACGGCTTTATTTAGGCTTCAAAATGTATAAATTTTGGATTACCTTGTAAAGATGATCTTGATAGACAAAACGTGTAAGGGTCACAACTCTTTGTTGAACACAGATCTTATTTTTTGCGATTTTCCAAAAGTCTATGGGGAAAATGCATAGCTTTTCGATCGAACCCATGCGCCGCTAGCTTCCGAGTTGTCCTACAAAGTGACGTCATCACTTCGGCACTCTATTCCGGAGCAACTTGGCATTTCCGATGGTCATCCGCCACCATCTTGGTTTGGAGGGGGAAAAAATTCCACATACAATGGTTTGCCACTTGGTGGCAGTGTATAGGACGATGCACTAGTGTCCATCGTAGAGGTTGATGTGCAACTGTGCAATTAAAACCATGCATACTACACAATAAATTACTTTTTGAATAGCTGTCCTCTGTAGTGAAAGGGTTACATTTTATTATTATTTATCAACTACAATTAAATCCAGTCAGTGTCACGTTAGTCCTGAATAAATAAATAAATTAATAGTACTGTAGGCAAATTGATGATGCCCAAAATGTCGATAAAACTAATAAAATTATTTTCTCTTAAGCCCCGATCACAGCAAAAGACAATAACTATAAAGGTAAAGATATATAAAAATATCTATCTAAATATAAATAAATTGCAAAGTCCACACAACTATAACAATAACGTTATCATTGAAATTTAAATCACTTTCAGTACGATTTTTTTTCCAGCTGATTGACAGCCAATCAGAATCCATCCTGCTTTAAAGGGCTTGAGCATTTGAAGCGGCAGAAACTACAGCGCGCGCTTATAATAAACAGACTATATAGTACTCGAAAAACAGTAGGTAAAATGTCCCCGGAAGACCGACTTCTTCCGGTGATATCCCATGAGGCCACGGGAGAGGATTTATGAATGACAGTGAAGCACCGCAACTGACGCTTCAATGTAAAAAAATTATTGTGATTTTAACAGTAAAACACTGTAAAAATGCTTCAGTGAAAAACTGTTAATTGTTTAACAGAACGTTTCCTTACTATATACGGTAAATAACTGTGATAGATCTAATGGTACATTTAATGTAATTTTACTGTAAAATACCATTAAAATTACAGTTTTTGAAAGTGAAAAAAAACAACTCATTGTATAATTTACAGTGAAAAAACGTAAATTGACATTCCCACAATTCCCTGCGTGACACTTCACATTTGATGTGTTTTTGTTGAAATAACTGCTTCTTCATAGTTTTCTTAGTTTTTTTCTAATGAGTTATGTACATTAGGGTTTTATGTAACATTTAATGTTGTTAAATGAATGTTTATTGCATTTTTAAAATTTCATGTGTGTTACCATGATGGTGTTTAATGTTTGTGCGAATGACACTTTGCACTTTCTTTATGTAAGCGTTACTTTTCGTGTGGAAAATCTAGTAACGTTGCAACCGTATTTTTAACGGTAAAACTCTGGTAACCACAGCTGCCGTTTATTTATCCGTAAAGATTACGGGTAATTTATTACAGTGTATACAGTGTAGTAGGTCACATGATAATGATAACACGGCGGATGTAGTGCGCCCACATTACATTCAAACTACCATTTTCATATAGAATGCATTTTTTATAACGGTCGCAAAGTAAATTCAACGACTCAGACAGTAACATGTACTTACTGTAGAGTTACGGTTAGGGTTTACTTTATTTTACATTATGTGCACTTACATGTTCTTACTGTGTACTTACGTAAGAAAGTACTGGTAATATAAGGTAACTCAGGGTTAGTACTTAGTTATTACTCAGTTATTGCAATTACTATATGTAAATGTGGAATAGTACTGTAAAATAAAGTGATAGCGGGTTTGGTTTAGGGTTAGTTACTTGTAATTATAGTAAGTACTTGTAGCAACGTGTAACTACGTCACCTTTAAAATAAAGTGTTACCAGTTATTGTTTTTGCCTTTAAACCTTCAGCACATTTGTGTGATATTTTTGCTTAAAATGGTAAGATTCCTGTGCATTATTAATGTATTTGTACATAGACACAGGACATTTTTTCCCCTTGTACATTATTCCATTTCAGACACTCTACTGGACTTAAATGACTAACTTCAGTTTTATACTATTAAGCATGTTCCAAACAATAATGTAATTAATATGAAACTAATATGTAATTAATATATAGTTTCAGCGGTGATGTTTTATAAGATTATTTTTGAGCAGTAAATATACACAGCAACTTTAATAGATTTTATTTAGAACCCAAGCAAGATGCAAAAACAAACACTTTGATATTAAAATAAGCAGCAGTCTGATATTCATTAGAAAGAAAGGCATACAAAAGAAAAAGCGTAAGGTTAGACCTGTAATGTGTCTGTGAACACACACACACACACACACACACACACACACACACACACACACACACACACACACACACACACACACACACCATTATCAAGGGAATGAACAGTCTAATTAAACGCTGACTGACACTTCACGTCCCCAGCGAGTGTCACTTCCAGAACCTTCGGAGTCCATGACCCGCTCTAATTAAGAGTGTAACAGCAGAGAGACAAATGCATGTTTAACACACTCCGACCCCAGAATGAACACACACACACACACACAGAGAGAGAAAGAGACAGAGAGAGAGAGAGAGAGCGACATGATGACGTCCTGACTGCTGGTTTCAGACAGGAGGTCAATGCCTATTTATATAGGCTACGCTTACACACACACATACACACACACACACGCACACACACGCACACGCACACACACTTCAAAGTCGTCTCTGGCCGCGGGAAAGTGACCGCAGAGAAGGTTAAACGAAGGCCTAAAACACAGTGGGAAGCATCCGGCCAATCAGAGCGTGGTGTGACCGAAACTTAAGACGCTTTTTATAACATTTAACCTTAAAAAAGTGCTAATCTTTGCAGAGAGAGAGAGAGAGAGAGAGAGAGAGAGAGAGAGGAGGACGAACAGTAGCCTACACAAGGAGAAACTGTGAGATTAAAGAGCTTGACGTTGTAACGCTGAGGGAAAGAGCGAATGGAGGATGAAACAGAAAGACACTTGTTGTGTTTAAAACAGAGTCCAGGAGATGAATCATAATCAGACTGTAAGAGCCTGTTGGCAAATGTTGCAATGATTGCGTTACATAAGCAGTCCTGCATGAGACGGAGACGCTACTGATCATCACATCCCATAAAAGACCAGAGCAAACCATATAATGATGTTCAAAATAGTTTGAGTGCGTTGC
Source organism: Semotilus atromaculatus (assembly GCA_031834385.1). Lineage (NCBI taxonomy): Eukaryota > Metazoa > Chordata > Actinopteri > Cypriniformes > Leuciscidae > Semotilus > Semotilus atromaculatus. The sequence goes on along the minus strand of JAULUF010000015.1, from coordinate 470,036 downwards.
TATGCGGTTGCTATAAGGTGTATTAGTGCCCGTCTACTTTTTCAGCGGCGCTGGTTCCGGAAGAATTTTTTTCCCCATTCATTTCTCTCATAGGGATTTCAAAAATGTCTTCATTAAAGATTTATAAGCCAAGAATCAAGCCAATCAGATACGAGGTGAATAACAAAAAAGTATTTAAAAATCAGACAAATATACAAAGGTAGTACAACAAGATTGTTTTCTTAACGGCTTTAATAAGGGAAAGAATTATATATACAGTATACATACATACATTTAAAAAAAATTTGCAATAAGCTTAAAATATATGATTATATTATTATATATGAAAAATAATATATTAATATTATTTAGAAAAAATTATATATTAATATTATTAAAAAAAAATATATATAAATAAAATATATATATATTGAGAGAGTAGTGAGATGACTCGCTGACGTCATCCGCTTCATGGAAGTGGGCGGGGCTAAAAAGCTATTTTGGCGCCTTTTGCTTGTTTCGACTCTGATTGGTGGAATCTTGTACAGCATCATGGGTAATGCAGTTTTAAACCACAAATTCCACTGTTAAACTCGATTATTTTAAAACTAAGTTGAAATAAGTGAAATAAAGAGTTTTTACTTAAGGAACCCGACTTTTGCGCTCTATGGTGTTCTAACCACCCTTAGCAACTGCATAGCAATGCGATAAAAAATTTTTTGAACGTTTTCTTGACATACCAATATTTTAAAATAATAATATGAATTATTATTATCGATCATTGTTAATGTTAGGTAATGAAAACACAGCTGTTTATTGTCAGTTCATGTTAATGATCTGAGGAATCTGGAGCACAAAAACGCTGCACACGCTCAATTTAAGACTCTGAACCATCAGATATAATAATTTCAGGCCACTGAAATGTGGTGAAATATCAGCATTAAAACAAACGTGCACGTCATTCTTGCCCGGTACTATTCTTGTCTGCAAAATGAGCAGCTATGTCCTCTGCTGTTGCTATGGAAACACTCCATAAGGCAGAAGACAGGAAGTGGCTGGGCCGTGGGGGGGGAAGTGATGTCATGAGTTTTAGATGGTGCATTTGAACATCATTGACAGTAACTGTAAAAGATATATGTGTGTGAGAGAGGATTGAGGTCATGTCTTTGATTGTCGCTCGCCCATCTTTTTAAGAATGGATTTAAGCCAAAGGAATAATTTCCCCCCAAAATTGTTAATGTTGTTGTAAACTTGTATGATCTTCTTTCTTCAGTGGATCACACACACACACACACACACACACAGGTTTGTTTTTGTGATTTATGAGGACATTCCATAGGCGTAATGATTTTTATACTGTACAAACTATATATTCTATCCCCTTACACACACACACACACACACACACACACTCACACACACACACACACACACACACTGCTCCTGTCCCTAAACCTACCCATCACAGGAGACATGCTGGATTTTTACATTTTTAAAAAAACATTGTTTTTAATGTTTTTTAAGCTATTTGAAATATGAGGACTCATGCAATGTCCTCATAAGTCACGTGTAAGTTGTAATACCAGTGTAATATGCATGTCATTATACACATTTGTGTCCTCATATATCACAAAAACAAACACACACACACACACAGAGGGCAGGAGTGCAAGAAACATGCATCTTTGCTGTGATACTCTGTATCTGAGAGTGTGTGTGTGTGTGTGTGTGTGTGTGTGTGTGTGTGTGTGTGTGTGTGTGTTAGTGTGTCTGTGTGTTAGTGTGTGTGAGTGGGCTAATTAGATTGTCAGAATTGTCTGATTGACTATAGCCATAATTTCTTTGTGAATCATCGATCTCCATGGTAACAAGGGACCGTCTGAGAATAAAAGTGGCCCTCATAGAAAAGAGAGAGTGCTTGACATTTACCGAACACAAAGAGGACGAACGACGCTAACAAAATTATAAAGCACACAAGCTCCCTCTCCAGAGACAAATAAAGAAAAAGGGCCATTTGTTTCTTTTTCACATTAGTATTATTTTTTTCCTGATGTAGACAATATCACACAGTGATAATTCAGAGATGGAAAGAGAGAGAAAGAAATAAATAAAGAAAGCAATCAACAAGCATCTTGTGAACAAACCACAGCATTACTCACTTAGTCCAAATAGGCAATTCACCGCAAAAACCACAGTACAAAAATAGAGCAACTCTCGGAAAGTCCTTCAAACGGCGAAACTCACATCAACAACACTGGATCAACTCTACACAATCAGTGTGTGCGTCTGAAGACAATTAATGCTTTCAAAATAAAACCAAACTGTGAAAAAGCAAAAAATCCATTCAAGAATATGAATCAAATTTAATATAATAATAATAGATTACACTTTATTTGAAGGTGTCCTTGTTACAGTTTAATTATAAAATTAAGTACTGATTATTAATTAATGCCATGTACTTACTATAGGGTTTGGTTGAGGGTTAGTTGCATGTAATTATGCATAATTTACTGTTATTACTACGGTAAGTACATGTAACAAGGATACTGTAAAATAAAGGGTTACACTTTATTTAAGGCGTCGTTGTTACACTGTAATTATACAGTACTGAGTAATAATAATGAACTACATGTAATTACTATAGGGTTTGGTTGAGGGTTAGTTGCATGGAATTATGCATAATTTATACATGTAACATATGTAACAATAACACTGTAAAATAAAGTGTTACCAAAATAAAGTGTTACTATATAATAATAATAATAATAATAGAAAACTTGATCGTCAATATTCTGTTTTGAATTGCATCTTTCTGTCACGGTATAAACATTCTGCATTCGTGCGTCGCTTCATAAGCAACAGTGACAGATCAGATAGTGAGTTTGACGTAATCAGCAAGCCATGCCCAAAAGATGCAACTGGGGACCAGGGAACAGGCGTCATGTGATCAAGACCCAGAATGCAATGGGGCATGACATCACATAAGGAGCAGGTTACACAACAGCCAAATCCACAAACCGTGCTAAACTGGACGTCCAGATCCAAACATTTATGATTTTAAGTTCAGGTCGGCACTTGCAATACATGCAGCGATAATTAGTTTGACGTCAGTCTTATTTTCCTCCTTTTTTGAAGATTTTATTTTCAGTTTGTCAAGATGCATTTTTTTTCCCGAAAAGATTCAGTCTCGCGTTCAAAGTCGATAACGAAGAAACACGAGTTCAAACAACGAGAGCAAGTGACGCCCGGAGCAAAATGCAAATTAGTGGGCGGAGTCCGAATATAAACATGCACGTCACGTCAGACTGAGAGACGTCACTGTTCCTCTCGCTCTTCCTCCTCCACGTCTTCCTCGTCGAGAGACACGATGCCAGACGAAACCACGTCTGACGGTTTTCTACGAACGGAATATTCCGGCGGAAGACAGACTCCGCCTCCACAGTCCTTACAAGGCGTGTCTTCGAATGTCTCGGAATATGTTTCCAAGCAACAGGGGGAGTGGCCTAATCGATGCCCCGCCCTGTGTAGGCGGGCCAACAGTAGCTCCTCCCCTCCCTGAAGAACGCTGAGGATCTTGGCGGTGAGTTCTGCGGCGGGCGAGTCCACGTGACGCCCGAGGTCCCGAAGCAACGGGTGTCTCTCGTCCAAGCTGTACGTGCTGGAGCAGAGCGTGTCGGACGGTGACCCCGGTGACCCCACCGGAGGTGAAAGGTCAGCTCCCACCCCGCTCTCGGCCTCACACAGACCCCGACCCCGCAGGTGAGCCTGACACATCTGAGTGTGCAAGAGATCCCGCATGTAATGAGGGTACGAGGACAGATCTGAGGAGACAACAGGTGTGTTAGAATCAAAGCTCTGCACATATTTTAAAGGAACATGCTGACTTTTTGGGAGTTTATCTTATTCCCCGTATCCCCCAGAGTTAGATAAGTCCATACATACCATTTTCATCTCCGTGTGTGCCGTAACACTGTCTGACGCACACACCGCTAGGCTAGCTTAGCACAAAGACTGGAAGTAAATGGCTCCAGTTACCATACTGCTCTAAATAAGTGACAAAATAACGCCAACATTTTCCTATTTATATGTTGTGATGTGTATAGTCACAGTGTGTACAAATAACAAGGTCATATGAGACACAGCCATCTTTTAACCGTATACATACTGGGAACTATATTCTCAGAAGGCGAAGCACTGCTTATTGGGAGCAGTATGCTAGCTTGAGCCATTTACTTCCAGTCTTTGTGCTAAGCTAGGCTAGCGGTGGGTGCGTCAGACAGAGTTACCGCACACGGAGATGAGAAGGGTATGTGTGGACTTATCTAACTCTGGGGGATACGGGGAATAAGATAAAGTCCCAAAAAGTCGGCATGTTCCTTTAAACAATATTTTTGTTTTAAAGAATGTTTTCATGTTTTAATTGGGAAGCTACAATTGGGAAGCTACATTCAAAATAGATTCTCTGAAATCTCTCTGTCTTGCTATTTTACTAAGTTTATTTGGTTACACTTAACTTTATTTTAAGGTGTCATTACTTGTTTCTATTTTAAGGTGTCATTACTTGTTTCTATTTCAGATTTGCACAAAACTTTTGCGTTTTTTCCAAACGTCGACAAATAACTATTGCGAAATTACAGCGTTTCCATTAACCGATGTTATGCGACTAAAACATTTTTTTCCTCTCGCGATAATCATTACAAACATTATGGCGACGGATGTTGGTGTGTTTATGTATCTCAGCCACTGCACTGGCCGTTATATTAACCAAGACTTATGTGTGTGTGTGTGTGTGTGTGTTATCCAAGCATTAATGGCCAGGAAAGACTCTTATACTGAGAGCGGCTCATATGAGGAGTTTCTGGTGTTTCTCCTCATTTCTGCGTCGAGATCTCGATTGTGGCGTTTCTTTGAGGTTTAGAATCCAGTATTCCTGTTATTTTTTTGTGTTTTATGAGTTTAATAAAGAACTCAAACACACCGCGTCCTCTACGTCAGGCGACTGTAAATGCGCAAAAACTGTTTCCATTGTAGTTTTGCAAAATATTTATTTTTTAAATTGCCTGAAAAAAAACTTTTTGATGTTTCAATTGAGTGAATTTTAAATTTGTCATTTTTGTTTGTGCAATTTGAAGGGTAATGGAAACGCGGCTATTGTTACAGTGCAATTATATATTTAAGTGCTGAGTAATATTAAGTAACTGCATGTACTTACTATAGGGTTAGGGTAGGATTAGGTTGAGGGTTAGTTGCATAAAGTTATGCATAAATTACTGTTATTACCACGGTAAGGTAATGTAACATATGCAACAAGGACACTGTAAAATAAACTGTTACCGGTTATTTTTTCTGTTTATCATTGTTTTAAAGGTTTAGTTCAAAAATGAAAATTATGTCCTCATATACTCACACTCATGTTGTTCCAAACCTGTAAGACTTTCATTCATCTTCGAAAGGCAAATGAAGATGTTTTAATGAAATCTTAGAAATGTCTGCTAAGCTAAGACAATTCCAGTTTGTCACTTACAAAAGTTCATAAAGAGATTGTAAAAGTAATCCAAATGTTCTGACTTGATTACTTCATATGATGAACAGGTTTGATTTAGGCTTTTATTCACATATGGACATTAATCAACACACATCAGATAAGGTAAAAAGAAGCTCAAGCATGCTTGACATGCAGGAACCAATGAGGAACCAATCATTCTCATGTCACGCATCACGTTTGAGCTGCTCAAGAACCAATGAGGTTCATTCTCGTGTTACGCATCACGTTTGAGCTTCTCAAGAACCAATGAGGTTCATTCTCGTGTTACGCATCACGTTTGAGCTTCTCAAGAACCAACGAGGTTCATTCTCGTGTTACACATCACGTTTGAGCTTCTTCAAGAACCAATGAGGTTCATTCTCGTGTTACGCATCACGTTTGAGCTTCTTCAAGAACCAATGAGGTTCATTCCCGTGTTACGCATCACGTTTGAGCTTCTCAAGAACCAATGAGGTTCATTCCCGTGTTACGCATCACGTTTGAGCTTCTTTCAAGAACCAATGAGGTTCATTCTCGTGTTACGCATCACGTTTGAGCTTCTTCAAGAACCAATGAGGTTCATTCTCGTGTTACGCATCACGTTTGAGCTTCTTTCAAGAACCAATGAGGTTCATTCTCATGTTACGCATAACGTTTGAGCTTCTCAAGAACCAATGAGGTTCATTCCCGTGTTACGCATCATGTTTGAGCTTCTTTCAAGAACCAATGAGGTTCATTCTCATGTTACGCATAACGTTTGAGCTTCTCAAGAACCAATGAGGATCATTCTCGTGTTACGCATCACGTTTGAGCTTCTCAAGAACCAACGAGGTTCATTCTCGTGTTACGCATCACGTTGGAGCTTCTCAAGAACCAATGAGGTTCATTCCCGTGTTACGCATCACGTTTGAGCTTCTTCAAGAACCAACGAGGTTCATTCTCGTGTTACGCATCACGTTTGAGCTTCTTTCAAGAACCAAAGAGGTTAATTCTCGTATTACGCATCACGTTTGAGCTTCTCAAAAACCAATGAGGTTCATTCTCGTGTTACGCATCACGTTTGAGCTTCTCAAGAACCAACGAGGTTCATTCTCGTGTTACGCATCACATTTGAGCTTCTCAAGAACCAACGAGGTTCATTCTCGTGTTACGCATCACATTTGAGCTTCTCAAGAACCAATGAGGTTCATTCTCGTGTTACGCATCACGTTTGAGCTTCTCAAGAACCAACGAGGTTCATTCCCGTGTTACGCATCACGTTTGAGCTTCTCAAGAACCAACGAGGTTCATTCTCGTGTTACGCATCACGTTTGAGCTTCTCAAGAACCAACGAGGTTCATTCTCGTGTTACGCATCACATTTGAGCTTCTCAAGAACCAACGAGGTTCATTCTCGTGTTACGCATCACATTTGAGCTTCTCAAGAACCAACGAGGTTAATTCTCGTATTACGCATCACGTTTGAGCTTCTTTCAAGAACCAAAGAGGTTAATTCTCGTATTACGCATCACGTTTGAGCTTCTCAAAAACCAATGAGGTTCATTCTCGTGTTACGCATCACGTTTGAGCTTCTCAAGAACCAACGAGGTTCATTCCCGTGTTACGCATCACATTTGAGCTTCTCAAGAACCAACGAGGTTCATTCTCGTGTTACGCATCACATTTGAGCTTCTCAAGAACCAACGAGGTTCATTCCCGTGTTACGCATCACATTTGAGCTTCTCAAGAACCAACGAGGTTCATTCCCGTGTTACGCATCACATTTGAGCTTCTCAAGAACCAACGAGGTTCATTCCCGTGTTACGCATCACATTTGAGCTTCTCAAGAACCAACGAGGTTCATTCCCGTGTTACGCATCACGTTTGAGCTTCTCAAGAACCAACGAGGTTCATTCTCGTGTTACGCATCACGTTTGAGCTTCTCAAGAACCAACGAGGTTCATTCCCGTGTTACGCATCACATTTGAGCTTCTCAAGAACCAATGAGGTTCATTCTCGTGTTACGCATCACGTTTGAGCTTCTCAAGAACCAACGAGGTTCATTCTCGTGTTACGCATCACGTTTGAGCTTCTCAAGAACCAACGAGGTTCATTCTCGTGTTACGCATCACGTTTGAGCTTCTCAAGAACCAACGAGGTTCATTCTCGTGTTACGCATCACGTTTGAGCTTCTCAAGAACCAATGAGGTTCATTCTCGTGTTACGCATCACGTTTGAGCTTCTCAAGAACCAACGAGGTTCATTCTCGTGTTACGCATCACGTTTGAGCTTCTCAAGAACCAATGAGGTTCATTCCCGTGTTACGCATCACATTTGAGCTTCTCAAGAACCAATGAGGTTCATTCTCGTGTTACGCATCATGTTTGAGCTTCTCAAGAACCAACGAGGTTCATTCTCGTGTTACGCATCACGTTTGAGCTTCTCAAGAACCAATGAGGTTCATTCTCGTGTTACGCATCACGTTTGAGCTTCTCAAGAACCAACGAGGTTCATTCTCGTGTTACGCATCACGTTTGAGCTTCTCAAGAACCAACGAGGTTCATTCTCGTGTTACGCATCACGTTTGAGCTTCTCAAGAACCAACGAGGTTCATTCTCGTGTTACGCATCACGTTTGAGCTTCTCAAGAACCAACGAGGTTCATTCTCGTGTTACGCATCACGTTTGAGCTTCTCAAGAACCAATGAGGTTCATTCTCGTGTTACGCATCACGTTTGAGCTTCTCAAGAACCAATGAGGTTCATTCTCGTGTTACGCATCATGTTTGAGCTTCTCAAGAACCAATGAGGTTCATTCTCGTGTTACGCATCACGTTTGAGCTTCTCAAGAACCAATGAGGTTCATTCTCGTGTTACGCATATAAATAACATATAAAGTGATCGACTCTCTCCAGAAAATGTGGACTAAACTGCTTGTATAAGGATTATAAGACTATAAGAGTCAAAGTTGTAGTTGCGTAATTGTCAATGGAGGGACAGAAATCTCTCAGATTTCAATTAAAATATCTTCATTAGTGTTTTGAAGATGAACAGAAGTCTTATGGGTTTGGAACAACATGAGGGTGAGTAAACTATGACATTTTTCATATTTGGGTGAAGTAACATTTTTAATTGGCAGTGGAAACATGTCGTACAGCGAACAAGGTGTAAACCTGGAAGCTGTAGCTGTATAAAGAGACACGCTGGATGTGGTACAACTTTATTCTCTCTCTCTCTCTCTCTCTCTCTCTCCACGGTCTGCTGCAGCAGAACACATTAAACTTGCAGGAGAAATTAATGCTGGGATATCAAATAGCGCCGGAGAGCAAAACTAAAGGGGGGGAGAGATAGAGATGTTTTCTGAATGAAAGTAGGGCACTAGGACAATAATGTCTGTGCTTCGTTTCAGCGTTTAGTTTGAGGGGGAGAGAAAAAGAAAAACAGAGAAAATTGGTCATCATTAGCCTTAATTAAACAAAAACCCTGAAGAATATTAATTAGATGTTATAACAAATCAATAGATCATTACATCCATGAACAATATTGAAATTAATAGCAACTTTGTGCATATCAATATCTGCTTCAAATCCACGAAGAGGTGCGCATGTGTTTCTGCACTGACTTTGATCAGCTGATCAGATTTGTGTGTGTTTTCTGAATGTGTGTGTGTGTGTGTGTACCTGTGCTCTGGGTAACAGGCTCGTTTGCAGGAAGAAAATCTTCATCGTAAGAATCATCGTTAGACTCGTCACCGTCCACTGAAGACCAGGCACGAAGCTTTGCCTCCGCGATGGCAAACTGCTCTGCCACCCCTGAAAAAACACACAATTAATATAATTAAACACATAATATTTTTTTTTATGATTCACGGTTTTTATTTTCTCAGTACATTCATTGACCAAACACAGGTGTTACATCAAACCCCCTAACATATTACCCACCCATCCAACACGTGTCAGTTACAATTGCAATAAAATAAATAAATAAAATAAGAAAAAAGTGCCAAAAAAAAGAATACTTAAATAATTAAAGTAGCAATGTCAAAGTTATTCACCAAAAACGTCAATTCAACACGTATATTGCGTCTCACCCACCAGGTCACCATCCTGTACCTGCCCCACTTCCATATAAAACTCATATTTTTCCAGTAATCTGTATGCCATTCCTTCATAATACATACACCATATTTAAACTAGATCACACATATTGGTTGCTAGGCACTGCAGTCATTCTAACCAATGTAGCAGAGAGTGTGATGTGTCGCCGTGGAGACAGGCTGATAGATTCTTCCCATATTTGATTGACAGGCCATTCTAAATGGAACACTGCCTATATTTGAAAATGTTTTGACATCATAGTAGTGTCCTCAGGGAGACAGGAAGTGACCTCAGCACTGTTGAGCAGCTCATACCACACACAGCTCTGTCCAGACATGCTCACACACGTGCGGTGATTGGCTTATAAAAGCAATTAGCTAATTAAGGCTCTCGCTGTGTCTCTGGTCAAACTATATTTGTACCACAGAAGCACTTGCAGCATATCTGTGTAGAAATAGCT